>CM051028.1:73780380-74123380 GCA_027627225.1 Congeria kusceri | reverse complement strand
GACATAGACCTTGTTCGTAAGTAAGTCGGGATGGACTTTTGATGGAGCAGGAACCCGTAACAGGTCTACATAGCGAATCTTGTTCGCTCTCGGACGCAAGGGCTTAGCTGGGGTTTGAGAGCCGTCTACATCCCGAAAAGTAAGAACCTTGTCATTGTAAGCTACCCGTGCTTCAAAGGATGACCTTTCTAACCTTACATAGGTTGTGTTGGAATTTGACCTTCTTTCATAATTATGTTTTTTCCCCTTCACCGGACTAGTCCCACCTGATTTAAAACCAACATTGAGCAACTTTTTCTTTTGCTTGGTTATGAACCCCATTTTGACCAGATTGCCACCTTAAAAAAAGTCAAAGTACTTATTTTGTGCCCAAAATATGCAATTTTGTATTCCCTTAAACCTCTAAATGTGAGCAGGCAATGCAAATTGACCACCTGCTGCAGTTTAAAGGCACTCATGACATTATATACTAGAATATATAATTGGTGGCCTGTAATTAAAGAGGCTGCGACAAACAAGGTGCTTTAAAGATTTTACACTTTATTGGTTTGAAACAAGCAATTACTGGAAGCTGATTGATTTCTACACTTCAAAGTATCTTTGATCTCCCATTTTGACTAATTTGTTAATTGTCTTGGATGAAATTGGAATTTTTTGTCTATTAAATTTACATTTTTGGGGTGATTTTTTTTAAAAAATACACAAAAAATACATTATCAAAATGGCTAAGAGTACAAATATCTAACAAAGTCATTCTCTCCTCACCCCACATAAGCCCCCCATACATGTTTGTTTGGTTTGTTTGGGTATTTTGTCACAAATATTGCAAATATCAGCTTTAATTGTTAGAGGGACATTTAAGCTTCGAGACGCTTGAAATCACCGGCTTCCGACCAAAATCACCTGTGTTTGAAAATATGAAATAAAATGGCCAAATGGACAGATATACAAGCCAAACTTAATATATTGGTGCAATATGCATGGGAAGATAATTATATGCAAGAAAAACTAATTTTAATGAGAACAAATTTCTCTTATAGGTTACAGTATACTAAATATTTCAGGTGTGCAATGCTATACTCTCTAAATAAATCAACACCATTTATTTGAAGACACAATTTTCTGTATAGTCACTTGCCATGACTTTATTTTTGAATAATTCTTTGTACGTGTGGTAGGAAAAACATTGTTGTGTACTAAAAATTCACTGTTTCGCTTGAAGGTTGGAGACTACATGACGAGACTTTGACAGTTGGCAGTATACCTTCAACTGGAGAGTAGCCGGTAAAAAGATGGCAGTAAAACAGTGAACTTTGATTCGCGTCGAGTTCTTTCTTACATATCACATGACCTATCTTTTTTATTGTCTAAATCAATTCGGCTCGGAATGCTCTTTAAGAAAAGGTATGGTTATGAGGGTCTCTACGCGCAAAATGTTGAGTTTATTTTTTGTTGAATTTATTGCTTTTACATTGAATTTGTTAAGGAAATCTTTTAGTATATTGTGACCTAACGCTAAACGATGGAATAATTTGGAGTGTTTCTGTTGTTTTTATTAAAACATGTTGACAACACCTGGATCACTTACGTAAGTAAAAAATGTAGAAGCAAATACAGAAATCTGAATGGCCGAGTGGTTAAAGCGTTAGCCTTTTGATCCGGAGGTCCGAGGTTCAAACCCCGGAAAGGGTCACTTTTTTCTTTTCTTTTTCTGCTATCCTTTTCTTGTTATTATACATGAGCTCTTTAGTTTCGATGTTTAAATCTGCCATGTTAAGACAATGGCATACTTTAAAAAAAACAATAATCTGTGAAGAAGTCCCTTTAATTAGATGACTGCCATTAGCCCAATCTGCTTCATACATGAATTGACCAACGGCTTTTGAATGTCAAATTAAGTTTAAAACAAAGCATAATCAAATCTATGATTGTTCATCGCCATCGCGAGATATATGTACTTCGATAACATTCAACAGGGGCAACACACTCGTTTACAAAAATCCATTTTCAAGGAAACAAAAGTTCACTCCCTTCACTTTACAATGAGCTTATGAGTTTTAGAAATTCTGAAAAAAAAAGATTCACAAAATTACCCCCAAACAATAAAACAATGTATTGTATACATTTAACAAATGATGACAATTTTAATGTTTAAAGATGTATTCAATGTTCTTTTAATAGTTCCAACTTAGGTAAATATATAATTATCAACTTAAAATACTTATTTATAATCATTTATAAAAACTGTTGCAACACAATGTTAATAAATACAATAAACAAGAAACTGTGTTCGATAAACAGACATGCCCCCGGTTAGTGCTGGACAGCCCATTTGAATTATTCTGTTCAATTATTCTAAGTCCAAATGAGGTCAATGTCAAAGTATGGTTGTGTGATCTGGGTGGATTGAGATTGGTCCTAAGCAACAACTGTGTAAGTAACCAACCGCTGTAGTAAGCGGTGCTGGTGCTAGACGAAACCGGGTAAAATCTATTTAACCAAGAAATATACCATTTGAATATTCTAAGTCCAAATTAGGTCAATGTCAAAGTGAGGTTGGGTGATATGGGTAGATTGGGAACGGTCATAAGTAACAACTGTATAATATCCAAGTGCTGTAGTACTTGGTGTTGGTGCTAGACGGAACGGTAAACTATTGTTAACCAAGAAATGGCACCTTTGAATTATTATAATTCCAAGTTAGGTCAAGGTCAAAGTAAGGTTGGGTGATATGGTTGGATGGTCATAAGACACAACTGTGTAAGTATCCAAGTGTTGTTGCAAGCGGTGTTGGTGCTAGACGAAACGGTAAAATCTAGTTAACCAAGAAACAGCCCATTTGAATTATTCGAAGTGCAAATTAGGTCAAGGTCAAAGTGAGGTTGAGTGATATTGGTGGATAGGGAATGGTCATAAGCAACAACTGTGTAAGTATCCAAGTGTTATAGTAAGCGGTGTGGGTGCTAGACAAAACGGTAAAACCTACTTAACCTTTTCACCGACGGAAGGAAGGACGGACTGACAAGATAATCACTATATGCCTCCCGCATCAAGATGCCGGGGGCATAAAAACACCAGAATAATCAAGCATACTCATAACATAAACAACAACAGATATTATAGCACACAATACGAAAAACGCCCATATCGACGGGGTCACGTGGAAACAACATTGCGCGTAATGAGTGTGACAAAAAAGCATACGAATACAATCACAAAGACATCCGGTTTATTAAATTTAAACAATGCATTCAGCCCATTTTGTAATTTTAAGTTTAAGCTCTTGAAGAAATGATTACATTGCATATTATTAAAGCACTTTACGGATTTAATATGGTCGGTTTTAAAAAAGGTTAATTTCGTTCTAGCTTGCGTTTTAAAACATTCGGTATTTAGTAACAACAAGTGAAAGTATAGTATTATTTTTCAAACATAAAATATAATTACATCTTAATACTCTGCAGCCGATAACAAGTTAAAAACACAAATGATTTTATATGAATGCCGGACAATACACATAAATATATACTGGCATCAAATAACTTATCTGCCAGGTATAACAACAACGTGTTTGCGTATATATGCACAAATAAGACTACACGGCGGTTTCAGATAAGTCAGAAGCTCGCAACTTCTGGGTAGCGGTTTCAGATAAGTCAGAAGCTCACAGCCTCTGGGTAAAATGTTTAACTTGCTGCACTAAAACAATAGCAACATATTATTACAGATTTCAAAGCCGACTCCCCATACAATATTGCCATTTAGTGAAAAACCTCAAATGACGTTTTTTTCTTGAAAAGATCAAAATGAATGTTATGAATAACTAATGCAACACATGTTCCAAAAAGGAAATACGCGTGAATGTATGTAAGGTGTACTCTGTAATAAGTGAATGTTTCGAATTTCCAGTCTTCAAACACCAGTAGATGGCGAACGTTTGGAACGATACATGTATATTATGGGACCCATTGGTCACTTAGTCATCATTTTCACGAACTCTGAAATAAATTGAAAGCAGAAGTACAACACATAATACAAAGAAAAGCAAACATGATGGAAACATATATAAACATGCATTAAATATTATATCAAGCATACATAACACAAGCATACACCAAGCATACAACAAACATACGTAATACAAACATGGTTACATAAATGTTGCAAAAATGTGCACGCGCCGTGGGAGTAAACACAATGTGAATACACGTCCCAATTAATGCTATCCAAGTCAAAATGTATTAAACGAAATGGGATAGAAAGCAGCTATGATCTTAAATATATTGACATCCATGCATCCTCCCGAAGAGTATGTCGCTAGGGAGAATGTTTTAATCATGTGATACTTATCCAATACCCGTGCTGCTATTCTCTTCAACTGAAGTATGTGATTTTGGAATAAATCAAATTAAGCCAAAATTTACTTAATTCGCTTTACAGTTTTGTATCGGCTGATAAACACCGATTTGGAGTTCTGATGTGTATGAGTTAAATTTAATATATCGAATCGGTGTTTATTAGCCGATAAACAACGATAATGCGAAAATTAGTTCGATTCTAACATGACCTGACAACAATTTCTGCAATTACAATGCGATCTATATTATACAGTTTCGGAACTATTTTTGTCCGGTTGTTTATTGGTAGTTTAACTACGATGAATAATGTTCTTTGACTATAGGAAACTCTGCGTGTGTCATGTTTGAATTATGAATCGTAAATTGAGCTTGCTACGTTCACGTATCAAAATACTTCACCAAACTCTTATGATATGGCGGTTAAATCCAAGAGGAACAAATGTCAATTGAATGTATTTCTATAGAAATAGTACATTTACTTTGTAATTCGTTTCTTATCTGATCGCGACAATTAAAAATATACTTATTTTCAATAAAATTCTATAAATGTTGTTTATACAACTTTATTTTAGACTAATTCTTTGAAAGCATACCTAAGCATTGAAAACCTTTGCTTAGAACAAACGTTTCACGGACCATTGGCAATTTCTTCTAATGAGACGTGTCGTGGGGAACCCGGGCTTAATACATGTGCCTAAAGTGTCGTCCTGGATTAGCCAGTGCAGTCCGCACAGGCTAATCCAGGACGGCACTTTTCGCTTTTATGGTATTTTCTATTTCAAGGAAGTCTCTTCTAAATATATATATCTCCTGTAGGCGGAAAGTGCCGTACTGGAATAACCTGTGCGGACTGCGGGTTTCCCACGACACGCCTCTAATAAACTTTAAGAATACGAAACCATAAAAGCAGATACGTTCAACAACACACACACTCCAAAATCCACACAAACACACAGCTCTTCAGAGTTACTTTCCCTGAAAATACAGTGCCACAGGGGAGACGAGCAAGCTCCTCATAGTGAGCTCCCCTGTTATGCGGCGAAGCAGGACAACCGTCGTGAGGAATTAAGATTGCAGTGGATATTGTTATTCACTAAAGCAACGGCTGCGAGGGGTTAGATGGATGAGCACAATCCATACATTCAAACCACTCCAAATATGCTATGCACATTCGTCTAGTTCAGTGCAAAACTGTTGTGACACTGTACATTCTTAGTACAAGTTACATCTGTCTAGCACTAGCGCTGAACTACGCACCTTCGTAGCTGATCATGCCGTCCCCGTCCAGGTCCGCTTCCTTGATCATCTCGTCCACCTCCTCGTCTGTCAGCTTCTCCCCCAGGTTACCCATCACGCCCCGCAACTCTTGAGAAACATACACATACAGAGTTGTATGTCGTAATATGTTTGTTTTTTTTCATTTCATTTATATACTGGAAAAGCAACAACAAAAACTTTTGTGTTCACTTGCGTTCACTTGATTTACAGACACATTTGTGTTCACTTGATTTATGTACTCGAAAATAACTTATACATATGCGTCTTTATGCGGAAAATTAGAAAAATCAACAACATTCGGTTCTGTTACAATTAAATCATTTATATACAGTATATACGCGTCTGTCAGATTTACTCCCAGGTTACCCATTGAATCCCGCGACTCTGCATAGGAATACGTCAACGTACAGAGTTGTTGTCCGTAGTATGTTCTTTAACGTGATTCATATACTCGAAAAAAACAACCTATATAGACGCGTGCTGTTCAATTTATTTGAATATATTGTAGTTTGTGAAAATAGTTCTCGTTGTTATATGAAATTTGGGTTTACAGTACTAACAAATTATGAATTAATTATAACAGAACCTAATGTTTTTTAATAATGTTCCGTGATTCAACTCTGCTTTGTATAGTATGACTTATGTGTAACTATATACGAGTGTGACAGTACTGCAATAAACGAATCTATTGTCAACATTATTTAGTATTGTTTCGGACTTGGCGTCTCAAACAGACCTGCCGGAGAAATGAGTCCATTTCCATCTTTATCAAATATTTTGAAGGCTTCTTTTATCTCTTCCTCCGTGTCGGTTTCCTTCATTTTCCGAGACATCATCTGCAGAAACTCGTCAAAGTCTATGGTTCCATTACCTGCAGCGAATAGAACATAATATTTCAAGAACCCTCAAAGTCTAGAACACTCGTACATGTCAATAATTAGATTGTAACATCGTGTGTCGACGAAATCATCAACTGGGCCCATATTCACAAAGCTCCTTGTAAAATGCTTAAATTCATAGAAATTCCTTCTGTCTCTGGATGTTTCGTGTATATGAATATAGTAAATATTGCTTAGATTTCAAGTATTTCACCCTTTCATTAATACAAATAATTGGATTTCACAAAGAAAATTTGATCACAAATTTTAAATTAAATACAACTTAAGTTCAGATTTGCCTTAAGAGCTTTGTGAATACCAGCTCAGAGGTGGTATTCGGGAAGAGTCTTAAGCTTACTTGTATCCTTATGCTTAACTCTGGAAACTTCCTCAACCGCATCATTCCATACGAAAACAGTGCACGGGCCATATTCAAGATACGTCTTAGGTTTACCATACGGAAAACAGCACTAATTATGATATTTAAAATTCCAAATGGCATCATTATTAAAATATTTCGAAGACGATTAGCAACATCCACATGTGCCTAAATAATAAACAAATACAGTGTTTTACAATTTTACACTTATGTGAATTAATTATTGGAGAAATTACATAAGCTGCTTTGTGAACGCTGCCCCATGCCCTACAAGTGGTGTGTGTAGATGTTTACAGTGCCAACAAAATGACATAACCCACAAGAAAGCACCAATTTATTTATACATAAATATACTGTATGACAAAAAGCAGATAGATGCAACACGCACCACATTCTATAGTCGTTACTTACCAGACATACAAATTGCCATCACATGTAGAACCACCTGTTTCTAAGAAAAGCTTATGTTAAAAGTAAAAACTACCCTGACATTGAAGTATAACATTGGTGCATTTTTATATACCGACGTTTGATAGCCCATTTTCTTTATGAAAATGCAAATAACAAACAAATCGTACTTTCAACTGGCACATTTGTTGTATAAATTTATAATAAGCATGCAGAGTTGAGATTAACGGGATTCTGAATGTATTTTACATGAAACAAAGCGAACTGCATCGTCGGACACCATCAACTGCTGATTCTGCTTGCCGCCACATCTATATAGCGTAGGGTCCCAATGGAGTAGTGGATTTGGTGTCCGCTTTGCGGCCGGGAGGGCCCGGGTTCGATCCCCACTCAGAGAGCGTACTCAAGATCTTTCTGAAGACACCAAGTACTGGTTTTTCCCCGGAAACGGACTCGAGAGTGTCTCTTTAAGCCTAAATCTTTTAATGCAATCGAGCTTAAATTAACAGGTTTAAACTAATTTAAATTATGTAGCGCAGATCGAAATCGAACTTCGTGCTACGCACCGTCTATGTCGACCTCGCGTATCATGTCGTCCAGCTCCTCGTCGCTGGGGTTCTGTCCTAGGGACCTCATAACGGTTCCCAGCTCCTTGGTGGAGATGTCCCCGTCCCCGTCCTTGTCGAACAGCGAGAACGCCTCCTTTAACTCTGGAACATGTGGGCAATGGATGGGTCTTCGGGCCCGCATTAACGAAGCTCTTAAGGAAAACCTTCTTAATTCCGTAAGTTTTGACTGCGTCATTTATGGTTAATTTGCAGTAAAATGTGGCTTGTAAAGAATGAACTTGTGCAACTGATTTTACCATATTGTGCATAATTGAGAACTTGATCTGAACGTGTAAGTTAAGATTTCCCTTAGAAGATTCATGAAATGTTTGCTATTTATATTGTATATGGAAAAAATGTGACATATGATAGATTTCAATCAGTTGTTTTCTCTTGTATTTTGTATATCACGCTTAAAATGTAATTTTTTCTTTCCTACTCATTATTATGAGCAGGAACGGAAACATTTTGGCGGGAAAATACTACATGCTCACCTGCTATTTGCTCCTCCGTCAGTTGGGCCGGGTCCATCTGAAACAGGAACGCAAATGCCATCTTGAAGCCTTAAATCACAGTCTATTAAACACAGCCTATCGCAACAAAATGCACGTTCAGTGCCTAAAACGCCCAGTTCGTAGTCCACAGTCGCCAGTTACCGCTCCAACATATTCCAAAATGCACGTTCAGTGGTAGAACACTCAATACGTAATCCACACTCGCCAGTTTATTGCTTAAAAAGCAAAACATATTCGACAATCGTCAGTTTATTGGTAGAAATTATTCAAAACATATTCCACAATTCGCGTTCACTGCCAAAACACTCAACACCTATTCCACAGTCGCCAGTTTATCGCCCAAAACATAATTCAAAATTCGCGTTCAGCGCGTAGAACATCCTAACAGTTCGAAGTTCATTACATATTCCATAATCTCAAATATACGATATTCCAAAATTACAAGTAAATCTCTCATTCAAAAATAACAAGCGAATCCATCAAAGCACATTCCAAAATGCATTCCAAAAAGTTCTTGTTTGTATAAAACATTACGCCTAACTCACAGGCTTTTCACCCAGAACATATTCTAAACTAGCACGCTTAGCCCTCAAATTACATGTTTATGCCGCAAACACATTTACCCAAATCTCAGGTTTGCCCCTTACAATTAAAACCACTATCTCAACATTGTCACTCTAAACATACTTCAAACAATTTCTAAAAAGAAGCCCTTAGTTCTTAACACTGCGGCGAAAGAAAAAGAACTTATTTCTCAGTTCTCAAGCTATGTATACATTAAAGCCTTGCACTTGTTTAGGTTTTGATTTAGTGTTCAACAACCTATTCATAGAGTCCGTCTCTACTTAACGGCTATTTCAAAGGCCAGATGTAGCATTTGCAGTCCACAGATTTCACGAGTCAACGAAGACTGTCCACGCAGGAACACTAATCAGAAATGTTAATACAGTGTTGATGGTTTTAATTGAATGGTGTTTCGTAAGGCCAGGGCGCTTACTGTTCGGTTTCATTAAATGTCAGGTAATATCCCGGGTACCATATATATGCAGTACCATATATGTGCACTGTTGGGGCATAGTGTTGAAAAAAATAAACACGTTCTTTCACATAAATTGTATAAAACCTTCATAAAAGATCAGACGGCAAATTATGAAGTAATTATAATAGATTAAAGTATGTGTGCATTGACTAATAATCACATTCACATAAGTTCATTGACTAATAATCACATACGTTCATTGACTAATAATCACACACGTGCATTGACTAATAATCACACACGTTCATTGACTAATAATCACATTCACATACGTTCATTGACTAATAATCACATACGTTCATTGACTAATAATCACACACGTGCATTGACTAATAATCACACACGTTCATTGACTAATAATCACATTCACATACGTTCATTGACTAATAATCACACACGTTCATTGACTAATAATCACATTCACATACGTTCATTGACTAATAATCACACACGTTCATTGACTAATAATCACATTCACATACGTTCATTGACTAATAATCACACACGTTCATTGACTAATAATCACATTCACATACGTTCATTGACTAATAATCACACACGTTCATTGACTAATAATCACACACGTTCATTGACTAATAATCACATTCACATACGTTCATTGACTAATAATCACACACGTTCATTGACTAATAATCACATAAGTTCATTGCTATTTGAATGTGTCTCCTAATGATTACAAATACACTACGCCCATATGCAAATATATGTTCAAGAGAGCGCTTCAAACTGAATGTGTTCAAAGTAAAATCAATACAATACAACAATAGCTGTAATAATGTGTATTTCATAATCATAACATTATTTTGTTTCCAATTCCGTTGGTAAACTAAATATGAGTATATTAATAGGTTGTAACGTTGTAATGAAGCCCGGGCTAAATGCATGTGCGTAAAGTGTTATCCCCGATTAGTCTGTGCAGTCCGCACAGGTTAATCCAGGACGGCACTTTCCGCCTACAGTGGATTTATGTTTAGAACAGACTTCTTTAACACAGAAATACCATAAAATTGGAAAGTGCCGACATGGATTAGCCTGTGCGGACTGCACAGGCTAATACGGGACGACACTTTACGCACATGCATTTAGCCCGGGTTTTCCACGACACGCCTCAAATATTTCTTTCCAACATTTATCATGTTTTACAGAGTATGTGTATGCCATTTACTGAAAAGTTACTCTTAGTATACGGAAGACAGGAGCAGTTAACTTGTCGAAATGAACGGACGGGACAAAGAAACACACATTTATTTCCATGTTCTTAAAACTTGTCGCGATTAATTTCTCACCATGTATAAGTCATTTTGCGCTCGAACGTATTTCAGCCATTCAGCCAGATACCTCAATAATAATTATCAATGTTAAGTTTGTATAACTCTCCCAGTCATAAATTAGTTTATTGCCGCAAAGACGCTGTTTATAAAGTCAGTTTTAATCACCGAAAAACCAACTAGCGCCATTCGACCATTCATATTTGTAATCACATTTAAAAAGGGCGACGCGTTTTGAATAACAGGATTTATTGAATTATTAAGCTTGGATGGCTGAACAAAGACATGAACGGACATGAAAACCCGGATTAGGATAAGTAGAGAATACATGGTTGGTGCCGGGATGGAGAAAGTTTATCAGGGGTGATGCTTATATAAAAAATGAAAATATAGCGAGCTTTATCTTATAATCCAAACACGTTTCAATATTGTAGTTAAAATAATATGTTCTTAAACACTTCGTATTCCGTTCGGATATCACTTCATATTCCGTTTGATTACATGGTATACATTACAATGAAACAACACCAATGTTGACTGCTGTGTCACACTCCATCTCATTAAAATCATCTCCAGTTTGACGCTTTTATATTATCCGCTGACTGGATCTGATGACTTCGCATAAGGTGTCACGTTCAGATGACCTTTTCAAGAGGTATAATGTTGTGGTATAATGCACCTATCAATATTTCCCCCTGGGGTGGGGGGGGGGGGGGGGCGGCGGGCATATCGGGACTTTAGACTGAAAGCAATTCCCGACAGGCAGGACTTTGACAGGCCGAATGATTCCGGGTCCAATAAACTTTGTACCGATTTTAGATCGTGGTAATATTGGCCCACGGGCCATTTGATACATCGCATCCCCCATTGAGGGGATTTAGACAAAAATGCTTGGCTCTAGGTTGGAGAATTAGACCCCCGAAAATACAATTAGTCAAATTGCCCTGTGTTTGCGCGCCGCTCCCCCCCCCCCCCGGGGGGAAAATCTTGATAGGTGCATAACTTCATATATAAACCACAAATACTATGCACGAAATTAACGTGAACTTTGGATGTTTACTCGCCTAAGGTACCACTGTATCCATTGTTATCCGCTTAAAAATTAACTGTAAATGACTTATTCCCGAGGATCAGCTGGAAATGCATCACTTTTCAAAAACCGTGGCCCAACACTGCTGGGCAACAGGCAATTTCATCGGGCGTAGCAGGGCTGATATTTTATTGTTCGGAAGGTCATTTGAACGTGACCAGTTTTACGATGTCTTCAGATCCTAACAATGTTAGGATTTGATTTTAATGAGATTGTGTCACACTGGGCAATGTTGTTATTCCCTCCCCCTTTATTAGGTCTCTGTTGGAGGTAGACACAGGACAAATTGCCTGATTTGTTGCTAGTAAATAATCACATTATACCATGGCCCGTATTTACATAGATCTTTTGTAAAAACTAACGATAATAAAATCCAATTAGCCCATGCCTATTTATTTTAGAGATTATTTTTGCAATAAACTTCTTTATAGTCCAGTTAAAAATCAACAGATGATTTATATTTTACAATCAAATCTACAGATATTTATATAACGAGAAAAATAGAAAATTATATTGAAAATTTGTATTTAAATATAATTTTAGATTTTCATAAGGACCTTTAGAGATATGGGTCCTTTTAAAAAAGTCCATCATTTAGCGGTAATCATAAACATAATGAAAATACAGACCATTCAAATGCAAAAGCAGCGACATCACGTAAGGCAAAACAGTTATTTGTAAAACTTAATTAAATACCAATTATACCAATTACACTGTTTAGTATTTCTGTGAATAACAATGGCTTATTTCTTGGTTTTTAGCAATTAAACCAAATCCAGATTGGAACAAAATGTGTTACCCGGTCCTTTTGACCCTTTTGATCTTCCGGTTTGATGGTAGCCGGGTACCTCTTGGATGATCGGTGACTCTGAAATAAAGGTAACTACCGATATACGCAGTTGATGTTAACATAAGGTCATCAACAAGAGATATTCCTGGTTGCTCACTGACTGAATAAAGGTACAATGATGCGTGTACAGTGAATGTTAACATAGGCGTCATTAACCATACATTATTCTGCGTTGTTCCGTGACTCTGCGATAAATGTAATATGCTGCGTATATACAGTTGATGTTAACAAAGAGGAAATTAACCATACATATACTTGGTTGCTCGGTGACTCTGCAATACATGTAATATGCTTCGTATACTGTTGATGTTAACACAGACGTCATAAACCATACATATACTTGGCTGCTCGGTGACTCTGCAATACGTGTAATATGCTTCGTATACAGTTGATGTTAACACAGACGTCATAAACCATACATATACTTGGCTGCTCGGTGACTCTGCAATACGTGTAATATGCTTCGTATACAGTTGATGTTAACACAGACGTCATAAACCATACATTATTTTTGGCTGCTCGGAGACTCTGCAATACGTGTAATATGCTTCGTATACAGTTGATGTTAACACAGACGTCATAAACCATACATTATTCTTGGCTGCTCGGAGACTCTGCAATACATGTAATATGCTTCGTATACAGTTGATGTTAACACAGACGTCATAAACCATACATATACTTGGCTGCTCGGAGACTCTGCAATACGTGTAATATGCTTCGTATACTGTTGATGTTAACACAGACGTCATAAACCATACATTATTCTTGGCTGCTCGGAGACTCTGCAATACATGTAATATGCTTCGTATACAGTTGATGTTAACACAGACGTCATAAACCATACATTATTTTTGGCTGCTCGGAGACTCTGCAATACATGTAATATGCTTCGTATACAGTTGATGTTAACACAGACGTCATAAACCATACATATACTTGGCTGCTCGGAGACTCTGCAATACGTGTAATATGCTTCGTATACAGTTGATGTTAACACAGACGTCATAAACCATACATATACTTGGCTGCTCGGAGACTCTGCAATACGTGTAATATGCTTCGTATACAGTTGATGTTAACACAGACGTCATAAACCATACATTATTCTTGGCTGCTCGGAGACTCTGCAATACATGTAATATGCTTCGTATACAGTTGATGTTAACACAGACGTCATAAACCATACATTATTTTTGGCTGCTCGGAGACTCTGCAATACATGTAATATGCTTCGTATACAGTTGATGTTAACACAGACGTCATAAACCATACATTATTCTTGGTTGCTCGGAGACTCTGCAATACGTGTAATATGCTTCGTATACAGTTGATGTTAACACAGACGTCATAAACCATACATTATTCTTGGCTGCTCGGAGACTCTGCAATACATGTAATATGCTTCGTATACAGTTGATGTTAACACAGACGTCATAAACCATACATTATTCTTGGCTGCTCGGAGACTCTGCAATACATGTAATATGCTTCGTATACAGTTGACGTTAACACAGACGTCATAAACCATACATTATTCTTGGCTGCTCGGAGACTCTGCAATACATGTAATATGCTTCGTATACAGTTGACGTTAACACAGACGTCATAAACCATACATTATTCTTGGCTGCTCGGAGACTCTGCAATACGTGTAATATGCTTCGTATACAGTTGATGTTAACACAGACGTCATAAACCATACATTATTCTTGGCTACTCGGTGACTCTGCAATACGTGTAATATGCTTCGTATACAGTTGATGTTAACACAGACGTCATAAACCATACATTATTCTTGGCTGCTCGGTGACTCTGCAATACATGTAATATGCTTCGTATACAGTTGATGTTAACACAGACGTCATAAACCATACATTATTCTTGGGTGCTCTGTGACTCTGCAATACATGTAATATGCTTCGTATACAGTTGACGTTAACACAGACGTCATAAACCATACATTATTCTTGGGTGCTCTGTGACTCTGCAATACATGTAATATGCTTCGTATACAGTTGACGTTAACACAGACGTCATAAACCATACATTATTCTTGGCTGCTCGTTGACTCTGCAATAGGTGTAATATGCTTCGTATACAGTTGACGTTAACACAGACGTCATAAACCATACATTATTCTTGGCTGCTCGGTGACTCTGCAATACATGTAATATGCTTCGTATACAGTTGACGTTAACACAGACGTCATAAACCATACATTATTCTTGGCTGCTCTGTGACTCTGCAATACATGTAATATGCTTCGTATACAGTTGACGTTAACACAGACGTCATAAACCATACATTATTCTTGGCTGCTCTGTGACTCTGCAATACATGTAATATGCTTCGTATACAGTTGATGTTCACACAGACGTCATAAACCATACATTATTCTTGGCTGCTCGTTGACTCTGCAATAGGTGTAATATGCTTCGTATACAGTTGATGTTAACACAGACGTCATAAACCATACATTATTCTTGGCTGCTCGGTGACTCTGCAATACGTGTAATATGCTTCGTATACAGCTGATGTTAACACAGACGTCATAAACCATACATTATTCTTGGCTGCTCGGTGACTCTGCAATACATGTAATATGCTTCGTATACAGTTGACGTTAACACAGACGTCATAAACCATACATTATTCTTGGCTGCTCTGTGACTCTGCAATACATGTAATATGCTTCGTATACAGTTGATGTTAACACAGACGTCATAAACCATACATTATTCTTGGCTGCTCGGAGACTCTGCAATACGTGTAATATGCTTCGTATACAGTTGATATTAACACAGACGTCATAAACCATACATTATTCTTGGCTGCTCGGAGACTCTGCAATACATGTAATATGCTTCGTATACTGTTGACGTTAACACAGACGTCATAAACCATACATTATTCTTGGCTGCTCGGTGACTCTGCAATACGTTTAATATGCTTCGTATACAGTTGATGTTAACACAGACGTCATAAACCATACATTATTCTTGGCTGCTCTGTGACTCTGCAATACGTGTAATATGCTTCGTATACAGTTGATGTTAACACAGACGTCATAAACCATACATTATTCTTGGCTGCTCGGAGACTCTGCAATACGTGTAATATGCTTCGTATACAGTTGATGTTAACACAGACGTCATAAACCATACATTATTCTTGGCTGCTCGGAGACTCTGCAATACGTGTAATATGCTTCGTATACAGTTGATGTTAACACAGACGTCATAAACCATACATTATTCTTGGCTGCTCGGAGACTCTGCAATACGTGTAATATGCTTCGTATACAGTTGATGTTAACACAGACGTCATAAACCATACATTATTCTTGGCTGCTCGGAGACTCTGCAATACGTGTAATATGCTTCGTATACAGTTGATGTTAACACAGACGTCATAAACCATACATTATTCTTGGCTGCTCGGAGACTCTGCAATACGTGTAATATGCTTCGTATACAGTTGATGTTAACACAGACGTCATAAACCATACATTATTCTTGGTTGCTCGGAGTCTCTGCAATACGTGTAATATGCTTCGTATACAGTTGATGTTAACACAGACGTCATAAACCATACATTATTTTTGGCTGCTCGGAGACTCTGCAATACATGTAATATGCTTCGTATACTGTTGATGTTAACACAGACGTCATAAACCATACATTATTCTTGGGTGCTCGGAGTCTCTGCAATACATGTAATATGCTTCGTATACAGTTGATGTTAACACAGACGTCATAAACCATACATTATTCTTGGCTGCTCTGTGACTCTGCAATACGTGTAATATGCTTCGTATACAGTTGACGTTAACACAGACGTCATAAACCATACATTATTCTTGGCTGCTCTGTGACTCTGCAATACGTGTAATATGCTTCGTATACAGTTGATGTTAACACAGACGTCATAAACCATACATTATTCTTGGTTGCTCGGTGACTCTGCAATACATGTAATATGCTTCGTATACTGTTGATGTTAACACAGACGTCATAAACCATACATTATTCTTGGCTGCTCGGAGACTCTGCAATACGTGTAATATGCTTCGTATACAGTTGATGTTAACACAGACGTCATAAACCATAAATCATTATTCTTGGCTGCTCGGAGACTCTGCAATACGTGTAATATGCTTCGTATACAGTTGATGTTAACACAGACGTCATAAACCATACATTATTCTTGGCTGCTCGGAGACTCTGCAATACGTGTAATATGCTTCGTATACAGTTGATGTTAACACAGACGTCATAAACCATACATTATTCTTGGCTGCTCGGTGACTCTGCAATACATGTAATATGCTTCGTATACAGTTGATGTTAACACAGACGTCATAAACCATACATTATTCTTGGCTGCTCGGAGACTCTGCAATACGTGTAATATGCTTCGTATACAGTTGATGTTAACACAGACGTCATAAACCATACACTATTCTTGGTTGCTCGGAGACTCTGCAATACGTGTAATATGCTTCGTATACAGTTGATGTTAACACAGACGTCATAAACCATACATTATTCTTGGCTGCTCGTTGACTCTGCAATACGTGTAATATGCTTCGTATACAGTTGATGTTAACACAGACGTCATAAACCATACATTATTCTTGGCTGCTCGGAGACTCTGCAATACGTGTAATATGCTTCGTATACAGTTGATGTTAACACAGACGTCATAAACCATACATTATTCTTGGCTGCTCGGAGACTCTGCAATAAAGGTAATATGCTGCGTATATAGTTTTTGTTAATCAAGATGTAATTTACCATACATAATCTTGGTTGCTAGCTGACTCTGAAATAAAGCTAATATGCGGCGTATACAGTTGATGTTAACAAAAGACGTCATCAACCATACATACTCTTGGTTGCGCGCTGACTCTGAAATAACTCGGCAGTGACAATTTTACAATTGCTGTATGGATAGCTTAGAAGTTGGCATCGTAAGTAACCGGTTTAAATTAGTTACAATGTCTTTAAAAATCATAATAAATTTACCCAATAAACTTAATAACCAAATATATTTTAAAATATTTTGATTTAGTATATAAAGAAAGAAATATACTTGTAACTTATAACCCTTATATATTAAAAGATTCGTCAATTAATCATTATTAAATAGAGGTTTACTGTTCATTAATTAATAGAAAGCTTTTATTGTGCATTAAACATGTTTAATCATTTTATCGCCCTTTTAAATGGAGATATATTAAATAATTATTAACTACTTGTAAAGATGTATATGACATCATAATTATTATACACATAATATAATTTGAAATTACCAGTTCCAAGTTCGTTTCATTAAATCTGTTCTAAACACATGTAATGACAAACAATACCTGTTACGTGCACAGAAAATTCGTTGATTTAAATATTTTCAATCGCCATCGTCACATCATGGTTGTGTTCGTAATGATTCGTTGATGAAATAATCAGACCATCACTAGAACACAATAGATGTGATGCAAATTTACTAGTTTCTATGGTCAGACGGGCTGCACAATTTGAGCTGTGTTGTTATAGTTATTGAGCGAGACACCAAGTATGTATCCTATACGTTTTACATTTCTATGTTCAGACCAAACAAATATGCGGGGGGAACGAGAGCTGTTATTTTTATCTATGTACTAACTACAGCTCCAAACTACAAAAAGCGCGCGCACAATGAATAAACAATAAAAAAAAAAGGCGCGCGCATGAACATTTCACAAAGTTAAGCCAGAAAGAATGCGCGCACAGAAAACATAAATCAAATGCATATATATAATCAGAACAAATATAACGTAATAGGCACTTATATACCTTACCCGGGAGGTAAGCACATTAGTGATGGACAATGTACATGAGAAACCTCAAATTATGAGGTCAAGGCAAATGCGCGCAAAGTGAATGTAATACAAATTAATATTTATCAAACAACTTATGTTTACACAAGACCAACAGGTAAACCACATCAACAATTAAATAACAGCACTGTATTAAAATACATTGTTGTAACAATGACCTTTTCCTGAAATAGAACGGGCGTTAACTAAAAAGCGCTCTCAACTTGAAAATAAAAATAACGGGGAGGGTGGGAGGGAAAACTGCAAACCGTTTGAGCTGCGCGCACCGACTGCCAAAGAAAGCTGCAGGCTGGACAGTCGGCGGCTGCAAACACGTGATCAGGGACCATTAGCAGGACATTAGACTGGACATGTCATCATAAAGCAAAAGTGGCAGGAGACCCAGACGGAGAGTCGCGGGTTTTGTCTCTCGTCTAAATACAATTAAGAATCTTAATAACACTAAAATGCGTGTTATGTATATCCTCAGTTTATGTAATATATTTGCATACAAAAGTGTTTGTCTGGTTATTTCACCAGCCCCAGCACATTACTAAGCAAAGTTTATCTTATCAGTGAATTCCACGGGTCTATACCTACCAGCTAGATCATGCTTAAGATGAAAGTCTAGACGGCTCTAACCTATCTGACACGGTCTAAGTCCTCAAATTTGCATTGGTCAAGGGACTTGTTCACATATTTTTGTATTTTTAAAATATGCCAATAAATGTTTCAACTGGAAAAGCTAAAGCATCTGAACTAAAGACCTCAAATATTACGACCAGCGAAACATCAAAAGAAAAGAAGTGCCGCCCGCCACAGGGGATCGAAACTACGACCTTCGGATCAGAAGTTTGACGCGCTTTAGTACCACTCTGATTCATATACATGTTGATATCAGGGGCGGCTCCAGGATTTCGGGTGGGGGGGTGGGGGCGTAAACGTTAGAGCGTGCAGTTATGTTGTCTGTGGGTCTGCAGTGATCAGCTACAGATCCGTTCCAAAGATATATGAAATATTGTTGTTATCATCATCATCATAATCACCATCATCATCATCAACATCATCATCATCATTAAATACACTTTGTATTACTAAATAAATTAATACTTCACCGTATTATGTTCGAAAGACATGTTGGTTCATCTTATGTCATGAACCTGTTTTGGCAGTAAATTGCCCTTGTTTGATGTGCATGTCCACTAAATACGTATTTGACATTCAATGTTATATATAACAGGAACATCTTTAAACATGTAAAATCCTCTGTTGACTAAATTCAAACACGCACGCATCGAGAAGTATTTGTGTAATTCGTTTACCGAAGTGTAATGATCTCGTTTCGAAGTGCACGTCATTTAATTAACTCACACGTTCACAGTCATGCTCATCTATTATCTCCAAATGTGCTACGCACTATGTTTTTTTTCGGCGTAGATGTCTAAGATCACTTTTGACCCAGATTTTCTGGCGATAATTATGCAGCGGGAAAATTGAATGCCAATATAATTGGGCAAATTTTCTAATTCTAGGGAATGCAAACTTCAAACAATGGTTTAACGTATACCAATAACTGTTGCATACTTTGGGGGATTAAATATTTACATAAATTATATCAGTAGAACTATGATATATCAGGGGTTCCTGTGTATAATTAGTATTGCAAATTGTGTATTCATGCTACGCGAATAACAATTCGACGTATTCCGAATCTTCTTTCATAACATTTTATCTGTAGAAAATGTAGCATCTTTTTTATAGATTAATTAACATCTACGGAGAAGTTGACAGAAAAATGCAATTATAAATAATCGTTAATAAATCGTAACCACAATTTTAATTCAAATTAACAGTAAGTTTATAAATATAAATTCTCCATTTATTGAATTTTTTAGGTTTATGATTCTCTGAACGCTATTATTGATGCATGTACGAGTATATTAACGCAGTTATACAACGGTTGCTAGCTACGCGAGCTATTTTTAGAATGACACTACTGTTTCTGGAATGTGATGTACTCG
The DNA here is from genome assembly GCA_027627225.1 of Congeria kusceri. Classification (NCBI taxonomy): domain Eukaryota; kingdom Metazoa; phylum Mollusca; class Bivalvia; order Myida; family Dreissenidae; genus Congeria; species Congeria kusceri. The sequence continues at coordinate 74,102,807 of CM051028.1, read as the reverse complement.
CTAGAATCGATGGGCTAGCATGGAACGGCAACACTGTGTGTGAGATTTATTTATGGGAACATTGCACAATTGCTATGTATAGAGCGTACAGCTTATATAAATGTAGGCTAAACAAAATATTTCGTTACGTGAATGAATATAGCATTCTGTTTATGGCATACAATGAGAAAATACGTTCATAATTAGCCTCAGTTCTAGAGTATATGTTGAAGATATGTTTATAACTTCATTTTAACCGCTCATGTAAACAATTATGTAAATTTTTAATCCCCCAAAGTATGCAACAGTTATTGGTATACGTTAAACCATTGTTTGAAGTTTGCATTCCCTAGAATTAGAAAATTTGCCCAATTATATTGGCATTCAATTTTCCCGCTGCATAATTATCGCCAGAAAATCTGGGTCAAAAGTGATCTTAGACAGCTACGCCGAAAAAAAAACATAGTGCGTAGCACATTTGGAGATAATAGATGAGCATGACTGTGAACGTGTGAGTTAATTAAATGACGTGCACTTCGAAACGAGATCATTACACTTCGGTAAACGAATTACACAAATACTTCTCGATGCGTGCGTGTTTGAATTTAGTCAACAGAGGATTTTACATGTTTAAAGATGTTCCTGTTATATATAACATTGAATGTCAAATACGTATTTAGTGGACATGCACATCAAACAAGGGCAATTTACTGCCAAAACAGGTTCATGACATAAGATGAACCAACATGTCTTTCGAACATAATACGGTGAAGTATTAATTTATTTAGTAATACAAAGTGTATTTAATGATGATGATGATGTTGATGATGATGATGGTGATTATGATGATGATGATAACAACAATATTTCATATATCTTTGGAACGGATCTGTAGCTGATCACTGCAGACCCACAGACAACATAACTGCACGCTCTAACGTTTACGCCCCCCCCCCCAACCCGAAATCCTGGAGCCGCCCCTGATATCAACATGTATATGAATCAGAGTGGTACTAAAGCGCGTCAAACTTCTGATCCGGAGGTCGTAGTTTCGATCCCCTGTGGCGGGCGGCACTTCTTTTCTTTTGCTGTTTCGTTGGTCGTAATATTTGAGGTCTTTAGTTCAGATGCTTTAGCTTTTCCAGTTGAAACATTTATTGGCATATTTTAAAAACACAAAAATATGTGAACAAGTCCCTTGACCAATGCAAATTTTGAAGACTTAGACCGTGTCAGGTAGGTTAGAGCCGTCTAGACTTTCATCTTAAGCATGATCTAGCTGGTAGGTATAGACCCGTGGAATTCACTGATAAGATAAACTTTGCTTAGTAATGTGCTGGGGCTGGTGAAATAACCAGACAAAAACTTTTGTATGCAAATATATTACATAAACTGAGGATATACATAACACGCATTTTAGTGTTATTAAGATTCTTAATTGTATTTAGACGAGAGACAAAACTCGCGACTCTTCGTCTGGGTCTCCTGCCACTTTTGCTTTATGATGACATGCCCAGTCTAATGTCCTGCTAATGGTCCCTGATCACGTGTTAGCAGCCGCCGACTGTCCAGCCTGCAGCTTTCTTTGGCAGTCGGTGCGCGCAGAATTTGAATATTCACAGTCGTATTTACAGCACGACAGAATATTTTTTGTTAAACTGGTTACTTCCCAAACAAGCAATGCCACCGTTCTACAGTTTTAGAAGTTTTCCAACAGTAAACGAAGATATTTCACAACCTGATAGATTCTATTTGGTGATCTGAATTTTTAACATTTTATGAAGAAAAGCCATTCAAACGACCGTATATAGTGTTAATCTGAATTGTATTTGTCCTAAATTGGTTTAACATAATCTGAAAAACAAGCAACTCAGTTCAAATAAAAATGGTTAAAAGTTCATAAAGCATTATAATAATCAAAAACACACGTATACAATGTATTGCCAAACAAATTAGTTAAAAAAAGATCCATTAAATATCTCTATTGTATTTGCAAGTGATACGTTTGTAACGTAAACACGAAACATGAAAAAGGCTACACAGGTACCCTATAATAACATTAATTCTTTATTTCTATTCTTCTGGTCCTAAAAATAAACTGTAATGTGCGTTAAATACATATTTTTCGTTTTGACAGGATTCTTGTCATTGAGCCTATTGCAGAGGTGCTCAGGTGTGAATAAATATGTGAATGTAAAGGACTTATGGGATATTTCCCCGCCCTAAATAAATAAATACTTAAATATACATTAAAATTAAATTAAAATAGAGTTGAGCATTTTTATTTGAACTGAGTTGCTTGTTTTTCAGATTATGTTAAACCAATTTAGGACAAATACAATTCAGATTAACACTATATACGGTCGTTTGAATGGCTTTTCTTCATAAAATGTTAAAAATTCAGATCACCAAATAGAATCTATCAGTTTGTGAAATATCTTCGTTTACTGTTGGAAAACTTCTAAACTGAAGAACGGTGGCATTGCTTGTTTGGGAAGTAGTCAGTTTAACAAAAGATATTCTGTCGTTATTGTTTCCGTGTTAAATTGTTAATTTGTTGTTCATGTACAACGCTGGTTAAGACTTGCGCTGTAAATACGACTGTGAATATTCAAATGCAACATTTTGTTGGTGTTGGCTTACAAGTTAAACCATGTCAGGTCCAACATGTATAACCAAATGTTGTGTGTGGTTCTTCCGAATACACGAAACAATGTGAACGAAATTATCTGGATCAGATTTAAATTGACAATTGTAACTTAATTCACGCGCTTAACACTATATTGGGTGGCATTCCAAATGACTATAGCTTGTCGTAGATTCACAAAATGCATTATAGTATAAATTAATGTCTGAACCGATATATCAATACACGAAAAGTGATACTTTAAATGCGTCTACATTTGGTCTTGATCTGAGGTATTCATGAAGATTTCATTATGCGTTTCTCTATCAACTTCTAATTTGTAAAACTTGTATTTGTGTTTTGGAACAACATGTTAAAATCAGAAACAATCATCATAAAAGAACAATAAAGAGCTTAATGTATTGCGATCTATATAACAATAATTTATTTATTTGCTTTGTTAATATTTCTTTTTTATCCACATCTATTAATGCACGTTCTGTAAATGTTAGTTCTTTTTAAGTACCAAATAAACACTTGAAACAAAACCAAAATGAAAACATACCATTTTGTTGCGTTTTTAAAAAAATCCTAAATATGACAACAGATTATCTCTTCATGTCGTCTGCCGCTATTCATGTTAACCTTTATTACAAACAATTTGCACGGGCACTTTAAGGTTTTAAATCATGCTTTATAAACAGTTCAATTATGGTTTAATGTATCAATATCTAAAGCTCTACAATTTTGACTTCAAAAACCGGGTGTATATTCATTACCTATCCAATAACTCCGAGTGTATTGACAATAGAAGCTAAAGTCTTCGTAAATGGAATACACTTTAAGCCATTTTGGAGTCGTTATGTACTCAATGGAGATAACTTAATTCTACTAAACATTTAGACGCGACCTTTGTTTGAGACACCGTTCTATAAGGTTGATAACCTATGGTAAGACGGAATGTTTGTTAATTAATGATGAATGGATTGTGGCTTCCTTAATCCAGAAGTTAAGGAACCGTACTGGAATACGGATAGCTCAGTATCACTTCCGAAAACATAAACGCGAATCCTTTATTTGGTTCAATTCTTACGATTAATTTTAAACAATCTAAATGATGAATGAGAGGAGAACACGCATCCAAGATACAAATAAAAAAACAATCAACAAGAAAGACACACCGTGGAAGGCAGAACTATCTTATGACAGTGTACGTTGTCAGTGAACAACGTGTACTAGCAACTGTAAATACACACGACGTCATGCGCGATCTGCGTGAATAAATGGTGCCAAACTGATGGAAACAATGGGATTCATGTCATTTCTTTCTGTCCGTAATGCACCTATCATTATTTCCCCCACCCCGAGGGGGGGGGGGGAGCGGCGGGCAGACCTAGGGGAATTTGACAAATGTTTTTTTTTTGGGTCTAATTCCCCACTCTAGAGCCAAGCATATTTGTCTTAATCCCCTCAGTGGGAGATGCTATATATCTAACAAATGGCCCGGGGCATATATTACCGGGATCTAAATTCCGACCAAAGTCTATTTTCCCGGGACCCAGAATCATTCGGCATGACAAATTTCTGCCTGTCGGGAATCGCTTGCAGTCTAAAGTCTAAAGTCCCCTATATGCCCGCCGCTACCCCCGCCCCTGGGGGAAAACATTGATAGATGTATAATTGGAACATGAATATTAAACATCAATTATATTTAATAACAGCTAAATTTAAATAAATAAATAAATAATGACAACGCAATACTAGTATCTTTTCTCCTCTGGCTTATCAAAACGAGCGATGTGTACGATCTTTTCAGCTACCCATGCATTTGATTCATATTCTTAAGTGGCTAGTACTAGTGCTATGTAACATCTGTTCGCCAAGGCCGTTCGCGTACAGTGTGCGTGTTGCCGTGTTCACCACAGCGGTCTCTGCCGAAAGAGGCATGAGTTAAGGCAGAGAAAATCATTAATCGAGTATAAGGTAGAGAAAGGCATCATAACAATGTGGATCATAAAATTCAAGTACATGCAATCATGTTTAAAGGGACTTGGTCCAATGCAGAAGTCCCAACTGCAAGACCTAGACCATCTGAGCTAATAATCTTAAAAAATAATTATAACATGATACTCTCTGATTTTTCTATAGACAAAGAACAAACAGCATAGTAAAATGTAGTTCTCATTACAATTGCAAAAATATTTGTCAGATCATGTTATCTGAAATCGAAATAATGTTTGCATTATCGTTGTTTATCGGCAAATAAACAACTCTTTGTCCTTCTTATGCGTGGCTATTAAACCACTCGGGCTAGCGCCCTCGTGTTTTAATTTCTACGAATCAGAACTCCAAATCGTTGCTTATTGGCCGATAAACAACGATACATCTAAAATTATAGAAAGTATTATATATTTCAAACTTCAAATACTGTACAACATGTTTCATAGACGGCCCTCGAAATGAATTGACCAGTTAGTGACTATTGATATCACTGTTAGACGTACAGTGATTCATGAAATCATGGGACATGTGCAAATGAACACTGTATTTTTAGCTCGAATATTCGAAGAACACTATGGTACTTTAAAAAGCGGCAACTTTTAATGATATGGGCACCTCTGCCAGCAATATTTCACGTATACAATTGTAAAATGGCGATCAACGTGTGCAGCTTACCAAGGCCCTATTGATAAAACAACATCACGATCGATACATTTGATTAAAACACCGAAATTGCATAACAATGTACAGCAAACACACAAAGCCGAATATAAATATTTTTTTTTTTTATATCTCAACATGCATGCGACGGTGACATCTATATTGATTCGCATGCCCGACTTACACATTGGCATTTAATTTAATTCTGATCTAATTTATAACACCTTTCAAAGTTCTATTGAACAGGAAACAATTGATTTTGACGCAATTTATAATTGAGATAAAATTTTCCAAGGCCAAAATGTTTTAAATTATGTGTCTGTTAAACGGGTTGGATTCACCATCTAGTATCAAGTCGATTAATTTTAAAAACCTCTCAGTTAAACCTCGGTTTCTAAAAGCATTTCCAATCAAATGCATATGTCGATGCAGCTTAGTGCTACAACATTATAACAAAGACATTTGAGGCGCGTCGTGGGAAAACCGGGCTTAATGCATGTGCGTAAAGTGTCGTCCCGGATTAGCCTGTGCAGTCCGCACAGGCTAATCCAGGACGGCACTTTCCGCCTACAGTGGATTCATGTTTAGAAGAGACTTCCTTGAAACAGAAAATACCAAAACAGCGGAAAGTGCCGACACTTTACGCTTATGCATTAAGCCCGGTTTTCCCACGACACGCATCATTTTAGTAATAAATTTCCATCAATTTACCAGTACTGCATCCGATGATGGAATATTCGAATATTCAAATACTTCATTAAGCGAGTATTCGAATATCATTTTTGGTATTCGTTGCCATCCCACCACAAACACACTCGGTTTCATAACTTAACATTTTACTCACAGCAGTATTCGCTGTCTTTTTTTTGGCGAAAAGTTTAAGCTTTTAATACCTATGATTATGGGTCATATAACTACATAACTCGTTGGTGGATTAATTATAATTATATTGCTATATGTAGAGCCCGGGTGACATATAGTCAGCAACCAGCTCGCGACCACCGACAACTTGTGGTTGCTAGAGGTCTTGAAAAGGTCTCCGAGGTCTTTCACAGGTTATCGTTACTCGGCGTCTAGTGGCAGGAAATCGCTTACGTGTATTTTGTCGGCTACAGATCGCCGACTAAGCGACGGCCACTGACAATCCGACGCCAACAGATCCGCGACTGGTCGCCAGCAGATTGCTGACGTCATTCATCACAATTATATAATAAGTCATTCTTTTTATAGTTTCATGGCCGTCGAACAGTAATCAACATGCATTCGAATGGAAAGGGCAAAGGCAAAAGAACACGTCCAATTGTAACAAACGTGGAAGAAACCTCGGAATCACATCAGACATCCGGTTCTGTAACCACTGCTGGAGATATCGATGATGCTTTTGTCTGAACCATTGTTGGGTTGTTGACATTTTAATACGGCCAAATATCATATGTTTATAATTAACGACCTATGTTTCTAATTAACAAGATCTTTTAACTACTAGTGTTCCGATGTTATTACTTTGTGGTTTTTAACTATGGGTAGATTTGAATGTATGTTTCTTCCTCACATCTGGGTCCATATTTCAGAAACATTTTAAGTGTTTCTAAAATATTTTCTCTTAAGTTAAACATGTCAAAATGTTATATTAAAAAAAACTATATATATGTATATTTTTTATCTGTTTATGTTTATGTCAACAAACGCTAATACTATTGGTTATAATTAATACACATTAAGCACAATACCATCCTTGGTCTGTAGGTAAACGAGTAATTTCATGGTGGTCATAAAACTGGGTCCAAGAAAGTTGCCATCGCACGACGGCAGGAACCAATTCCCAACTACTCTCTCTGCCGTCTAATGATCATATACCAGTTGGCGATTTGTCGAATGGTTGCTGATGGTCGTGCGACCAATCGCCAATTCATCCAATCGCCAATCAGTCTCCGACCGGTCGATGACTGTATTCTTTATCCAATCGCCAACCAATCGCTAACTAGTCTCCGACCGGTCGCTGACTTCTTTATGACATTTTATTGATTTTGGTCGCTGTCGACAGTCACCGTATATTTTGGTTGTCGGCGATCGTGAGTTAGATGCTGGCTATGTTCGACCGGGTCTTAAAACGCTTTTAGTTTGCTCTAATGCCTGCATGCATATGTAACACGAAGAAGACAACTTTAGTGGCCTGAACAGTGTGTTTCATGTTCTGTTACGTTATTCAGTCATAGACTATAGAATAACTAGACGATAAGTACATTTGAATAGAACAGACAGAGTTTGAAGACACTAGTTATATCGAAAGTAAATTTTATTGGATTAAATATGGCTGTAAGTACCTTTAATAAACAAATAATTATCTGGGTCTGGATTGCTTTGATCGGTCTATTTAACTTAGCTAAATATGTTAAAAGTTATGACAAACTAAGGACTTGATAACAAATTATCTTTGTATATTTATAAAACAGTTTATTATGCAGGTTTAAAATGAAACTATGTTTATTTAAAAATGCAATGTATGTATGTTATTCTAGTTGTTGTGATAACTCTGGGCAAATTAGTGCATGTTTTGTAAGTTAGCAATGGACCGTTGTACAATTTATAGTAAACTATAGGATTATTTCATAACATACTGAACCAACAACCAACCAATACATCAGTCAGCACTCACCAACCAACAATCGACAACTAGCAGACCTACCAACCATCTAACCAACAATCAAGCAAGTCAAAAATCTAAACAACCAACCAATACATCAGTCAGCTCTCACCGACCAACACTCGACAACTAGCAGACCTACCAACCATCTAACCAACAATCAATTCAACCAACTAAACAACCAACCAATACATCAGTCAGCACTCACCGACCAACGCTCAACAACTAGCAGACCTACCAACCATCTAACCAACAATCAATTCAACCAACTCAACAACCAACCAATAAATCAATCAACACTCACCGACCGACCCACCAACCAACCAACCAACCAACCAACCAACCAACACTCAACAATCAACCTACCAATTATCTACCAACGAACTAAGTCGCCCAACTACTGACTGTGCGACCGGTCAACTGTTACTTCGACCGATATACTGGAAATAGGCTAAATACAACAACTCATTCTTCATATTCCTAAATTTAGTAAATTTGTTTTCTTCAGCATAAACTTACCCCTGAAGAGCTTGATGGTAAGCATAGTGTAGTTTTTAGAGTCAATATGTCGACTAACAAACATAAATTATGCTTACATGTACATGAATAACAAAATGCATTGCTCTGAAGTAACATAAACTAAAAATAAAACATTAAAAACCTTACCATGCCCTGACCTTTCTCTACGGCTCGTAGTTGTTTCATGCTATGCGGTGAATGACTGGAGAGTACCAGTGAATGATAACTCGATCATTTCACTTTAGGTCGAGTGAAATGATAACGTTTGATCATTTCACTCTTGGTTACATGGAACTATTTTTAATTTTGTTTGTATGTTTATTTTTTGAAGGTATGTGTATACCCTAATCGTCAGTGTAAACATCGAACTTTTTTAAACAACAGAAAACACATAATAAGATTCAACACAAATATAATTAAGCGACACCGACGCAGTAAGAGAGGCACTATTTTCCCACCACAACAGTGATCGACAATTTTGGAGTCATAATGACGTCATATTTATGACGTCATAATCCACAAAACTTGTGCGACGTTTCAGCACATCTCGCGCATTTCTTTTATTTATCGTTCAAAAGCATGAAATAAAAAGAAAATTTGTTTATTACAGTGTAAGATCGTATTTTATTTCATGAGTGGTCATAGAAACTAAATATTTTCGCTCGTAAAAATATTGTTTCTATGACCACTCATTAAATAAATAGAGGATATTTGTTTAATGCAGTGTAAGATCGTATTTTATTTCATGAGTGGTCATATCATATTATATATTCACATTTAAACTCTTCTACAAGAATAATTACCAAATAAATGTTAACCTTCGTATATTTATTCTATTAAGTTCTTTAGAATTATGATATCTCACTGACATCAGGGACATTCTTTGTGATCGTGCGCAATGCTGCGCGTTATTCTTTTATTGTATTATGTTTCATCCCTTTGGCTAGCTCGACCATACACGAGTCATTTCTTTCAAACGTTTTGCAACAATACTTTTGATTGCAATTATATTCTAGACCGTATTCTCTGTCGCATGTACCAATCATATTTTCCATTAACCTTATTACCCAATGGGTAACGACTTAGCACAGTGGCGACAGGAAATCGGTCTATATTATTACCGAAACCGGGGTGTAAACTTGAGACAGACATTTCGAGCACCTATATTTAATGTCAAATTCCTCAAACAATTCATGGCGTTATTCGTGTTTTTTACCATGCACGTGCTTTGCAATATTTTATATTACATACGTACATTGAACTTAGCAGTGTACATCTCTATCTATGCACTTACATGCGGTCTGTCATTTATACAAACATTTCACCAGACAACCACTATATAACATCGTGTCAATTAAGTGTCTACATCTTTTCTTTACGTTTTCTCCTATTATTATCCGGTGATATTGAATGTAATCCAGGTCCTCTCAACCCTGAATGTCTCACTGTCTTTCATCTTAATATACGAAGCATAAGAAACAAGATGAACTATATACGCGACATTTTTGCCGAATGTACACATAGCATCTTATGTCTTACCGAAACACAGTTGTCAAATGATATCGCTGATGATTTATTGCAAATTGAGGGCTTTGATACAATGTTTAGAAAAGACAAAAATGCTCATTCTGGTGGGTTTATTGTCTATACTTCGTCTTTTTTGCGTCCACAACGAAATCTAGAGCTAGAACTTTTACTGCCAGAATCTATCTGGGTGCAAGTCAAGGATCATTCACAGACCCTCTTAATATGCACATTGTACAGGCAACCAAGTTCGACTGTGGATTACTGGGATAAGTTAAATATTTGTATTGAAAAGGCAATAGAAGTATCTCCACATATTATTCTTGTTGGTGATATTAATGAAGACCAACTGAATCCGACAAACCATAAACTTAAAGATATAATGACGCTTAATAATTTACGAAACATAATTACAGAACCAACTCGTGTTACAAGTAACTCTAGCACTTTAATAGATATCACAGTTCTATCAAGTAGCGTATACTGCTTTGATGCCGGTATTTTTGAAACTGACAGAACTATAACAGACCATTATGGAACATATGTGCACGTTAAAACCGATTTCAATTTAGAGGAGCCGTACAAGCGACGAATATGGGATTATAAAAATGCGAATTTTACGTTATTTAATGAATTAATTGAGTCTACTGATTGGTCATTTATAGAACATGGTACTGTTGATACCGCCACTGACGAATTTATGAATAAATATTTTTCTCTTGTTAAGTCGTGCATACCGAACAAATGTGTAACCATCCGACCAAATGACAAACCCTGGTATAACTCCGAAATTCGGAAAACAACTCGTTCCCGTGATCGACATAAATGTACAGCAATACGTACCGGAAAGGCATCGGATTGGAACAAATATAAACACCTTCGAAACAAAGTAAACAATATGAAAAAGTATGCAAAGGAGATGTTCTTTAATTCTATAGAATTCACTATAAGCGACTTTTCATCATCAAATCCTAAACAGTACTGGAAGCTAATCAAAAGCCTCGTCAAAGATAATTTATCAAACTGCGAACAAATACCACCTCTGATCAATAGTGATCAGTCTTTTTCAATAACAGATTTCGAAAAAGCCAATACACTTAATGACTATTTTGTTTCTGTTTCGAATGTTGATGACAGAGACGTAAACTTGCCGTTTTTTGAATTTAAAACGGATGCGATTTTAAGTGATTTTAACATTTCTGAACAAGACATTAAGGACGTACTAAATAATCTTATTATAAATAAAGCAAGCGGCCCAGATGAAGTCAGTCATCGAATGCTGAAACAAACATCGAATACAATATGTAAACCGCTTTGTATTTTATTTAATAGATTCATTAAAGAAAACATATTCCCTAGCTCTTGGAAAAAGGCAAACGTAATGCCTCTCTTCAAAAAGGGAAACAAAGAGCACCCATCAAACTACAGACCAATCTCTCTTATTAGTTGCGTAGGAAAGGTAATGGAACGAGTGGTCTACAAATATGTGTATAATCATTTGCACATAAACAAACTTATTTATAAATACCAATCGGGCTTTCTGCCAGGTCACTCGACTACATATCAACTTATTGACATATACAATCAAATATGCAAAGCATTTGACGACAGACAAAGCACGTGCATGGTCTTTTGTGATATCTCCAAGGCTTTTGATCGCGTCTGGCATAAAGGGCTTCTTTTTAAACTACGCCAGAATGGAATATCTGGAAATATCCTTAATTGGTTATCAAATTACTTATCGAACCGCACACAGCGGGTGTTTGTTCATACCACTTACTCCAACGACATATCTATCAAAGCTGGTGTGCCCCAAGGATCTGTTTTAGGTCCTCTCCTATTCCTTGTCTATGTTAACGATATCTCCGACAACTTACTTAGTAACTTAAGATTGTTTGCCGATGACAGTTCATTTTCAGTAACTTCAAATGACCATGTTTTTATGGAAAGGATCCTAAACAATGACCTTATCCAAATCAATAAATGGGCTAAACAATGGTTGGTTTCCTTTAATCCCTCCAAAACTGAAGTTGTCTTTTTCTCATTATTGGACATGCCAAAACCTCAATTACGTCTTGACGGCAATCAATTGTGCTTTGTTGAAATCCACAAACACCTAGGTCTCTTGTTCAGTCAAAATGGTAGATGGCACAATCACATTGACGCTATTCTTAGCAGAGCATCTAAGATATTAGGATCTATGAGAATGCTAAAGTTCAAGTTAAAACGCCAAACGTTAAACCAAATATACATATCATACTTACGTCCTGTATTAGAATATTCGTCGGTCATCTGGGATAATTGTACACAATATAAAAAATATATTTTAGAAAAAATTCAATACGACGCCGCTAGAATAGTTAGTGGTTTAACGAGATCTTCATCTATAAACAACTTACTTACTGAAATTGGCTGGGTATCATTGGAACACAGACGCTGCATTCAAAAACTTATATTAGTTTACAAACATACTCAGGGAATCCTACCAGAATATCTTTCGGATATGTTTCCAACAACCGTAAATGAAAATTCCGTGTATTACCTACGAAATGGTGATAATCTACTTACATTACCCAGACGACTTGAAATATACTCGAACTCTGTTATACCATCAGCAATCAAACTATGGAACGATCTTGATTCTGATACACGAAATTCCAATACATTGAATGAATTTAAAACAAAACTGAATGAAAAATTCAAAGCACCAAAGGTCCCTGCATATTATTTACAGGGAGAAAGAATATACCAGGTAATGCATGCTAGAATAAGGAACAGATGTAGTGATCTGAAAGCGCATCTTTTTGAAAATCACTTAACCGACTCACCCAATTGTAGCTGTGGTTACCATACTGAAGATGCGGATCATTACTTCTTTAAATGCTCTCATTATCATGACGAACGATTACAAATGTTTATTAACACGCGCAAATTCCATCCCATAAATGCAACGAAACTCATGTTTGGCATACAAACTCTGAACTACGACGACAACTGTAAGCTCTTTCAAGAAGCCCAGTTATTTATCAAACGAACGAAACGATTTAATGTATAACGATCAATTAAACCTAAGCACCCTTCTACGCATTTATGATGTTGCATTACTATATCAAGTCGTAATGAAGAAAATGGTCGAGCTGGTCAGGGTGTGTAAACTTGTGTATCTTTAGTTTATAATTCTTTTTTTCTTTTTTGCTTGTCTTTTTCGCTACACAATGAGTATACACAAACTAAATTATAGCCACTTACTCAGTATAAACAATGTTGACTTCTTAATAGATTGATGTAATTTTATTTCTATCCTTCCAGAACTTTGCTTTCATTATGAACTCAGCACAGTTAACATTGAACTATCTTAATATCTGTATCTTGACATATCCATCTTGTTAACCTTTATAATAAACTGTCATAATGGAGAGGGCCCTTCGATGATGTTGATATAACTCTAGGCCCAATCCATTTGTATACATGTATTTCAAACTGTCTATAATATGTCATTGTTTGTAAATGTATGTGTATATACAATAAAATATGTTTAAACTAAATGAGTGGTCATAGAAACAATATTTTCATGAGTGGCGCAGCCACGAGTGAAAATATCTAGTTTCTATGACCACGAGATAGAGTGAAATGATCGGGTTATCATTCACTGGTATTCTCCACTCATTCACAGCATACCATGAAATAAAATACGATCCTACACTGTTTTAAACAAATATCCTCTATCACATACATTCTTATAAAAATAAACACGTGTTTTATTCGCACCATGCGATTATCAAACCCTTCCCTTTCTCCACGGCCCATAATACGTTCATTCTTAATAAAATAAACACGTGTTTTATTCGCTCGACGTGATTATCACGCTCTCTACTTTCTCGACGGCCTGAAACACGTACATTCTTTATAAAATGAAAACGTGTTATATCGCTCCACGTGCCATGCATGTTTCCCACCCGACAGAGATGCGGCAGGCGTTCCGCGTTTTCGACAAGGACGACGACGGCACCATATCGACGAACGAGCTGCGCACCGTGATGCGCTCCCTGGGGCAGGACCCTACGGAGGCGGAGCTCCTTGACATCATCAGACAGGCCGACTCCGACGGTGAGTGCCCGGCGGTCGAGTGATCATGTGGTTGATGGCGTTTATTTTCGTGACCTAAAATGCACTGCAATCGTTGAGAAAGAAATAAATCGTTTGACTTCTGTTGATAGCAAATACTTCAAACACTTACTTGAGCGTACAGAAAACGTTCCACGTGACGCGGGGATGCTTGAATTATAATCACCCCGTGGAATCATTGCGACCATAACGCGAGCGTTATGTGTAGAAAATGTCGCAATGCAGCTTCCGTTGTGGTGTCAGTATCAAGAAATGAACGTTAGCGGTGAGTACGACTCTGTATTTTTGCTTATTAGAAACTTGTAAGCTAGAATTTAAAAATCGGAGAATGCTATTTGACACAAATATGTATATACTTTACTCTAGTTACAAAACTTAGGGAAAATTGCGATATTGTATCCTGTAGAACTTGTCAAACATTGACGGTTTCAATGTTGACAAGAAAAACTTGAACATTTTTGCAAATTTCAAAGAATTTTGGTACATTTGAACAAGATTTCGACCTACAAACATCATTGTTGATAGAATTACCATCATCTGCTACACGCATATTGGCATCTTAGGTATGGAATTGGGTTAAATGTTCATTTTTGACAATGTTATGGTCGCGAGGCACATGTTGTGGTGTCAATGCATGGTTGTGGTGCTGATGCAAAGTTATTCTGTAGGTTTTATAGTAATATATTTTGGGTCTAAAACCATATGGCAAATATTACTTTTTTATGACAAATAATGTTGTTGTTGCTGTTTTTTTTTTCAGGTCAAGTTCTGGTGATGTCGGCAGTCTCAAACAAACGATTCACATGAAACTTATGTTAAGCGAAAAGTCATTCAGCTTTGATTAATATAACTCAACAGTGGAGAATACGTGGGCAATTTCATTGCGCCAGTATCACAGATCTCTTGTTTTAATTAACCTGTGTTATATCCCCTTAAAAGATAGCCCAAATCAAGTTTGTTCTTTACATTGACGTCAATAATTACATTTTTATTTGTACATACATGTTTTCATTTGTTATTTGGATCAATGGAAATAAAACACACGAATACGTAAATTTGTTTTGTCAATTGATTGTTTACTTATATTTTGATATTATATTCATTATACATAGTTCATTGATGACACTTGTTACAATTTGACAATAGCATTCACATAAAAAGATCGTACAGAAGAAAGAATGCATTTTTTTAAAAGCAATACCTATTATGTGCAGTTAAATTGGAATAACATTTTCAGTACCGTAGCATAATTCATCAATACATCAACCATAAAAATACTGTTGTGCGAAAATTATTAATAATATTTGGATAGTGAATAACAAATCCCTACAATTTGGCAATTAACACAACTTGCATGTTCTTTTTAACATACACATACATGTAAAGTTGCAATAGATAAAGCTTATCAAAAAGAATTGTCATTTGTGCCCTTTGACTAAACAATTTTGACATCTTGTGAGCATAACTCAACGATTGTAATACTTCACATCTTCATTTTTTTTAAAAATTAACCGAGAACACCTTTATCAGATGTTAAATATTTGAAGTGAGCACTAATAATTCTCATTAGAAGGGCATTGCTAAAAAGTCACTGGTTATCATGTAACGTTGTTTCAAACTCACTAAAATCAGTGTTAGTGTCAGAAACATCAAAATCGATTGCATGAATGATGTATGAACTACATCAAGATCATGTCATATATAGCAGCTACAGTTTTCACCTGCATGATGTGAGTTTAGTGTCTAAACAGTTCTAAAAAAAATGCATAGCTACAGTCATGGCGCTGATAACTACGTACACTAGTGTTCACAATTACAATGTCGTGTATTCTATTTGTTTATTTCATCTTCAGCTAATCCGTGCTTGTTTTGTTGCTATTCTGAACTCATATTAATTGTTTTATCGTAAAGATCCGAGGTTCACACTTGACTTGTACAGCTGCTCACATTTTGACACACGGCGTGTAGCAAGGTAGTCGTTCTTAGTCATTGCTGCAAATAATAGAATCAGAATAAATGTATTTAAACAAAACACATTATCTATGCATGCACAAGGATTTCTAAGTCATTACACGGACAAACGTTTACAATTATTGGGGCTATTTTAAATCCGGAAAAAGTCAGACACAAATACCATGGGACAAACATTTGCAACGCAAAATGCCCCCAGTATACTTAGGGTGATAAGTAACAAAATGTTGATATTCAAGACAGACTAAATTTATTTTCTTACTTTAAAGTGTTATTATAAACGATATATTTCGATGAATGCCATTTCAAAAACACAATGAGGTAGAATTTGGATTGATAATGAACATGTTTTAGTTAAACTTTAGTTTTATCAAAACTTTCTTCTTAGCTTTTAACTTGACATCAGCACCACAACTATGCATGACACCACAAACCTGTGTCTCGCGACCATAATATCTTTAAAAAAGAACATTTAACATAATACCTTACCGAAGGTGCCGATTTGTGTGTAGCAGTGGATGGGAATTCTTTTAATAATAATGTTTATAGGCCGAAAACTTGTTAAAATGTACCAAAATCGTTGAAATTTGCAAAACTATTTAAGTTTTCTTTGTCAACATTGAAGCAGTCAACGTTTCGAAAGTTCTAAAGGATATAATTTCGTAAATTTCCCTAAGTTTTTGTAAAAAGAGTAAAGCATATACATATTTGTGTCGAATAGCATTCTCCGTTTTTTTTGTTAAATTCTCGCAAACAAGTGTCTAATACGCAAAAATACAGAGTCGTACTCACCGCTAACGTCCATTTCTTGATATTGACACCACAACGGAAGCTACATTGCGACATTTTCTACACATAACGCTCGCGTTATGGTCGCAATGATCTAACGGGGTGTAATTAATGACGGTGCTTCCCGAGTAAACTTGGCACGTGACACGTTCTCTGCACGTGCACGTGTATATCCAGGTGATGGCGTGATCCAGTTTGACGAGTTTATCGAACTTATGACGAAGCAGCTGGCCGCTGTGGGGACGGAGAAGGACATAATGGAGGCCTTTAAGGTAACGCAATGTTTCCATGACATTATGGAATCCTGTTAGGTAACGCAATGTTTCCATGACAATGTGGAGGACTATCAGGTAACGCAATGTTAACTGGACATTATGGAACCCTTTTAGGTAACGCAATGTTTACTGGACATTATGGAGGCCTTGAAGGTAACGCAATGTTTCCAGAACATTGTGGAGGCCTATCAGGTAACGCAATGTTAACTGGACATTATGGCGCCCTTTAAGGTAACGCAATGTTAACTGGACATTATGGAGCCCTTTAAGGTAACGCAATGTTTCCAGGACATTGTGGAGGCCTATCAGGTAACGCAATTTTAACTGGACATTATGGCGTCCTTTAAGGTTACGCAATGTTCACTGGCCATTATGGAGCCCTTTAAGGTAATTTAATTTTAACTGGACATTATGGAGCCCTTTAAGGTAACGCAATGTTCACTGAATATAATGGGGGCCTTTAAGGTAACGCTTTGTAAGCTGGACATCATCAGGGGGAGGGGACTTTAAGGTATAGCAATGTAACTTGGACATAATGTGGGCCTTTAAGGTAACGCAATGTAAACTGGACATTATTGAGGAATATCAGGTAACGCAATGTTAACTGGACATCATATAGGCCTTTTAGGTAACGCATATGTAAATTGGACATCATGGGGGGCCTTTTAGGTAACGCTATGTGAATTGATCACCATGGGGCCTTTAGGTAACGCTATGTAAATTGGACGTCATGGGGGCCTTTTAGGTAACGCTATGGTCACTGGATATTTTGGATACCAAAATGGTAAATAGTGTTAATTGGATATTATGGAGGTTTTGAAGGTAACGCAATTTAATTGTTACTGTGGGAGCCTTACGGTTGACATTTAAACAAGAAAATATGACCATTTAGTATTAAATCGACCTGATCTTACTGTAGTTAATCCGTCACCCTTGATTTTTGTGTTAAATAATTGTATCAAAATTGTATCAAAATTATTGTACTTGTTTGTCGACTTGGCCTCATTAACACGTATATGAATCAACTTAGACCATTCTGTTGTTGTTTTTTACCTTGATACAGATCTTGTTTAACCGAACAGTCCATTGTGTAACTAACAATCACAATTACGTATGGCATTGTCACATTAGCACCGATGTCATTACGGCTGCCAGCGTGAACGAATAGAACAGAGTGGGTCTTTCATATTCATGTATATAGTTTTTGAAATTATAAGGCCATACAAATTTGATTCTGTGTTTAGCATCCCCATGGCTTTTCGAAACCAACAAACCAGGCAGGAGGAAACAATGAGTCGATAAAATAACATTTTTCTTTCACAACTTATTCATGGCAGTGGTACAAGCTAAAGCAAATGTTTACCTGCAAAACTGTTATATATCATCTTCATATTGGGAACCTTCTTTAACACAGTATTTTAGCCTTGTAAATTGACTAGTTGTACATTTTTTTTTACAAATATAAGTAAAATGTTTTTACTAAAAACACCTAAAAGTCATGTTGTTTCCAACTTTTTATCTGCTTTACAACTCGATTTTTTTGTACATTTTCATTTTTTTTTTCGTTCAGGCATCCAAAAAGCTACCAGCCCGAGGACACTAAACATAGAATCAAATTGGTATGGCCTGACGTCCTAATACGCAAATATTCTGTGCCAAGCATTTATGTCAGGAGCGTGTAGACCACCCGTTAAGTTCAGACGGGCCGTGGTATAATGTGAAACAATATAACAATTCTAGCCATAAATTTTATGCAATTAAACTTACTGAACTTAAACATTTCAATAAATATATCACTGAGCTCGTTTGGTGTCATTTTGGCACTTTTCCATTTGCACCTTAAACATGACAATCCATGGACGCGTCTGCATATTGCGCCTGCGTCCTCCGCGTTCCGCTTACGATTCGATTTAAATGGCATATTTCTTTATATTTATTTCCTTTTATTTCCTTTATGTACTCCGCCCCCCCCCACACACACAACACAAGACCACGTCATAATTAAAGATATTTCAGTAACTTTCAATGTATCTCCAATAAGTTAATTAGGTAGAGGTGCTGGGACACACCCCGGCTTCACACACAATGCAGCTTCCTAGCGGAAGGACCCCATAAACTTCGAAATACACACACCCGTTTCCAGGTGTTCGACCCGACCAAGCAAGGCTACATCCTGGCCTCCGACCTGCGGCACATCATGGTGACCAAGGGGGACAAAATGACAGACGAGGAGGTGGATGAAATGATTGAGGACGCCGACCTGAACGGGGACGGCCGTATTGAATACGAAGGTAAGGTAACTCGCTTGAGAGAAATATGCGACACGAACGCAGTGTTCAGTGTAAGTTTTGGTGGCTTAATTTAAAGTATATGTTGCCAGTGGAATATTGTGTTAAGGCCACTTTAATTACACCGACGAGTATTTCGTACGCGTGTTCTTTCTGGCGTTTAATGGACTTAATGGAATGTACTTTTTTAAAATGTAAAATTCGACTTTGTTCTGTTCTTCCCAGGTAACACAGTCACTAAACCTGACACTTTTGACTATTTAGACTCGTGGCTAAATTACATACACATATGTATGGCTAAATTACATATATACGTATATCTTCCTTGGGCAATAAAATCAAACTCGTCACAGTGACCTCTGTTCGACAGTAATTTCTTATGCAGCGTAACATGTAAGACTGTCGTGGAGAGTTCTAAATATAAATAAAAGCTTCAGTCGCTTATATTTTATTCATACATATTATGATATTATTTTTTTCAGAGTTTGTAAAGATGTTGTGTCAGAAATGAAAAATAATCCAGCTTCTAAGAAGACCAACATACTTTTCGACCATACCACATGTTGGACATTGGAATCATCTTTCTGAGTTCGTAATTTCCACACAACGAGTTCACGTGTGTAAGGCCTATCTCAGATGTGTGAACACCATTGTATGTAACTTAATCGGCACCACGTTTGAGTTTACATCGAGCATTGAAGTGGTTGAAGGTTCGATTCGGATTGAAAGGGCAACTATTTACAAATTCCATATAGCCGACTTTAAAATAACATTCAAACATTTGGCAGAAACGATAAAAAGTATATACCCATTCATCGAAAAGTAGACAGAGCTCATAATGCATGACTGACCTGTATACCTGATTATTAGGGTCAGTATTATAACATGTATTCAATCTGTTTATAACATATGTTGCATTTTATATCTTGTGCAGTGCTCAAGTTGGTTACTTATTGTTGGTTTATTGCTTAAATGTCAAGAATTAACATGCCTTATTGTTAGTGATGGCAATGTTTTGAACGGTTCAGTTTGTGCTCTAATGAAAGAATAATGAGAAAATACAAAAAAGTGTGTATATGATGTAGCACAATTAAAAATCTTTGCTATAAGGTTACATTTTATCAAGAGGAACCCTCGAGTAAAGAACATATAACGCATCTTTCCACCGATATCAAGAAACTTAGAAAACTGTTCAGAACATATTCGTTACATTACACGGAATAACATATTTATGTTTATCAATTACAAATATAATAATAAATTGAATTATAATATAAGGCGTGATGTGGGCAATCCGGATTTAATACACGTGCGTAAAGTGTCGTCCCGAATCAGAATGTGCAGTCCGCACAGGCTAATCCAGGACGGCACTTTCCGCCTACAGTAGATTTATGTTTAGAAGCCATATCATTGAAACAGAAAATACCGGTACCATAAAAGCGGAAAGTGTCATCACAGATCAGCCTGGATGGACTGCACAGGCTAATCCGGGACGACACTTTACGCATGTGTATTAAGCCCGGTTTTCCCACGACACGCCTCAGTCATTGTCTTTAATTTCCCATGCATATATGCTATCTCAATTACAAAAAACTCCGTTACATCGAAAAGCAAATTACTGCCTATACACTGTACATCGCACACATGCACGAACGGTGACAGTGCATGTCTTGGATTCAGTCACGTGCAGCAAAAACGACCAACGACGGCGATCCTCATTTGCTTGTCATAATCCTCATAAATTCTGGAAACAAATTGCGATAAGAACATAAGTTGAAAACTAAGATTAAGACAAATGCTAAATAAATCAATTGATAATGACATTAAATATTACATTTCGAGAAGGAAACGTACGGTAAGTTGAAAATTATATAGAATTGTTGCATAAACATTTGATAATTGCTTTAAATACATGTACATTGAAATGTGTCCATGCTAAATAAATATTAGATACATTCTCGGGGTATTATTATTGTTATTATTATTATTATTATTATATTTGCACGTGCTGGCATTAGACCACTTTATCTTACATAATTCATGAGACGGTAGATTATGTATATTTCTACATAAAAAATGCCCTAAATAAGTGTAATATCTGTCTTTTTGCTTGGACCGTGATCACCTTACCACTTATCGTCGGAACCCACTGTACAGTATGTTATACATTACCACTACATTATCCGATCAAGTGGCATGTCATCCATTGAAAAGCCAGAAGGTGTTATCAGCATAGATGCAGAGATGGCAGATAGCCCCTTCTTGCTTTTAAAGGCCGTGGATTCTGACGATGTGTAACGCTGACGTACTCGAAAGCAATGCAAGCTAACTGCGTACAAACCGTCATAGTTTATCAGCCCGTTCCCTCAACCACTCAGGTACGTCATAGCAAAGAAGGGGAGGTAACTGTGATACATCTTGCATCCAAACCATCATAGTTTATCAGCCCATCGCATGAACCACACAGGTACTTCAAAGCAATGCAAGGGGACTAATTGTGATGCTGTTACTCATACCAACCATCATAGTTTATCAGTCCGTCCCCTGAACCACTCAGGTAAGTCAAAGCAACGCATGGGAGATAACTGTGATACAACTTGCATACAAACCATCATAGTTTATCAGACCGTCGCCGTCCACATCCGTGGCGGCGATCATGTAGTCGATCTCTGATTGGCTCATCTTCGCCCCCAGGATCGTCATCGTCAGCTTCAACTCCTGTGCACTGTCCAGATATAACAGATGAGAAAGAAATTAAGAATTAAGAATGTTGAAACGTAAGACCTACTCGTTGTCTTTTTGGACGAAAACAGTGTCAGGCGTGCGGCTTAATCTGGAATCTTTAATATGCGACTATATATATTCACTATATCTTTATATATATAGTATATTTCAGAAATCTTATTGTGGAACTTTTTGATCCCATATTAATTTCTTACTTCATCATTGATCTTTGTCACGTTTTGCATCTTATATATTTTCTGTGGAAATTCTTTTGGCATACCCCGACCTGCCCCGAAACTGTCCCTATTTTACCTGAGATTTCCGTTTCCGCCTTTGTCGAAGACGCGGAAGGCGGTACGCAGCGTCTCTTCCGGTTCCATGGCCTGGATATGGCGTGCCATTAGGGTCAGAAACTCCGGGAAATCGAAGTAGTCGCGGTCGTCTGAAACACCATCTGCTGTCACAGGCACGATTTGTCCATGACAGTAAAGAAACTAAACCAGGGCATGCAAAAAATAACATTCACTACAATTGCGTTCATTTTCAAAAGATTTAGGTCGCAAATTGCAAATGAAAATTTTAATAAAGATTTGACAGCAACAGAGTCAATTTAAAAACTATATGGTTGTCTAATCGAAATTTGGTCTTCGTAATATATTAAAAAATTTCTTGAAGGAAACAAAATATTTTAGTATCGGAAAATACATTTTAATTATCGGTGGATTAGTCAAAGTTAAGAAACACCGCCTTAGATACATGAGGTAATAATCATTTAGACGGACAGCTTTCAGTCAATTATTTGTGCATAATTGTTTGACTCATCTGTATCGTGTTTTATCTGAAAACTCTGGAGTAGCTGCTATACTGCTATGATATATTATGTTAGGTTACTAGCATATACATATAAGCTAAAAGAATGTAGATTTTTTTTAATTAAAATTGATCTACATGTATTATATAAGTACCCTCTCTTTCTATGCTTTGTATGAGTGTTTGGAGTTCTTTCTCTGTAGGATTGTGACCTAGAGCGATCATGGCCGCGGGTACATCGGGAATCTGGATCCGGCCTTCCTTGCTCCGGTCATAGGTTCGAAACACGTGGAAGTGTTCTGAAGAAGTAACATAATAATATTTGGGAAAGTCGGTTGTACTAGTTGGGCTTAAGAAAAAAATATGGGTGGTTTAGATTTTTCGCCCAGCCCTGCTTTTTTACCGACCATGTTCTAAAAATATAAGAAAAGAAACACAGTTTTCACGTTAGGGAAAAATCTACAGCGTGCTGCTCAAAATGAGAATTGGGGGTGGGGGAACATTGAACATGTGCATAATTCAACCTAACTATGTATATCTTTAAGCAGAGATACCTGACCCATTTACAAGCTTGTATTTTCTTTTGTTTGAGAGTTCCGGTCTTCGCTATTGTCATGCCCGTGTGCCGTTTGCTTTTGCCTATAGATTACACTTTCAATGATACATGACGATGTATATAGACTAACTGCAATTAATTATATAATATCCGTATCTCGAGGTTGCCTATATATAATAGCCTTATCTCTCGGTATCCGCGTCTACATGGGCAAAACGCATCGTTTGTATCCGGTGGATGAAGTATAATATGTGCAGTATGTTTTCTCATATATACATGCAGTATGAATAATTCTATCAAGTGCAAAAGTAGCAGTTATCCGCAATTTGACTGAAGGTATAGCCAGTTACTCTAAGCTTGTCAGACACCAATAAATGAATAGATGTTTAACTTTGAGATAAGCCTATTTACAACAAATACAGTTAACTTTATAATTTATGTATATATATATTACCGGCAATTTCGTCCTCTGTAAAGCGATCGCTCTGTAACAAAAGCCAAATAAACTATTTATTCATGACAAATATTTACCGTGTTTGTTTCAAAATCATAGCCAGGCAAAATTATCAAATAAAATATCTCTTGAGTCTGTAAAAAGGCTTAAGTCATTAACATTACACATCACAGTGAATAGAAGTATATAGCACGTAATCCAGGTTTCAAATAGTGAATTATACAGTTTTCTGAAATCTACCATTATAACATACATGATAAACAGTATAAAGTAATGAAAACAGAATACAATATTTGAACCGCCGGCTTTGTTTTTATTATCGTTCTGATTTGTCAATAATACTAAAATAAATATACATACTTGTACTTGTAAATATATATAAAAGCGTTTAATGAAACATGTTAAAATACGATATTATGAAAATGATAAGTAGTAAGTACCATATTTGCTTCCCGTATTTGACAATCCACGGACATAAACTTAATTGAGTTTCAAAGATCTCAAAATGTTTATTTAATCGCTATCTGGTATTGATATAAACTAGATTGTTATTTAATTATTGATAAGCATCGGAACGAATCAAGAGATCTAGGCATTGTTTTATATTGCAGGCTCAGATAATCAATACAACGTTAATCTCTGTCAAAGAATTAATCAATATCTAAACATTTTGTTATTAAAGCAGCAGTCCATAAATATGTTAATAAAAATAAAACTTCGCAGAAATCGTTTCTAATAGACATCTTACTGACAAAAATACAAAATACCGCATTGAAAGTGGTGCAATAATAACGTTTTGGTAACTTTTTATCGTATATTTTCTGGATGCGATAACTGGTGATGCCTCTGGAGTAAATCAGCATGTACATTATTATATAGTGTGTTCGTACCAAGCGTTTTCGAACATAGCACGTATAAAATGCCTTTCGTAATAACTAAACCGTTTTCAAACAAATTAACACCATTAACGTTCATAAGAACTATTGCCAAATTATGGTGAATTGAATTATATGCCATGGACTGCGGCTTTAAGACTGACGACGACGATGATGATAATGAGGAAAAAAAAAATTGATGGTGATGATGATGATGATGTTGATGATGATGATTATGATGTGGATGGAGATGGGAATGATGATGATAATGATGATGATGATGATGATGATGATGATGATGATGATGATGATGATGATGATGATGATGACAATGACGACGATGATGATAACGACGACGATGCTGATGATGACGACATGACGGTGGTGGTGCGGGTGATAAACATGAAATTATGATGATGAGGATGAGGAGGAGGAAGAGTACATCAACGACGACGTAGGTGATGATCATCAATGATGATAGTAATAATTTTGTGACTATTTTGCATACTTCAAAGTTTTATATCTCACCA
The DNA here is from genome assembly GCA_027627225.1 of Congeria kusceri. Classification (NCBI taxonomy): domain Eukaryota; kingdom Metazoa; phylum Mollusca; class Bivalvia; order Myida; family Dreissenidae; genus Congeria; species Congeria kusceri. The sequence goes on along the minus strand of CM051028.1, from coordinate 74,077,457 downwards.
CACTTCCATTATGGCGAATATTATTTAACATGTCAATAGACTACACAGAAATTAGAAATATTAAAAGAAATAAATAGATTTAAATAGCAAAAATATTTTTCTTTGGTCAATCTAAAGAGCCAAATTAAATATTATTTATTACAACCTAAAATATATTTAAAAATAAACGGATTGAGGTCTGACACCTAAAATTATTTGACGAAGCTGTCTAAGATCACTTTGGACCTAGATTTCTTGCGATAATTATGCAGCGGGAACATTGAATACCAATAGAATTGTTCAAATTTTCTAATTTAAGGGAATGCAAACTTACAGCAATGGTTTAGTGTATACCAATAACTGTTGCGCACTTTTGAGGATTAAAATTTACATAATTGTTTACATAAGCGGTTAAAATTAAGTTATAAACATATCTTCGACATACACTCTAGAACTGAACATAATTATAAACAATTTTACTCATGGTATGTCATGATCAGAATGTTATATTCATTCACAGTATGAAATAACTATTTTGTTTAGCCTACATAATCGGCGCACTCCATAAATAGTAGTTACAATGCTATACAATTCACGGGCACGACAGTCGGTCACAACGTACAATGTTGACTGTTGAGCTCGCGTCACGTCTGCCTGTCAGTATTGTTATTAAGGTTACTTGTGACAAGCACAAAATATAAAGTGGAAATTTTCTTGTATTTTTATGCCCCCACTTAAGAAGGGGGGGGAATATAGATGTGCCCTTGTCCGTCCGTCCGTGTGATTTTTGTGTCGCGCGTAACTCAAAAAGTATTTATAAGTGCTAGAGTGATGAAAGTTTATAAACATATTCGTCTGCATTGGGGCTTGTGCACCTGGGTATTTTGGTGAAGTTTTTTCCGACATCAGCTGAGTTATGACCCTTTATTTGGAAAAAATAAGACATTTTTGGACTTGTGTCGCGCGTAACTCAAAAAGTATTACTGCTAGAGTGATGAAACTTTACAAACATATTAATCGGCGTGTGAACTTGTGCACCTGGGTATTTTGGTGCAGTTGTTTCCGACATCAGCTGAGTTATGACCCTTTTTTAGAAAAAATGACATTTTTGGACTTGTGTCGCGCGTAACTCAAAAAGTATTACTGCTAGAGTGATGAAACTTTATAAACATATTAATCAGCATGTGAACTTGTGCACCTGGTATTTTGGTGCAGTTATTTCCGACATCAGCGGACTTATGGCCCTTTTTAAGAAAAAAAATACATTTTTGGTCTTGTGTCACGCGTAACTCAAAAGTATTACTGCTTGAGTGATGAAACTTTATAAAAAGATTAATCAGCATGTGAACTTGTGCACCTTGTATTTTGGTGCAGTTTTTTCCGACATCAGCGGAGGTATGGCCCTTTTTTAGAAAAAAAGAAGACATTTTTGGACTTGTTTCGCGCGTAACTCAAAAAGTATTACTGCTAGAGTGATGAAACTTTATTAATATATTAATCAGCATGTGACCACATGTCTAGTTCTGATAAAAAGCAAAAAACTATTAGTAAACTTGATGGAAGTTGTATTTCCTATTTTATCATTGTGTCAAAATATTATTGTACATTGTGACCGACTGTCGTTCCGTGAATTAATTCTAGCGAGTTCAACACACTCCAGCAGGAGTGAATCGTTCTGAAAATAGCGCGAGAGTGGCGAGGATCAAGCTGTGTTAATACACACGCATAAATTAGCGTCAGGAGAACCCTAAACCCGAGAATGTCAATAAATGGTGAATTTATATATATATACTTACTGTGGATGTTAATTTATATTTGAATTGTGGTAACGTTTTATTAAGAATTTTGTATAATTGCACCTTTATATCACCTTCTCCAGTAAATGTTATTCAAGTTATAAAAATGTTCAACATCTTTATATAAGTAAAATGTGGTAAAGAAGTCTCGTAAATACGTCGAAACGTTATTCACGTTACTTTAACTTCATTTGCTTAGCATGAATACACTATGTGCAATACTAATGATACATATAGTATATTATTTAACATAACTATGTACACTTGTCTGATATATATATAATAATTTTCATTCGATCCCGCTATCATTTTCAGACAATTTTTGATTTGTTAAATTTGCCTGACAACTTCATGTATCAATTATGATTACGTAAATTACTAGCATTTAGGTTATGTATCAGTGGTGAAAACATGGGGCGGTATATGATCGGTTTATTAACGGTACAGGTATTAATGATCGAGTTTATCTCAAATAAATTTTGGGCTCATACGTTTTCTTATGGTGGCCGAAAATCTAGTGTCTGAGTAGTCTCCTTAGTAGGGACCGAAAAATCTGGGGTCCGAGAAGTCTTCGTAGTAGAGACCGAAAAATCTGCACCTTTTTCTGGTTGCGCTGGCTGCTGTGAGGGCGGAATTAGAAACATTCCCAGTGTTTTAAGCAGAAATAGCCTCAGTAATAGCTATGTCTGTCCCATCTGCTGTGATGTCCTCTTTTGTCCCATGGTACCTTTTGTTGAGTTCTTGCGTAAGTGTGTTGATAATGTTTTTGAGACGCTGCCATGTTCTTCATTAATCCCTTTATGCATTGAATCAGCCACAGCATGCGTTGTAGTTTCGCTCTAACTTAATTATGTGGTGGATTTGTTTTAAGTGTTGTCATAATTAATTGACTCAGCTAGTTAAATCTTTTCAACAGACCATTCTATTTCCTGCAATTAAATAAATAAAGGGGAAAATATTACTTATTTGCGTAACTGTAAAATCATTATTTTATAATCATGTATATAGTTGATATTGCTTAAAATCAGTAATCGTCTAATTATGTATTAAATTTGAAATTACACCTTTATTAAAGGCAAATTTAATTTAAAAAAAACAACCATAAATGTAACTGAATATTTTGTCTGCATTAATATTTACTGAAATTCACAATCAGTGTCACATTTGAATAAATGTTGCATATCAATTCTCTTGAAAACAATAATTTTAACGATGCCAATAATTATTGTAAATAAGAAAAACCAATACTTACAGCTTTTTTCCCATGATTTGAAATATTAATAAAATATTCACCGACCATCACCATGTGTTTATCCTGCTAGTGAATGTTACAATCCAAATCCTTAGAAAGAATTCAACATCTCTCTGTTTTATCATTACGCAAAAACACCGTATTAATTGGCCCATTATGAACAAGATAACAAACAATATTAGTATGCTAAGCACTGAGAAACTGGACACCTTGTTATCGGTCCTTTAAGCACCTGGGATGTGTATTCACTGCAGATGATTAGTTCAAAGATACCATATAAACATTTTCTTATATTATGATTCATTCAAATAAAAAGGGTTACTTTAATAAGAGCAAAAGGTGCCATTTGCTTCAAAGTTCTGTATCATCAGTACAAAGCAAAACCAAAAACAGTTGATGCAAAAAGGAGCCGAATGTCAAATGGTACCTTTTTCCACTAAGATTATTATGGTTTATCACTTGGTACGTTTTTGTTTTGTTAAAATTTGGTACAAAAAATCAATATTCAATTTTATTTTTTTGGCAGAATAAAGATCTAATATTATTGTATCAAAATAAGTAAAAAAAAGTCAATTTTGGTAAAAATGTCAGTTGGCGAAATACTGTTGTAGAGTAACCGGTTCGGTCAACATCTTGTGGAAAATAACCTAGTCTAGTGACGTCTTATTCCGCCCATAATGCATCGGTATATTTTATGTCGGCCATATTGACATCGAAAGGCAAATAACTTGACCCGATGAGTAATAATTCCAGGCATAATTACTTCTCCGTTTTAAAGACAAAGGAAAGTGTATAGTATTCGTCAAAGTTACATATCTTTCATTTGGTCAACCATTTCAGATTCGCGATCGGAACGCGTGATTTAGCACGAGCGTAAATTCACGGAGATTGTTTTGACAAACAACAAAAAACGTCAAATTCAGCAGCTAATGTAACACATGCAATTTCTTTCCTATTTTGCAAATATGGTGCAGCTTATACAGTCTTTATTTGTCAATATGACGTAGTAAGACAGAATAAACATTGCATTTAGTGCGTTGTGCGGTTTGGAGTGATAAGGCGAAACCCTGTGATGGCTCTGGAACAAAAGTGAAAGATGGAGGTTTCACCTGTTGAACAACGCCTGAAGAAGCTTGAAGACCTCTATTTAGGTGAGTGTTTTTGCATTTGTTGAATGAGTAGAGTTGAACGGCGTTTGCATTGTATTTGAATAAACTACAGTATGAAGTATTATCATGTAGGCCTCCGGGTCAGCCAATCTTGTTAACCCGAATACTAACTCGGTCCGGTCTTACTCGACCCACTTACAAATTCGGCCTGGTTCTACTCGGCCTATTTTTATTTAAGTAGTGTTAAATAGTTAGAATATCGTAAAGTTTGTGGTAAAAATGGTAAAATGAACAAAAGATATTGTAGATCATTATATGTTTGTTTATTAAAATGAAACTCTGTTTGCTTTTTAAAAAAGTAGCACAAAAATTATTTGCCCCCATGAATTACAAAAAAAACGATGGGAATGTCGTAGATAAATAGACGCTCGCTTTACTAGTTCAGGTTTTAATTTGCCAAAGACAGTGGCCTGGATCTCCATTTTCAATTATGTCAAATACCATCTTATACCAATTTATTTAAGTAGAGTGTATAGTTATGAGTTTCGATATTTGTTTTGTAGAAAAGATATAACAGACAGGTGACTTACTTTATTAAATGTTTCTCATGATAAAAATACTCTCATAATTTATTTGCTTTTAGTTTCTTTTCTTGCCAACAGTCTTTCTAAGCTGTCAGCGTTTTGATATTTACTCAAATGTGTTCACTTCTTTAAATAAATAAATAATCATGTTTAATGAAGTTTTAATGAAATTAATTATCATAAACAGGGCTTTCCTTTGACCCGAGCTCCCGGGTTTTGACGCATGGAATTTTCAAAATACGCTTGTTTGACTCGCGAGGTAATTACTTCATGCGTCACTTTTGACTCAGGGCCATTTCCGGACTCGCGTCATACAGTATAACTCGGCTGGCTGATTATCCCAATCAGTGGAAGAGCGATGTCGAAGTTGATAAAACACTAGGCGATTATTGGTTGGAGGCGGAGTCAATCTTTAAAAAGACGCTGTCCATCAGCGGTCAAGTTATTGTGTAGCTCCTCCCATTAGGCAGAGTTTTGTAGCTCAGAAAAATCTATATTGACTAATTAAAACGCATAGTTATATACGCTTCCAATGACGTGAACAATCGACATATCGGCGTAATATACATGTATCCACACTTTAGTTAATGTACATGAGTCCGTTAGAGTATGTTTATTCCCTACCATTTAACGTTTAAAACACAATTTACTCACCGCTTCCGTTGTTGATAATATCCACATTCCTAAATATAAAGGCATTGTTTTAAATTACTTTACTTTATATTTCGGGTAAAGTAATTAATATATTTCCAAAATGTGGAATCCGATTTCAACGAAAATTCTGACTCTTACATAACATTTCCTATATCCGAAATATCCACCATCCAATTTTATTGTTCGAGTGTCATAAACACATTTTTAAAAATAGTCTGTGAATTTCATGTAAATCCTTTGTTTTCTAGAAAAGCACGCGAAAGTTATGCTGACACAAACAACGTCACGTTCCAAGCATGGAAAGCGTGCATGTATCGACCATGTGCTTTACCAAATATATACATGTCATCTGGGAATAAAAAATTCGTAGTGCAAGAACTTTGAAATCTTTTCTTTTTGTATAAAACTTTCGTAGTGCAAAAACTTTGGGATCTTTAGAATTTGAATAACAATTTTATTGCAGTGTATTAATTATACTTTTTAACAGTGAAACAATATTTGCTGACTGTAAATACGCATATTTTGGGGGGGAAGTAAAGCCTAGCCCTACGTTTTATTGTTGTACATGATATGTGATTTCTACACAAAAAATTCATTGGTATTTTTAGTATGTAAAGAACGTCTTAATAATTATACTAATAATTATAAATAATAATAGATCTAGTAATAATAATAATAGATCTAATAATAATAATAGATCTAGTAATAATAATACTGGATCTAATAATAATAATACTGGATCTGATAATAATAATAATAAGAAAATAAAATTTAATAATAATAAGTTAATAAAAAATAATAATTAATATATTTAAATAATATAATTAAATTATAAAATAAAAATAATTAATACAAATAATAATAAAAAGAAGGAAAACAAATGGAAACTACCCACAAATCATTGACTCTTGAAGGTTTATATCTGACTCTTGGCGAAATTGATTTTGACTCTTGTAAATTTGACCCCAAGAGTAATTGACTCTTGAAATTCAAAGTCTAAGGAAAGCCCTGATAAATCAACAAACTTTTTGATAACATACCGAGTTTCATGAAACATATCTACTTTTAATGAAGTTTTAATGAAATTAATTATAATCTCTTAACAAACTTGTTAATAACATACCGACTTTCGTACCGACGAAGTGCAATCAACATGTTTTGTTACCTTCATAACGCCTTTTACAAAGTGAGAAAAACACGCCCCTTTGATCCCGTTTGAATACTGGGCCGAGTTAGACCAGGCTGAGTAGGACCGAGCGGGGTTAGTATTTGGGCCGAATTGACCCGATACCCCATGAAACAAAAATTCATTATTGACCTAAGGGGTGTATTCCCATGAAAGATGATTTTGCAATACATTTTTGTCCATGCCAGTATTTTTTTCACCTTAAGGGGAAAAGTGGCAGTGCCCTTTAGATGGGGAGTTAACGGCAAAAGGGGAATTATTTTTTTTAGAAAAGCATTATTAGATGTTTATATTCTAGTTTGTTATAAAACATTAATCAATTGTTTTGCTACAAATGATAGCTTAGATTATGCACTTACTTGGTTCGATGAAAAAATGCTGGAATTGATTACAAAAATGCCCCTATCTTATTCAATTTTTGTCCGATTTCGGTCAAAGTTTTTTCAAGATAAAGCCTACATTCTGAGGGGAATTTTAAGGCAAATATAGGGGAAAAATATATACTTTTTTTGCAGGGGAATGTGGCTGAATTTTGGCCCTAAAAAAACACTGCATGCATTCAAATTAGAAGATAATGATGAAAAACTGCTAGCATTTCCATCTGTATTATTAAAATGGAAGAAATTTAACATATTATTTGTTCATTTCTTCATTATAATATAGAATTAACAGTATCTGGTCTGTTTGCCCTACATACAGTATGGTTCATGCAAAAAAGAAACAAGTTTGGTGATTGAGTCAGTTCAGAGGAGACCCAGGAACTTCATGAAATATCGCCACAAAATTACTTGGTGTCACTCCCACTCGTTTATCCGAGTGACTGCTCTCGGAATCTCACCATGTAATTTTGAGGCAGGAAACAGCAACCACTATGTATAGAACTTTTGCAGTCTTAAGTAATTACAAAATTGTGACTAAATTTCAGCGAGTAAAATATTTATTTTTATTGAGATGCATGGCTCTCATTTGAATTTGAACTGGATCTTCAGGTTTTGATGCATATGGTGTAAAGATCAACCAATTGTATGACATGTTACAGTGGAGATATAGTTAAAAAGCCTTGAAAGTGATTTCCCTTGGATGTTGGATATGATTATTTCGTTTGCATTGTAAGCGCGTACTATAAGAAAATCCTCCAGTTGGGCTGAAGACTGGTTGGTCCTAGTCAACCAGTTATATAACTCGCAATTGGCGACTGGGCAAGCGTAAATTTATATCCCTGATAAAGAATTATTATTATTATTAATGACACCTTGGTGTCATCATAAGGTAACATGACACTTAATTGTTATTATTAACACCTTTAATAATGTTTCCATACAGGATATATTGTGCATTTGAACATAGTGTTTATAAACTTGTAATGATATCTGTTCTTGTATGCAAAGAAACACTTTTTTTACATATTGCCAATTACAGTTCTTAAACTATCGACTTCTGGTACAAAATGCTTGGTTAACATTTCTGTTAATGTGATGATGTTTCTTATAGGTGAAAATGACACTATTACTAACAAGCGTGATAGGAACACAGTTGCTATATGTTAAAAAATGAATAATTGTGAAGACAAGACCCATGGCTGTGCCAGCCCGGTCATTGAGGTATCATGTAGATTTTACAGTGGAAAGTCTTATAATAATGTACTGTACATGCGGTCACCAAGTGGTGGATTTTGACAGATTACATTTTTTTTTTTTCATGGCACTTCAGGCACTAGCATTGTAATTAAAGTTTTTATATCATGGGACTGTTATTTTAAATATTATCTGTATCAGAAGTTTAATATATGAAAATAGAAATAATGGCATATTTTTAACTTAACACAACAGTCAACATCTGGAAAATCAGCCTAAGCAGCTAACATAATGGTAATGTTTATTTTGTGGTATGTCTCTATACTTTTAATATTTTATTATTGATTTCTAACATTATGAACACTGTGGTATACAAAATTTGTTCTAGTGAATATTTATAAAAAATAAATATGTATTACCAGTAATTAACTTTGATGCTTATAAAGCCAAGTCATCTTTAATATGCTATCGGTAAATAATTGTATGGAGTGACTCAGAGTCATAATGGTACATGCAATTATCATTTCTATTGTTCATGTCAGCACACTATTATGTGAATTTGGAATAAGACGTCAAACATAGAATGAACTGTTTTATTACAGCAATGTTTTATTTGCAGTTTACCATAAGAATATAATATAATATAATGTAATATAAGAATATTGAAGAGTAATTAGTGCAATAGTCACCTGCATATATAACTGCATCAGTAAAATTGATTTCACCACAAAACTGTATGCTTGTATGCATTTACAAGATTTTCACACAAAAAAGGTGAAGTGTCCACCTGTGCATGAAGACAGTTAATAAATACAGCAAAAATGATCCGCTTTAATTACAAAGTCATGAAGAAATGCTAATTATACCAAAAGTATTGACAGAATATAACAAACATACATAAACAACATGAAATGCTCAGTTTTATGTGAAAAAAAGAACAAAATTCATGTCCATTTTATGTTTGATGTCTTATTCTAACTTCTCATAATACAGTGTAAATTGTCTTAAATTCAAACACTGCTGCAGTGATAATTTTTCAAATAAAGCCTATGTGTTTTTGGGATCACACTTTTAAAATCAATGCTTATTTGCATGTTAAATTATATTAATTTCTAGTAACATAGTAGCATTTTATTTGTCAAAGATTTCTTAATAAGCCATCTGTATTTTGGATCATTCATCAGCAAGTCAGCAAAAGGTGTTACAGAGCCGTAAACTAGATTCCATTATTTTACAGTTTATGATTAACACTTTGTAATGCAAGTGTCCCAATAACTATTACATAAATTGAAATTATTTATTGAGAAAGTATGAGTTCTGAATATTTCAAACATAAAAACTATGTTTTTTTTGTTTTTTTTACAAATGTGTGCATGAAAAATGTGGGATGCACATGAAAAATCACTTATACTGTTTATAAATAATACTGTATTACAGTAATACATATAGATTAAGCACTGTTGTGTCTCGGGTATGCTGGGAATTCCCACCCCTCCTTCCAAGGAAATACAGGCACAATATGTTGTAGACTTATTCAGAATGCACATTCATGATTTTTTGTGCTTGGTATTCCGAATCTTAGTAAACCACCACATGATACGAAAGAACTGTAATTCATTTCTGTGAAGCATATTCGTGCTGGCAATTTCAGAGATTTTCTTTATTATCACTGGAGGTAAGGGGGGCAGTAGTACCCAGTACTTGCAAGTTGCATATGAATATCACATTACACGAGCTATTTACGAAATGTCAATGTGCATTGCTGTTAATAAGTGTTTTTCACACAGTTTGCCACATGGTGTGATAAAAATGCAAGAAAATCAATTTTGTTCTGCTCCACACGTTGGAAATAGATGCTTCTGTTCAATGAAACACATGCATATTTTAATGAAAGCAATGGACTACATTATAATGGTATCTGAATCATTTCCAGTATAAGCAGGGTTGTACCTTGCTCTTTAAAGGTGGAGAAAAAAAAACCAACCAGGGCCTTCATTAGACTTTGAATTTCAAGAGTCAATGGCTCTTTGGGTCAAAATCAAATTCCCCAACAGTCAGATATAAACCTTCAAGAGTCTATGCTTTATGGGTAGTTTCCATTTGTTTTCCTTCTTTTTATTATTATTTGTATGAATTTATTATTTTTATTTTACAATTGAATATTATTTTTGTTTATTATTTTTTATTAACTTATTATTTCCTTTCAATTTATTTAATTTTATCTTCTTATTATTGTTATATTATTATGTATTATTATTATTATTATTAGATCTGTTATTATTATTAGATCTATTATTATCATTATTATTATGTATTAGTATTATTATTATTTATGGAATTATTAAGACGATTTTAGCTTATTCGTAACATACTAAAAATACCACTGAATAGATCTATCATGTACAACGATAAAACATAGGCTTTCCTTCCTAAAAAATATACGTAGTTACGGTCCGCAAATATTGTTTTACTGTTACAATGTATATTAATAAACTGCACTAAAATAATTAATCCAATGCTAAAGATTGCAAAGTTTTTGCATTACGAAAGTTTTATACTAAAGAAGATTTCAAAGTTCTTGCACTACGAAGTTTTTATTCACAGATGACATGTATATATTTCAGGGCCTTCCCCAGGATTTTTTTCAGGCGCCCCGGTCCCGAGAGGGGTGGCTTAGGGAGTGGTATCCCCTCCCTACGTGGGAATTTTTTTCGCGGCATGTGTCAAATGACTTTATCTGGTGCGTTTTAGCTCTTAAAATTTAGGCAAACAGCTTTCATTTTTTGTAAACGTTTAAACGAAATGAAATAAACGAAACATCACCGTTAAAATGGTATACCTCGAGCCTTTTAAAACCATCGTGCGTCAATTTTGTTGCGAAACTGAAAGTAACTAATAATGTTTTCCGGATGTTTATGTCCAGTGCGCATCCCTTTCGCACAGTGACGTCATGATCAAACCAACTATTCTCGTCGTTCTCGAATATTTAGGTTACACTTGATCTACTTACGGAGCCTTTTGTGTTTGATTAATTATGTTTATATGGGCATGCATTTAGTGTTTTAACACTGTTTTAATCGTTACAACTGTTGACCATAGTACTGATGGATAATTGGTGAATTGTAAAGATCTTGACTAAAATTATACATTTATATAATATATTCTTTGGTCGTGCAAAATGGTGGAAAATTTCCTCGTGCACGTCGTGCCTATGCGCGTCAAATGTTAGTAAAGCACATGGTCCATACACGCACGCTTTTTCCATGCTTGGAACGTGACGTCGTGGTTGTCAGCAGACATTTTGCGCTCTTTTGTAGAAAATACAGGTTTTACATGGCATGCATGTCAAACAAGACAGCTTATTTTACGAAACTACAACAGTAGCACTGGATAGGCTTTTACGATTACTATTTCATATTAGTGTATTTTAGACTGATTTTTGCAGTTTATTTTATATTGTAGTTATTAAATTTAGCAAATAAATAAGTGTGGATATTATAAAATATGAAAGGGCGATGGTTTGTTTTGACACGAATATGAGGTTACTTGTGTGTGGATACATGCCGATTGCGCCGATTTGTCAATGATAACGTCGTTCAATAGAAGATAACCTGAGCGTTTCTATTGGCTTATATCGATTTTACTGCGTAATGAAACTTCGCCTATAGGGGCGGTGCTTCACGGTGATTGATTGCGGCTTATGAATAACAGCAAATTATTATAATTTCCGGCGAAGTGACACTCGCTTTGATCATTAACCGACTTGGTTGAGTGGGTGTACATGTTTATAGAGTGAAAAACTGCCTTTATGACACAAGAGATTAGCTTTCACAGCAGGTACTGTTGGTCTACTTCAGTCAACATAGCTGATTAATTGCTAAAATACAGATGTTTATAAGTGCAATACTAATTTAAGGCGCCCCGGGAATGTTCAAGTTAAAACGGCCTGGTGAAGCCCATGATATTTGATAAAGCACATGGTTGGAACGTGACGTCGTTTGTGTCAGCATAACTTTCGCGCACTAGAAAACAAAGGAAATGAAATACACAGACTATTAAAAAATGCATTTATGACACTCGAAAATTGAATGTTGGATATTTCGGATATAAGAAATGTTACGTAAGAGTCAGAATTTTCGCTGAAATCGGATTCCAAATTTCGGAAAGATATTAATAATTTTGCCTGAAATATAAACGAAAGTACTCATGTGCATTAACTAAGTGCATTAAGTGTAATACATGTATATTACGCCGATATGTCGATTGTTCACGTCATTGGAAGCGTATATAACTATGCATTTTAATTGGTCGATATAGATTTATCTGAGCGAAAAAACTCCTCCTAATGTGTGGAGCTACACGGTAACTTGACTGCAGATGGACAGCTTCTATTAAAGGTTTTACTCCGCCTCCAACCAATAATCGCCGTGTTTTATCAAATTTTACATCGCTGTTAGACTGATTGGGATAATCAGCCAGCTGAGTTACACTGTACGACGCGAGTCCTGAAATTGCCCTGGGTCAAATGTGACGCATGAAGTAATTACCTCGCGAGTCGAACAAGCGTATTTTGAAATTTCCATGCGTCAAGACCCGGGAGCTCGGGTCAAAGGAAAGCCCTGCCAACCAAATCATTTATGTTGAATCTACATCTACATCTATCTGTCTTTTGTAACAAGTGTGAATAAATGAGCAATATTTATTCATTGGCTTTTCAAAATAACTTTAAAAAAAGGCATAAGGCCATTCTGTTTTTATATTTTGTTAAGCGTCAACCTCATTTTATTAAACCTAGCTACCTATTCACAAAGACACACAAACTTGTTACGAAAAAACTAACCGATTTTCTTGACTCTGATAATAGAAAATGGAATAGTTTTGATGCTGAATAACAGAAACAGCACATGAAACATATTTATAACTACTGACTAGTTTAAAGACTATCAATTAATAGAATATTGAAATATAACACAAAACTTTTCAACAGTTGAGTTTACAGATATTTTTTATAATAACAAAACAGTAATAGACATAGTTTTATATAATTATGTGTACATGTATGTTATACAAAAAGGTATATGTTATATGCAAGTATTGTAAATATGTGGCACTTAACACGAGCATTTTTTTCAAAGACGACCACACTCAATTTCGACTGAATCCTAGTTTGTTGTTACTTTTTCACATTGTATGTATTTTCCTTCAAAACGATGGAACTCAAATGTGTGCCTGGTGGAACCACTTTGCTAGCGTTGCATGTTGCGTTCAAATTAACCTGCAGTGATTATGATTAGTCCTCTCAAGGCTCCTCGCCAACTTGAACTGCTACACCAGTAAGGAAGAAAGTATTGATTGCCAGATGTCATTCAATCCGGTGGATGTTCACTATGGAATTTCTTGATATCACTGGAAAAGTTAGCTATTTGGTCTTTCATAAACTCATGGTAAGTAAATTTGAGTGCAGCTGTGTGGCGACTAGTCTGTGCAACGTCCTCTCCATTGTCTGTGAAACCACGCATAGGGTTTGTGCTAACCTTATTGTCCATCTAACCCCTTGACTAAGAATAGTTGTGTCCAAGGAGAGTGTACTGTAGCATTTTTGTAGGTTTTGAAGCCATGACTCAAACGAATTTATAAGGTACTTTCATTGTCAGTGATACGTCACTGATTAGGGGCTCGTTGAGTAGCCATTGAGATACTGACTGACGGGGTGGTTTATGTGTCAAAGAAAGATGCAAAGATTAAACAGTTACTGGACAAGAACTGTGTCATCGTTCACAGGCTGAGAAAAAATCCTTTCCGAATATGTATGGTAGTATTGGCGTATATACTGATTTTCGAGTCTGGAATATGCGTGGTTGATTCGTTAATAGCATAGCCTTTATGCCAGTAAGGAAGGAAAGCTTTGACTAACTTTGTAAAATGTGTTTTATTGACAAAACTGTACCATGACAACGTTGAAACAAAGGGCGAAAACTATTGTATACAAACGGTTAAACAACACCAATACTATTGGTACTATCTTTTGTCTAATAAAATGGCATATACAATATCCGGAGACGTAAGAAAAAGCACAATCGTGGTGGTAGCAAAAGTAAATATCAATGATCAGAGTGATTAGACGCTCGTTCTTTAGCGCTTGTAACTCTCATCAAAATGTTTTTTTTTCGGCTGACAAAGCTCGAAACCTACGCGCACGCGGACACTTAACAAAGTGATAAAACAGAACGGCCTAATGCCCTAGTCACATGTTTTGTGCATTTTTATTTTTTTGATGTTGACAAAAATAATTATACTTTTGTTCTTATGATGTCTAAGTTATGACTTTACACACTATGTGATGTAGACAGATAACTGAAGTTAGCACAGTTTTTTACAGGGTCTGGTGATGAGGCCCATCGCTAGGTTTTGGGCAATATATTGCAATAAATGGTTATGGGGAACAAAAGTCTAGGTGTAATGTTGTCTTTTGGGGAGAAGTTTATGACTTCAAAAAATGTTTGCTATTGGAAGTTGCCTTTAAGGCTGTACAGGCTAATCCGGGATAACACTTTTCGCACATGCATTAAGACCGGTTTTCCCAATATGTTTGATATACATTCGCATCAACAGGGCTGACATCTCTTGTTGAATTTCCAGGAGGCGTTCTGAATTCAGGCGGGACAGCTCTGAGCTTGGAGACATTGCTCGACATCCTTATTGTCCTGTACGATGAGTGCCAGAGTCCGGCCTTGCGGCGTGAGAAGAGGATATCTGAGTTTGTCGACATCAGTGAGTTATTTGTGATTTGTATCCCTCAGCACTAAGTACTTGCATGTTAACTGAAAGCTTTTCCAACTAGTGGGACTACATCGGAGTTTTTCTTTTACACAGAGGCTAAATACTCAAGCCAGACAGTTTTTAGGGTAATATGTAGTAAAACAGTTAGTTTGAATTTTCCTTAAAGCAAATGCTAAATACTAAGTTGTTGTCAAAAGATAACATATGCTACATGTCAATATTTAGAAATTTTATAGGATTAAAATGATATTGGTGTTATGTCCTTAACTGACTATTCAGCATGCTTAAATGTTTGTTTGGAAATATATATTTTTCAATGTTTTTTTTTTTTTATCATGAATGAGCAGAGGGATTTATTGTATGTATTTACCACATAATATATTTTTGATGACTTTTCAGTAAAGCCTGTTGTAAGCAAAGTGAAGAATTTCCGCTTGTCACGGGATGACTTCGAAACGGTCCGTATCATCGGCCGCGGTGCGTTTGGGGAAGTGGCGGTTGTCAAAATGAAATCCACAGAGAAAGTGTACGCCATGAAGATACTGAACAAATGGGAGATGTTGAAAAGAGCTGAGGTAGGGTTTAAGCGTAAATGGATTTATATAATTTATTGATGCAAATCACAGCTTATGTTGTCATCATAAGAACAAAAGTATAAGTATTTTTGTCAACATCAAAAAAATAAAAATGCACAAAACATGTGACTAGGGCATTAGGCCGTTCTGTTTTATTACTTTGTTAAGTGTCCGCGTGCGCGTAGGTTTTGAGCTTTGTCAGCCGAAAAAAAAACATTTTGATGCGAGTTGTCTCCCTAGTGGCACCAATGTACCTCACTAAATATTGTCACACAATTTCTTGACATCTCTGGAGCAAACAAACACACCTCGAGTTACACTACACAATTTTGTGATATGCAATATACCACTGTTCGTAATTTCATGTGCCAAGTAATTATGCAAATATAAACCTTACGACTTTGAAATGGACTTTGAAGTACTTATTTTGTTTGTGCATAGTTTCATTATAGCATAGTTTCCAACTACTTGTGTGTTTGGTATATTAATTTAAAAGTTAATAATAAAGTTCTCTTCTTGTTTGTTCCATTTCATGTCATTAAAACTCGTATGTATAAAATTCAGGTTAGTTTCTTTTATGTTCATTCCATTTAGAATTTGTTCTATTTTTTTTTTACAGAAATGAAGTTGTTACTACCTTTCCTGTAATACGTTATGGCTAAAAAAAATTAATGAATTGTTTCTCAGGCACTTTTTCCAAAAAATCAGGAGGATGGGCGAATTTTTGTTTATTGAAGTATTTGTATTTATTTTTTTCTCCTACTCTTTTCTATTGGCATTATGTAATGGCTTATTAACACAAGTAAATAAGTACAGATTAAAGACAATTTTAAGTTTTAATAACGACATAAGCATCTCTTTATAAAATTCTAAATATAGATTTATTAATCACAAATGGTCATTTATGCAAGGTGACGTAAAAAGACAATTTGAATGTTCATAATTAACATAAGTGCCTTCAAATTGATATACCATCAGCATTAAAGTACTTCTATTTATAGAATTTAACTTTTCGTAATTCATATTTTTATAACTGTCAAAAATAGGAATTATTTTTGCAAAAAATTATCAATAATTTTTATGAAGGAAAATCAACACTTGTCAAGCAGTTTGCATTTTCGTTTGTTTCCGTAGGACGTATATTGACACAGATTTTCTTCAAAAAATATGGAATGCTATTACACATGCAATAGCATCTACTAAACAAAAGTTCATTTCAAGAAATAGACGAAATTTATAAACGTTCCCAATCGAATATGACTTTTTTTTCAAAATTAACAGTTTTTCACAATTTGTTTATATCCCATTTATATAATTAAATCAGACAGGAAGAAAGTTACTGGAAATACCGAAATCGCCACCTGGCTACTCTTTTTCCGCTATGTTAAACTGCTGATTCGTTTAATTTTAAGCCGCTGTCCATGGAATCTAATTTAATACATTGTAATTTTAGTAATTGTGCTGTTAAACGTTTATGGTGATTATTCGTCCGAAATCTGTTTCTTATTGACAAAAGGCATTGTTCAAAAGCACTTGGTACGAACGTAATATACTATTATGTACATGCTTGTTTACTCCAGAGTCATCGCCAGTTGTCGAAT
Organism: Congeria kusceri; assembly: GCA_027627225.1. Classification (NCBI taxonomy): domain Eukaryota; kingdom Metazoa; phylum Mollusca; class Bivalvia; order Myida; family Dreissenidae; genus Congeria; species Congeria kusceri. Next base: position 74,060,367 of record CM051028.1, on the reverse strand, counting down.
ACAGAAAATAGCCGATAGCAACTTACCAAATGTTAATAATTCACAGATTTCAATGCGTAGTTTTTGTATTTTTTTCGGTAACATGCCCATTAGAAACACTTTCTGCAAAGTTTTATTTTTATTAACATAGTTTTGGACTGCTTCTTTAAAACCCGGGCGCGATCGTCAGAAAATAGTTAATAAATTTTTTTTGGCATTTAATCAAATTCGTGGCGGGCCATAAAAAAACGGCGCGGCGCTGCCTGAGAAACAAATCGTTAATTTTTTTTAGCCTATTAGTCTGTTGACTTTTTTTAACAGAAATAGTGACTTTATAATGTGTTATGATGCAGAAATATGTCTCATCCACTAACGTGTTTTCAGACCGCATGTTTTAAAGAGGAACGCGATGTACTAGTGCACGGAGATCATCGGTGGATAACCAACCTTCACTATGCATTTCAAGATGACAACTACTTGGTATGCAAATTGTTTTCATCAGAATGTGTCTTACAATTTATACATTGAATATCAGTGTTTGTATACTGTTGAATGCCTTGTCATCATGTTCCACATGTATTGTCAGGTAGCTACATGGCTACATAGCAGTTAGCCAAAATAATCTTCCTTGTTTAACAATGTATTAATGTCATTGATAGTCTTTTTGAAATCGTTCTTTGTGACAATAAAAAATTAAGCATAAATTACATTTCTGCATACGTAGCAAAAATCATTATTATTTTTATGATCTCAATTTTATTGAAAACGTGGCTAATTAAAATGCAAAAAAAAGAGTACATCATGAGTCCACTAGCTGAACTTACATTCGTCGCGGATAAATTTTTCGGTCCACCAAGCCAGCTAAAACGACTGGAGCGAACTGCAATTAAGTGGACCGTAGATATTTTCATAATAACCAAAGGGCCTTAAATTGATGGATCACCAGTCCAGTAAACTTACAAATTTTGATGGACCTAGCAAAAATTTGGTGGACCGTGTCTAGTGTTCACTGGTTTATCGTGAAGACTGAACTTACAGTGTTGGTGCTTGTTTCATTGTTCTAACATTATTAATAATCATGTTTGTATTCATTGATGTTTTAATGACCCTATTCATATCAATTGTAATGATTGTGTGTATTATTTTATTTGTACCTTTTCAGTATCTGGTCATGGACTATTATGTCGGAGGGGATCTTCTGACACTGCTAAGCAAGTTTGAAGATCGAATTCCTGAGGAAATGTGCAAATTTTATATAGCAGAAATGGTTCTAGCAATAAACTCATTACATCAACTCCAGTATGTACACAGAGACATCAAACCTGATAATGTGCTATTAGACCTTAGTGGACATATTGTGCTAGCTGACTTTGGTTCATGTCTCAAGTTACTGGAGGATGGTACCGTGCAGTCTTCAGTCGCCGTGGGGACACCAGACTATATTTCCCCTGAGATATTACGGGTAGGTTATTTCCCTTCAGATATTACGTTAATTCCCCTAGGTTATGTCTCCTGAGGTTTTATGGATAGGTTATTTCCCTTGAGATATGACAGGTAGGTGAATTAGCCTGAGAGATTACAGTTGGGATATTGCCCTGAGGTATTATGGGTAGGTTAATTGCCCTGAGGTATTACAGGTAGGTTAATTGCCCTGTGGTATTATGGGTAGGTTAATTGCCCTGAGGTATTACGGGTAGGTTAATTGCCCTGTGGTATTAGGGTAGGTTAATTGCCCTGTGGTATTATGGGTAGGTTGATTGCCCTGTGGTATTATGGGTAGGTTAATTGCCCTGAGGCATTATGGGCAAGTTAATTGCCCTGTGGTATTATGGGTAGGTTAATTGCCCTGTGGTATTATGGGTAGGTTAATTGCCCTGAGGTATTATGGGTAGGTTAATTGCCCTGTGGTATTATGGGTAGGTTAATTGCCCTCAGGTATTATGGGCAGGTTAATTGCCCCGTGGTATTATGGGTAGGTTAATTGCCCTGTGGTATTATGGGTAGGTTAATTGCCCTGTGGTATTATGTGTAGGTTAATTACCCTGTGGTATTATGGGTAGGTTAATTGCCCTGAGGTATTATGGGTAGGTTATGTCTCCTGAGGTTGTTTGGGTTATATCCCCTGAAATATTACAGGTAGTGAATTACCCTGAGATTTCACTGGTAGGATATTTCTCTTGAAATATTAGTTAGATTATTTCCCCTGAGATATTATGGGTAGGTATTACAGTTATTGAGTTAGATTATTTCTCCTTTGATAAAACAGGTCATTTATTTCTCCTGAGATATAACAGTTAGATTATTCCCCTTACATATTACAGTTAGATTTTTTCCCCTGAAATATTTAAGTTAGATTATATCCTCTGAGATATAGTTATATTATTTCACATAGATATTACAGTTATTTCCCATGAGCTATTGTAGTTAGATTATTTCCTCGGAGTTATTACAGGTCAGTTATTTCCCTTTAAATATTGCAGTGATATTATTTCCCCTGAGGTATTACAGTCAGGTACAGGCCTCACTTTCATAAGCCAAATTAGCCTATGGCTACCAATATTAACATCTGGCTCAAGAAAATTACCAGTATATTTGTTAACATTTTTCTTCAAAAATCGTTAAGAAGTTCCCCCAAAATTAATAGTACTTCCAGGTAGCAAGGTAATTTTGAACAAAGATTGTTTTAGGCAGGGGAAGCCCAGTAGTTATCGTGTAAAAACATACCGGTACTTCAAACCTTGAGTTTGATTTGTATTTGAAGTTTCATTTAACGTTCTTAATCTCGTCCTCTTACATAGTAAATTTATGTGTGTATATAAACCAAACAAACAGTGAAATATCAGAACAGCATTTGACACCTTTTGCAATGAAAATTGATGTAAGTAGGTAGTTTTGTGCAGGCTTCTCATGTTTTACACTTCTTGCTGCTTTGTACTTGGCTGAGTGTGCTTGGGGGTGATAAATGGAGGATGAATTTAGATACAGCAATTATAATGCAGTTAATGCATAATCTGCATTTAATGTATTGAAATTAGTTGTGGTGTGGTGTGTACATAAATAGGTATAGTACAGCACAAGTTTATTCATACATGTACATGTACCTTATGAAACTATTGCAATTTAAACCTTTATTTAATGAATAAAAAATAACAGAGAAATTCATGATTCTGGTAAACATTGACAACTAACTAAAAAAAATTATGCTTTGATTTTACATGTACCACTCTGTATTAATTAAATTATTTGCAATGTGAATTGATGTGAATTATTTTAAACGTCACTCCTAGACCAATGTGTGCAGTACATGTGTGAAATGCACGTGAATGCACCCCTTGGCCTTACTTAGACATTTACACCTTTACAACACCTGATTGGTGCATTTAAAGGTAGAACGTTACATAATATTGTATCAAAATTGATGGACATTTGTGGTGTCCCAAGCCCATTTTTGCTGGCCATGTGGTATCAGACCTTTCTTGCCGATGTACTAGAGTCCATTTCAATTGGTTAACTGCACACTCTTGGTGGAAAATTAAGTGAAGAAAAGCAGGGTTCACATTTATATGATTTAGGCCCCTTCGCCCCTGCTGGGAAGTATCCTATTTCAGTGAAAAATTCCCCATGCTCTTGAAGTAAAGGTAGTTTTAATTTTCAATGAATTGAATAAAACATTATTGGCTTAAGAAAGTCAAATCTTATTATTAAGCGTATTATTTATGATAATGAATCTGTATAGCATTGAAACTTTATCACCTGCGTTAAAAAATTTATTTTCAGTGAACATTTTTCTTTAATTCTCCACAATTATAGAGAGAAAATGAAAATTTCTTCTACTATGACCCAGTCCCCAGTCCCCCAATCTTAAGGTAGTACCAGAAAAGTCACATATTTTCTCACATTATCAGGAATTTCAATAAATGCAGCATTGCTTGCATAAAGGGAAGTGTGGGAGTAATTAATTTACTCCCAGTTTTTGTCATAGGACTTCCAAAATTGCAGCCATGGAAGTTGCAGAACTTCCAAATTGCAGCCATGGAAGTTCCATCATGTAAGGATGAACAAGTTAGAAGAAAATTAAGTAATTTATCTAAATGTATACCTCTTTCACTAAATAAATTGGCATATAAACACTTCATGAAAAAGAACTGACCTTAAAAAAAAATTGAATTTTATACTTAATTTCAATTTTGAAATGCTCAGGACTTGTGTAGCGCTATACTGTCAAAACTGAAGAATATTATGAGCAAAACTTCCTAAATCACAGGCCAGGAAGTTCAAACTTCCAGTTTTCAAAAATTAATGAAAGCCCTGATGCACATTTCTGCTTTTTGATGCAAGCAAATGTGCAATTAACAATTTACATTTTGTTTTGCTATGGGTTATTTGACCCCTGGCTTTCAAAATCTACTGAAATCCCTTATAACATCTGAACCTTTGTATGACTGCACTGGGTTGCTGGTTGTATTTGCAGGCGATGGAAGATGGCCATGGGAAGTACGGACCGGAGTGTGACTGGTGGTCACTGGGGGTTTGCATGTATGAGATGTTGTATGGCTGCACCCCCTTCTACGCGGAGTCCCTCGTGGAAACGTATGGCAAGATCATGAACCATCAGGTAAATGTTGCTGATTTTCTTTGGTCAGTGATTGATAGAATTGTTACTTACCTTACTCTTTATATAAATGATAAATGTACACTTTCGACTGTTTCCCATAAATTATACATGTTAAAATCCAGGTGTGAAACATTTTTGACTGTTTTCCTGTCTGACGAACTGATTCATGCGCAGAATGATGCGCACAAATGCTTGTCTATATTTGTGACATGATCTAGGTTATGCAAAGAAGTTGGGTAATAAACAGTTATTCCATAGGCGTTTTGGAAACATTTAAAATGGTTGCCCCGCTGTATAAGGGATGATATTTCTAACTGTTGCACCGCTGTATAAGGGATGATATTTCTAACTGTTACCTCGCTGTATAAGGGATGATATTTCTAACTGTTGCCCCGCTGTATAAGGGATGATATTTCTAACTGTTGCCCCGCTGTATAAGGGATGATATTTCTAACTGTTGCCCCGCTGTATAAGGGATGATATTTCTAACTGTTGTCCCTCTGTATAAGGGATGATATTTCTAACTGTTGCCCCGCTGTATAAGGGATGATATTTCTAACTGTTGCCCTCATTCTATGGGACTCATGCAACAGTTCCAAAATCATCCCTGAGACCTTGTGACAACAGATTTAACTGTTCCCAAAATGCTTATAAAATAATTATATAATATTGGAATTTACACAGTCGATGATAAAACCTAAAGGTACTACATAGTGTTGATCAAGGTCATTAAATTTCGGGATTGAAACGGGTGTTTGTATGCTGGATTTGTTAACACTGTTTCATTTGAGATTCATTACATAGGGTACTTGTCACCAATATCAAATTCATTGAATTTAAATACTGAAACAGAAGTTTGCATGCTGAACATGTTACTTACACAATTTGTTTCACTCTCAGACCCGGTTCGAGTTCCCCACAGATATAGACGAGTCTGAGGATTGTTCGGACCTTGCTAAGGATCTGATGAAGCGACTGATCTGCTCTGCGGATGTCAGGTTTGGCAAGGGAGGGGTCCAGGACTTCAAAGATCACAAATGGTTCCAGGGCATAGACTGGGATAACATTAGAGAAAGTGAGAATTGTTGTGGATTTGTGCATTTCCTTATTTGTTGAGTCTTTTGCTTTATGGATAGCGAGATTACATTTTAATGAAACTTGGCAATGGCTACTGTTTGTAATTACTTTTATATGAGCTGTTAATGAGACTTCATTGTGAATTTGTGCATTGTCCATATTTGTTGCGAAGGTGTTAACAACAGTTGGTTAATTGGAAATCCAGAATTGTAACTGTTGGTCATTACCAGTACTTGTATACAAAATGTTAATAATTTGTTTTCAAACTGAATTATTTCAAGATATTTGGGTTCAAGCTGGTAAACAGAGTAATCTTCAAGTCTACAAGCCCATCATTCATGATTATCAAAATACATGTATGCAGTAGAAATACAAAAAACATTTTTGGAAAAATATGTACAAAGCATCTTATTGCTTGTTCTAATTTTAATGTATTCCACTATTTTGTTTTAGTGACTGCTCCGTTTGTCCCGGAGGTCAGCAGTCCAACAGACACATCCAACTTTGATGTTGACGACTCTGACTTTAAACACACAGTTTGTATCTTGTTCTGCCATGTCTCATTTAAAGTGTGTATGTACGATCTTTCATATCAATTATTTTAAAAATAAGGAGATGCTAGTGAAAAAATAACTTGAAAGCAGAGAAATAAACATAAACGTGTCAAAAGAAACACTAGAATATGGAATAAATCTACAAATATGAGTGTCAACTTTTGCATTGTTTGTTAGTGATGTGTAACCTAGAACAACTGTCGAGTCAACATATATACATGTATTGGAGTTTCCAGCTGTACAGCCGATAACTAGTTGGTGATTAAAAAGTAGCCAAGTATGCGTTCAACAACAATGGTTCTTATTAAATTTTTGTATAGAAGTACATGTATATTGTTAATCCGGGACGACACTTTCCGCCTAAAGTGGATTTATGGTTAGAAGACACTTCATTGAAACGGAAAATACCATAAAAGTGCAAAGTGCCGTCCCGGATTAGCCTGTGTAGACTGCACAGGCTAATCCGGGACGACACTTTACGCACATGCATTAAGACCGGTTTTCCCACGACGCGCCTCATATAATGAAAATGTTTTAAGTTAAAACCATTAATTTGTAATATCATAAACTTTCAATTATGTGACCACCATATTTGAACAGTGTGCTCCTAAAAATCTTTTGGTGTTAGTGGATTACAGTCCTATAACGTTGTATGCGTTCAAACTAACTGATTGCTTCTTGATTCCTTAGGACACAGTACCTCCATCAACCCATGGCATTTTCAAAGGACATCATCTTCCATTTGTTGGCTTTACTTTCACAAAAAACTGGTAAGTCATTTGTTTTTGCATATGTTAAAATCTTTTGAATTTTTGCAAGATAAATATGAGTACTAGAAATGAAAAAGTAATTTTCTATTCAGAGAAACAGTTGTTTATTGTGTAACAGACAAAACCATATAAGGCATGTCATGGGAAAATGGGGCTTAATGCTTGTGTGAAAGTGTCCCGGGACGACACTTTCCGCATACAGTGGATTTATGTTTAGAAGAGACATCCTTGAAACAGAAAATACCATAAAAGCGGAAAGTGCTGTCCCGGATAAGCCTGTGCGGACTGCACAGGCTAATCCGGGACAACACTTTACACACATGAAGTAAGACCGCTTTGCCCATGACACGCCTCATATGTTTATTGCAGTGGTTTTGCATCATTCATGCTGGTAACTCTTTGGCGAAATTGGCAAACTATAACCATGTTTTTTATGGCACTCGCAATTTTATCAAAGCTCTGTGTGGTTCATTAATACAAAGTTAATGTTTAGTTTAATCATCTAGGGATTTTGTTAGAGTTTGTGATTGGGGCCTAAGCCCTATGTTTTGGGACAAATAAAGACATTTTGCTTGGAAATGAAGATCCCTGCTATTAGGGAAATATCTAAAATGAAAATCAGGGTACTGCACACTGCTTCTTTTTGGCTCCCAGCTGCTGCCTCATCTGGGCTGGTAAACACAAAATGAAGAATAACTTATGAAAATCAGTAATTGCTTTCCAATATTCAGTGACAATTAAAGAAAACCTGTTCAAAACCCTTAAAAGTAGGCATTAAACTGATAAAAATCTTTGATAAACCAATTTATTAGCAGATTTAAAAACGTTGGTCCAGCTTTCCTACCTGCCTGTTTTGAACAGCACACTTCACCATTTCTGATCCTAGATCTTACCCTATTGGACCAAAAAAAAAAAATTGTATGTTTTGGGCAATGGTCTTCAGAAAGGTTGGTAGAGTCGGGATTGAGTTTTTTAAACCTTTTTTTTAAAGACACATTTCGTTAAAAACAACACTGAAAGTTATCTAAAATCTGACAAATATGGATTTCACAGAAAACAATCGTCACTAAAATCTTTATGGTGGTTTTTTTTTCGCTAGGTAGGGTCGGGTTTCCCGAAACACAGAAATTTTTTCTTTGACCTTGATATAGAAGGAAATAAATTCCTGGACTTAATGGCCATTGTTCACAATGACTACTGATTGCTGTGTTGTTTTCAGCCTGCTCTCAGACAATGTGTGTCTAAAGGAGAGTGCGGAGGTGGACACCGGTCAGTTGGAGGCACTGGTGGTTGATGCATTTAAAAGACAAATATCCACCCTGGAAAGGGAAAAGAAGGAACTACAAATTAAATACAAAGGTATTTTACTTGTATATATTTCTTATGTATTTTGATTGAAGTGAATTACATGATTATGTACATTCATTACTATTTTCTGTGGTGGCTGTTTACTGTTTGGTGGAAATCATAAGCTACTGTTTTGGTTCAAACACAGTTTTAGCTTTGCTATTTATACTGATTTATTTGAGTCATAGACTTATTATTTTTTTATGGTCACTTATTTTAGAATATCCATTGCTCAGTAGAATTATAGAAGTTAAGCAATTTTCTGGTAACCTACACACGTATAAAACATTCATATCCTAAACTATTGCTTTCAGAATCAACAAAAACAATCCAGCCATTGGTTAGTAGTACAATATATAAATATCGTAGGTATTTGAGGGGTAAAGTAAATATTGCACCCCAAGGAGAGCCTTCGGCCTTGGTTGACATCACTCTTTGAGGGGGGCAATATTTGGTTGCTATTTTTAGGCCCACGGAGTATATTACCACGCATGGGGTATATTACATTCCAACGCAATGGCATATAAAAAATAACTCTGTCAAAATACTGTTGGCAACAGGCCTTCAGCCTTGGTTGACATCACTCTTCTCAGGGTGCAATATTTACTATACCCCTTAACTGCCTATGATATTTATATATTATAGTCTATACAAGTCTATACTTTCTTACTACGATATGCAATATTCACACTCCATATGGATGCTTCCAGAGGCAACAAACACAATCCAGCGGCTGAATAATGACAACGCCAGCGGGGCGTCAGCTGCGGTGGGAGTTGCCGAGGCCGAGATTCGTCAATGCAAGGAAGAGGTGGCCATCCTACACAAAGTTGTAGCAGGTACACACGATTTTATTGTCCTCGTGTAATATTAAGATTTTTAAAGTATTGAAAGATTGAGAGCAAAATAACAGGGTTCTTTAACTAGCTTCTTTTGGGTACCTCTGTCCCAGCTGCTGTTTGGGGCTTATCAGCAGAGAAATGTTAAAAGCAGAAAGCAGAGAGTATCCATTTTCATTTTGATGTTATTCTTCCTTTAATAGGACTTTATCCAGGGGTGATCCTTATTATGAAGCATGTTGTCCAAGTAGTTAGAAGAGACAGACTAACATTAAAAAGAGAAAATATCATGACACATTTAATAGTGACAGTGGTAAATTATTATTCTCTCTCTTAAGAAAAATGTTCTTCTGTAATGCCATGTAAAACATATGTAAACTCCATTGACAGAGTCACAATCAGAAATCACCATAGCAGAACAGGATCTGAGGAAAGCGAGGGAGGCCAAGGCGGACATCGAGCGCAAACTGAAGCTGATAGAGGAAGAGAAATCGGCCCTCGAGAAGGAAATACAAGATCTGAGAGACAAGTACAAACTGCAGGCCCGTGAGTTGAAAGACGCCGTGGCCAAACAGAAGATAGCCATTGAACAATACACAGACTCTAATGAGGCGTAAGTTTTTGTTAGATGTTCATTGTGATGCTTGTGTTATAATATACTTGATTTTATGGTGCTATGGCAAAAAGTTACAATCATATTTCACGGCTCTCACTTCAGGGCTCTTGCATTTTTTTAATTTGGTTATAACATATTCAAATTTGCGAAAGTTAGTGGCGACAACTTTTTTATACTTAATTAGTAAACAAATAGCGTGAGTAGACTTGCAGCAGCCATTAAAAAAGTATACTAAACAAACGTTTTTTACTGTTTCAATAGAAACACTACTATCTAAGGCCTTAGTGTCAACGCTGTGTTTGTGATGATGCAATAATTGATAAATCAATCATTAAGGCTTCAGTTGTCATATGTCATTCATGGTTTGACAATGTGATGTAATACAGAAACAGTTTAACCATGTAACTGAAGATTGGCCAAAAAAATGGCTTCATTATATTATAAAATGGCGAAAGCTTTTACAATATGGCGATATTGGTGGAGAAAGATAAATATTTTCCAGTGAGAGCCCTGATATTTGCATGAACATTTCTGGGAAGGTTGGCAACAAGCCAATGAACAAATGATTAGAATTTGGTGATCCACATCAATGTCTTGATCCATGATTATTTTTAAGGGATTCTTTATTATTGGCAATTGTCCACATTCTGCTGTATAACACATCAGTTAGCAGCGTCTGTGGAGGTCTGTGCTCTGTCAGTGCTTTATAGTTTTTCATGTGATAAAATCAGTTCATAGGTTAAGTGTTATTCTTACATGGTACTCGGTGATTTTTCTATAGACAAAGAAGAAAATTACTGTTAAACTACCCAATATACAACGCAAAAAGTAGTCCCGATTCTTAGCGCAGCATAGTTAAATGTAGTTCTCATTTCATTTGCAAAAATGTTTGTCAGATCATGTTAGAATCGAAATAATTTCGCATTATCGTTGTTTATCGGCCAACAAATAACTCTTTGTCGTTCTGATGCGTGGTTATTAATTCCTACTCATCAGAACTACAAATCGTTGTTTATTGACCAATAAACAGCGATAAAGATTATTTCTTAATTTCACATTTGGTTACAGATTATTGAAATCTCAAGCAAAGGTGAAGGAGCTAACCAGAGATCTGAGGAATACAACTGAGGAGACGGAGGAGTACAAGAGGAAGGCAGAAACCCTGAAGAACGAGAGACGACGCACGGAGAAAAACCTCGTTGAAGTATGTGGTTGTTAGTCATGTTTTGTTAGTTATTATTTAAACAAGAGCTTTTAAAACTTTGTATTAAGATTTATTTATGAACTTAAGCTTGATGGCATAATGCACTATTTTGCTGAAATTAGTTTTTTCAGCTCTGATAATATGTTCTGAATTAAAAAACATGATATGGTGCCACAAAAAATGGTACACATCTTTGACATATTGTTCCTTTCTGGAAAGAAATATAGAATGACAAAAACAAATGTAACAGTAGTACCTTATAGATTTATTCTGCATTTTGCACTATTTGACCTTAAAATAGCACGTCATACAGTCATTGAAATTAGCGGTTTGGCCAAGTAGCCACAATTCTTAAATTATTACTTTGAAGCAAGAAAATGTCACAAGCATGCTTTTGTCTGTGCAAGTCCAGTGCAGGGCTTACAGACTTGCACTTATTTTGGCCACTGGGTATTGCCAGTAGGGACAGCTCTAGAACTACTCCTTTTTAGTTCCCCCTGCTGCCCCTCTGGGCTGGTCAACACAGAAATGCTGAAAATCTGTTGAAATTCAATATAGTTTTGCAAATGTTCAATGACAAATGAATATACTATTTTACATAACCTTAATTAGAAGCATAATACTCATGATGTCCCTCAATTTAGCAAATTATTAGAAAATGTTGCTAAACTTCTCCAGCTTTCCACCCTTTTTAGCATCACCCTGTACCTTTTGATCCTAGATCTTGCCCTATGCTAGCCTATTTCTCATCCTATCAAGCTATTTTATATGACCAGCTGCAGACCCAAGTGGATGAGTTGCGCACGGAAGCCAACCGTGAGAGGAAACTGCGTGAGCGGGCTGAGGAGAACAACCAGGAGCTGGAGCTGGAGGTGAAGGCTCTGAAGAGGAAGCAGGCCGGCAAGGAGTCCAGCATGGCCAGTCTGGAGCTCTCGCAGGAAATCAGCAGGTGCAGTGCTCCAGATAAGCTTTTGTACTGGGGGTAAATGTACGCGTACTCCTGAAAATTTGGGAGTAAATGTACACTCTCTCCTGAATTTATGGTGGTAAATGTACTGTCTATTTAGGATAATTGGTGGTTAATTTACATCCAACAAACTAACATTATAATGAAAAAACAACAGAGTATTATAATAACAATTCAGATAATGTATTATAGCAACACCATATGAATACAGTAATTTTACAAGTAAGAATTCTGAACAGTTTAAGACTTTGATTGCTAGCCTAACTACAGAACCATTAGGCAGGCCTGTAAGAAAACGCATCTTCTCTCTATCTAGTCACGAAAATGTAAGCCTTCACGAGAAATATCGTGCGTAAATGTACACCCAAATTTTTATTTCTCTGCGTATCTTTCGAATGTTTGTACGTAATTTACACATGTACGCGCTTTATCTAGGCCTCTGAGGTGGGTGGGAGGGGTCTTGTTTGAATGTGTTCTTGTGTCAAGATGTAGCCCAGCAATCACACAACTGTTTGCCAAATCTAGCCAATGGTTGCCAATTTGTATAATTAGATGAAGTAAATTCTTTTTTGCCAGGACATTTTCTTCATAAAATCCTCTATAATAGTCCTAATTAGGGTGTTTTTGACATGGTAATTTTGCTTAGAAAATGTTCAGCCAGTTGGAGTTCTGTAACAGCATTTATTTAGAGTTTAGTGGAGTAAAAGACCTCACGGTGTTGCAAAATTAATGCAAACAAAACGAGTATTTTTTCTTAATTTGAAATAAAGGCATGCATGGAACAAAGCCTAACAGGGTCTCAGAACTGTAGGTTTTCCAGTTAAGTCATTCATAAGCTGTATTTTATGCATTTGTTTATGTGCTGCATTGATTATAATTGATAAATTATATTTGTGGCGTGTCGTGGGAAAACCGGTCTTAATGCATGTGCGTTAAGTGTCATCCCGGATTAGCCTGTGCAGTCTGCACAGGCTAATCTGGGACAGCACTTTCCGCTTTTATGGTATTTTCTGTTTCAAGGAAGTCTCTTCTAAACATAAATCCACTGTAGGCAGAAAGTGCCGTCCTGGTTTAGCCTGTGCGGACTGCACAGGCTAATCCGGGATGACACTTTACGCACATGCATTAAGTCCGGTTTTCCCACGACACGCCTCATTTATATTTCAATATATTATTTAAAAAAAACACAAATGTTCGTGTGTTTCAGATTGAAAATTGAAATTGGCAAAAAGGATTTGGAACATGAAGAGAGCATTACAAGACTGACAACGAAACATCAGAATGAGATCAGTGATCTGAACTACATGATACAGGAGCTGGAAATGAGCAAGAAGGACCTGCTGAATCAGATCAACTTGTTGAAGGCCCAGCAGTCGGAGGAGGACTCTGTAGAAGAGTTGAGGACTAGTCTAGCACAGCTGAAATCTCGGTTTGAACAGGAGGAGAGAAGTAACGATGCATTTAAGGAGGAGAATGACCGACTGCGGGATGAACTGAACAATGTAAGTTTCCATGTGGAAGGATTAAATTTAAAGTTTGAAATATGCTCATGAATATTGTCAGATTGCACATGGAGACACTGCAATTTTTGTTTTATAAAATTTGTAAAAAAAATCTGGTTCACTTTCATTAAAATACTCATTTTTTTCAAAACTTCCCTGTAGTTTAAGATTTTTATTTAAAGTTTATTCAATAGCTTGTGAGATATACTTTGTGCTTTTTAAATAGTAAATATTTGTATATGGTAGAAAAAAAGCTTAAAAAATCATTGATTATTTTAATATGTTATTCATAAATATGTAGATGCAGAGCACTTTAGACAATGTGGCGCGTGAAAAGAGTCAACTTGAGAATGAGATGAGGGAAATATATGACAAACGAGAGTCTGTCGCTCAGTGGGAAGCACAGATCTCTGAAATAATCAAGTGGTATGTATCCTAGCAGCTGCTTGGGTGTTGTTGCGTGGTTTGTTTTGAACATTGACCTATCTGCTTGCCCTATTTTTGATGACATGAAATTTGTCTCTTGATATATAATAATGTAGTCATCATCTGCATTGATCTTAAAAGAATTTATGATGGTGCTATGACAAAAATTATAACACAGCAGCAAAAATTGTGTTCTGAAAAGTATGTTTGATTTTTATATATTTATCCCCAACAATGTGATAAACACCACATACATTTTTTTTTTTTTAAATCCAGACTGTAAGCATCCATGGTGTATTGTAGCAACTGATAATGCTAACATTAGTATCTTGACATTTTTTTTGCGATTCCTAGGTGAGTAAGAGGAAGCATCCAGTGACTATTTTGACCACTGTGTGATTTTTTTAGCTCATTTGAGCACAACATGCTCCTGGTGAGCTTTTATGATCTCCTTTTGTCCGTCGTGCGTCGTCAACATTTACCCCATTAACACTCTAGAGGCCACATTTATTGCCCAATCTAACTTAATCCATTCTTCATGAAACTTGGTCAGAAAGTTTGTCCCAATGATATCTCGGCAGCGTTTGAATCTGGGTCATGTGGGGTCAAAAACTAAGTAACTAGGTCAAATTGAAGAAAAAGCTTGTTAACACTCTAGAAGTCACATTTTTGGCCTAATCTTCAAGAAACTTGGCCAGGGGGCGGTGCAGTTTTCCTTACATGGCTATAGAAAAAGCTTGTTGACACTCTAGAAGTCAGGTTTTTTGCCCAATTCGAAAATGGTTCCGCTCCCTTGAAAAACATGGCCACCAGGGGGCGGGGCAGTTTTCCTTATATGGCTATTGAAAAAGCTTTTGAACATTCTAGTAGTCACATTTTTTGCCAAATCAACATGAAACTTTTTCAGAACCTTTGTTCTTATGATATCTTGGCTGAGTTTGATAATGGTTCTACTCTGTTGAAAAACGTGGCCGTCATGGGGCTGGGCAGTTTTCCTTATATGGGTATAATGAAAACTTTAAAAAGCTTGTGAACACTCTAAAGGCCACATTTATTGTCCAATCTTCATGAAACTTGCCCAGATTCTTCGTTCCAATGATGTCTCGGTGGAGTTTGAAAATGGCTCATGTGTGGTCAAAAACAAGGTCAGATAGAAAAAAAAATGTGAAAACTCTAGTTTTGCCTAATCTTCTTGAAAATCGCTCAGAACATTTGTTTCAATAATATCTTGAGACAAGTCGAAACTGGGTCATGTGGGGTAAAAAATCTAGGTGACCATGACAAAATTGAACAAAAAACATTAAAACATTCTTGAGGCCACGTTTATAGGCCAATCATCACAAAACTTGCTCAGAACAGTTTAGTTCCTTAGCCTCTCAGATTAGCGACTTAAGGCCTTTTGGCCCTCTTGTTTTCATTAATTCCAGTGCCGTTTAAAGGTAGTTTCCCATGACAAAATAACCTCCATTAATCCCCATATTGTCCATTTTCTGCCCCCAAGTAATTTATAGTATTTTAAAGGTGGGTGTGTAAATGGAAAAACAATTATTGAATTTGCACAGATGTCACAAAAGAAGTTCAGTAGATGAAACATTATATAAATATTGACTTCTTTAAGGGTGACAGTGTTTCTTGTCAACCCGAGGCAACACTGTTGACCGAGGCTTTAGTCGAGGGTTGACGAGACGCACCGTCACCCTCAAGGAAGTCAATATTTATTTTATTATACCGAACAATCCCGTATCATTTGCATAGCGGGCAACATAGCGGTAGCGGGCGACATTGCCGGGCGATGTATCAAAATGTTGCCCGCTGCAGTTTATATGCATTATATAGAGAAATAAGCAAGTGACGTATAATAATTTCATATATTAATCATTAAAAAAGCAAAATAACCACACATTTCATGAAAAATAAACCTTTTAAACATTTCCCTATTTTGAAATTTGTCGCAATAATATTCCCATTTCATGGGCACAGGCAGTTAGGAAATTCAGGACACTTGTTATGGTAACATAGAGAACCCAATACCCACATTGATCATCAATTTCAGGGTGAGTGATGAGAAGGATGCCCGTGGCTACCTGCAGGCGCTGGCGGGCAAGATGACCGAGGAGCTCGAGAATCTCAAAGTCATGGGCGTGTCCGGCGAGGATTCCAGCCGGCGGTGGCGCAACCGGCGCTCCCAGCGGCTTGATAAGATGGAATTGCTGAACCTGCAGTCTAGTCTGAACAGCGAGATACAGGCCAAGTCGCAGATCAGTGAGGAGCTGAACAGGCTCAAGACGCAGTTCAGTCTCATGGAGAAGTATGCAGCTTTGCTCGTAATATGTGATTGAGTTCAGTCTCATGGAGAAGTATGCAGCTTTGCTCGTAATATGTGATTGAGTTCAGTCTCATGGAGAAGTATGCAGCTTTGCTCGTAATATGTGATTGAGTTCAGTCTCATGGAGAAGTATGCAGCTTTGCTCGTAATATGTGATTGAGTTCAGTCTCATGGAGAAGTATGCAGCTTTGCTCGTAATATGTGATTGAGTTCAGTCTCATGGAGAAGTATGCAGCTTTGCTCGTAATATGTGATTGAGTTCAGTCTCATGGAGAAGTATGCAGCTTTGCTCGTAATATGTGATTGAGTTCAGTCTCATGGAGAAGTATGCAGCTTTGCTCGTAATATGTGATTGAAATTCTTGACTACTACTGAGTGCACACATGTTAAAGTCTGTAGCGAAGAAATAATTTGAATTGCATTAATGTAAATTAAGAATTAAATTGAAAGCATAAATAGAAACTCAACAGTTGTCATCATATAACATACATAGGTGTCATAAAGTCTGTTCAATTGGTTTCTTTTGGATGAATTGTGATCAGATATGAACATATATGCATATTTTAATGGATTTGGTGAAAACGTACTGTTGTTTCTGCTTTGAAGTAATGGGTAGAGCAGAAACAATCATATTATCCGTGTGTATCATATTTTGATAAAACATTTGTATTGCTATATACATGTAGATCATAGGATTTGATAGCTATAAAACTTTGAAGAATATCAAAACAACAATCTTCTGAGCTTGCACAGCTTAGGTATTCACTTTTGAATTCTGATTAATTTATATGGTGAACTAGTACAGGGGTGTAGAAATATCGAAATTATTCACTTGTACACAGACTAAAGTTCTTTGCCAAAATCTACTTGTCTGCAAGCAAAGTCACCTGTCCAAATAAACAGAAATACAAAGTCTGGCATAGGATTTCCACACCCCTGTGGAAGAAATAGAGAACTCCTGTCATTATTTTGACGATCCCTCGTTCTCTGTGTATTACAGCAAGTACGAGGAGGCAATGGAAATAAACGATGATCTGAGGAGTGAAATTGAGGAGCTGAAGAAGCAATTAGAACAACAGAAATCCTTGGACTGTATGTGGGACTTGTATTCTCATATTTATATCATATTTACATATACATCAGAGGCAATATTGCATTTCAGTGCTTGTATTGAAGTTTGTGGTCTGTTTGTATAGTCACTCATTTAGTACCATATCGCATTGTATACAAACTTAGAAAAACTGTATATGAAATCATAGATTTTAGCAGCTCGTTCTTGCCATATTCAATACAAAATATGTTTTAAGTCATAGATTGTTTTTCTTTTTTTGGCCATATTCAAAACAATATATGTTTCAAATAGTATTTTTTTTTTCCACCATATTCAATACATTATGGTTTATAATTTAACAGATTATAAGAAGCATGAAAAAGTACAGGTTTCAATCATAAGTCGCCTTAGGCTTGTTTTGTATGTATACACATTTAAAATTTCAAGTCTAACAACTACTGGCATGTAAAGTTTAACAACTACTGGTAAACAGATTTTCACCAAGTTAATGTTGTTTTGTTGTAACAAAAAGAATAATCTGGTTACATTGCGCAACAAAAGACATGGATAAAAAGTAATAACTGATTCTTTTTGTTCATAAAGTCGAATAAGTTTGTTGTAATACAATTATTAAGAAATTGCACTGATGTTCTCTACTTATTAATTGACAAAAGTCTTCGCCCTTAAATTTTACAGATTTTTTTTCCCATTAAAGTTTTGCAGTAATTTGTTACTATTAAATTTACTCAGTTCCCCCCCACATGTTTTACTTATTTCCTTGTCTCATGATTTCAGGGGATCGTGAGCAGGCAGATTCCAACTCCCTGATTGATTATTTCAAAGGCCAGTTTTCAATACTTAATGATGTAAGTAGTCTCCCTTGGGTACTCCAGCTAATGCTTGCATGGAGGGGCAGGTGGTGATGACTTTGACGTTATTTAGCATTTGATTCCTTGAGAATACCTTATGTGAATATGAGTCTGTAGACCTTGTGAAATGTTGGATTAAAGTTAAAATGAACCAAAAGTTCGGAAGTGTACCCCCGTGTTTCTAAAGGTGAAGTTTGAAATACGCTACTTTTAAACATATTTGTTGTTGCTTCTTATTGTTTCATACTAAGAAAATATGCATATGGTAATTTTTTTTTTTAACTGTTAAAACATTTTGACTGGTTTTTAAATGTTAAAACCCAATAATTGTCTAGAATGATTTACTGGTTAACTCATTACAATAGTTCAACTAATAATATGGTATTTGAAAATTTGACTGTATAAACTATATGTTCATTTTATCACAAGGCAAAAGTGCAGAAAGCAAAGTTGGATCTGGCATTAAGAAAATGTCCTCCAAAAAGGGTACAAATGCTTTGTTTGACCTCTAACTATGTGAAAGGAGACTTTTCTGAACACAATTTTTTGATTCGTCTTGTGTTATACAACATCCGCTGGTTACATTATTATATTGAAAGATAGGTGTATTAAAGTTGGGTCACACAATTACAAAGCAATGTTGAGAAAATGGGTAATGGAAGATTCCTCCAATAGGAAAATGGGTAATAGAAGATTCCTCCAATAGGCCTTTCCCAAAACTAGGTGATCTCCCTTGGAAATTACTTCCCGTTATTGCCAATTCACATCCGCCATATTTGAAACCCGACTTCGGGCGACGATTTCCCTAGCTTGCCCTATAAAGTATTATAGATCTAAGACCAAGCGGCTTTCAAAACTTGTAATGGAAATTTTTAAACCATATGTTTTTGATTAAATATTATTAAAAAAACTCAGAGGATATATATTACAAAACTAAATTATTATAACTAAATGTAGTTTAGTTTTAAACTCATTACTAAGGCCATATGTCTGTATGACAGGTATCCGGAAAACAGAAGTAGTCTCCTTGTCTCTTCTTAAACGGTTGTTTTCCATACATATATACCACCACATGTTCTCTCAATGGATACTTAGTTATCTGACTAAAGAGAGGGTCATAAAAACACCAAAGCCACAAACCGCTGGGATCTTATAAAATTGCCCTCAGAACAATACTGCTAATCCGTGCAATTGCGTAATGCATCGATTCAGAGACAACTAACATGTCACACTTTGTCTCAATTGTTTGCGTCTCAAATTAAAGTTTCTCTCACATTTTAAAATGTTGTTGTTTCCGTTGTTGTTCTTTGCCAATCACCCTATGAAATTTCGCCACCTTATTGAACACAACAGAACATAATTAAAATCATTTAACACTTTTTCGAATTAATAAATTAATTTAAATTGAAGAGTGAAATAATAAAGCATAGCATTTAATTTTCAATGCTGAAGAATTGAAAGGTGGTGAACATTTAACAGCTCATCGTGTTTTGTTTTTCTAAAACATACGGGAATTACCGTAGCTGCTGCGAGAATAAAATGTTGTTTGTGTACCACGATTCCGACAGGAATGAAGAAATAATCTCAGTTAGAGTTATATACATGAAGGAAAACTAAATACTTATTTTCTTAATTTTAGTCGCCAGAAGAATGTTAGCTTAGAGTAACTTAGCAAAATCATTTAACTAAAAAACAGCTTTTTACTGATTGTATTTGATCATGCAAATTTAATTCATGATGAAGGCATAGGTTGTTTAGATACTGAAATCGCTATTTTTGCGTTCTGTTGCATAATAACCGTTAAACGTACTGTTTACAGTTGTTTGTCAATATGCAAAGAGTAGACAATATTGTTAAAAATCTAAATAATAATTAAATTGATAAATAAAGTACATGATGTATATTATATAGGAATTTTGATATTTGTAAATTTATTTTTAAGATTGAAAATCAAATAGATTGCATGTTTTTCGGTAAATATCAATACGCTTATCCCGCCTAATAATCAATAAACGTCGCCGGAAGTGAACAGGGGACATCACTCGTGATTACGCAAGGGAAGTAACCTAGTTTTGGGAAAGGCCTATAGGAAAAATGGGTAATAGAAGATTCTGCCAATAGGAAAATGGATAATAGAAGATTCCCGCAATAGGAAAAATGGGTAATAGAAGATTCCTCCAATAGGAAAATGGGTAATAGAAGATTCCTCCAATAGGAAAATGGGTAATAGAAGATTCCTCCAATAGAAAAATAAGGGTAATAGAAGATTCCTCCAATAGGAAAAATCGTTAATAGAAGATTCCTCCAATAGGAAAATGGGTAATAGAAGATTCCTTCAATAGGAAAATGGGCAATAGAAGATTCCTCCACTAGGAAATGGGTAATAGAAGATTCCTCCAATAGGAAAATGGGGTAATAGAAGATTCCTCCAATAGAAAAAAAAGGGTAATAGAAGATTCCTGCAATAGGAAAAATGGGTAATAGAAGATTCCTCCAGTAGGAAAATGGGTAATAGAAGATACCTCCAATAGAAAAAAATGGTAATAGAAGATTCCTCCAATAGGAAAAATGGGTAATAGAAGATTCCTTCAATAGGAAAATGGGTAATAGAAGATTCCTCCAATAGGAAAATGGGTAATAGAAGATTCCTCCAATAGGAAATGGGTAATAGAAGATTCCTCCAATAGGAAAATGGGTAATAGAAGATTGCTCCAATAGAAAAAAAGGGTAATAGAAGATTCCTGCAATAGGAAATATGGGTAATAGAAGATTCCTCCAATAGTAAAATGGGTAATAGAAGATTCCTCCAATAGGAAAATGGGTAATAGAAGATTTCTTCAATAGAAAAAATGGGTAATAGAAGATTCCTCCAATAGGAAAAATGGGTAATAGAAGATTCCTCCAATAGGAAAATGGGTAATAGAAGATTCCTCCAATAGGAAAAATGGGTAATAGAAGATTCCTCCAATAGTAAATTGGGTAATAGAAGATTCCTCCAATAAGAAAATGGGTAATAGAAGATTCCAAAATATAGGAAAATGGGTAATAGAAGATTCCTCCAATAGGAAAAATGGGTAATAGAAGATTCCTTCAATTGATAAAAAGGGTAATAGAAGATTCCTGCAATAGGAAAAATGGGTAATAGAAGATTCCTCCAATAGGAAAATGGGTAATAGAAGATTCCTCCAATAGGAAAATGGATAATAGAAGATTTCTTCAATAGATAAAATGGGTAATAGAAGATTCCTCCAATAGGAAAAATGGGTAATAGAAGATTCCTCCAATAGGAAAATGGGTAATAGAAGATTCCTCCAATAGGAAAAATGGGTAATGGAAGATTCCTCCAATAGGAAAATGGGTAATAGAAGATTCCTCAAATAAGAAAATGGGTAATGGAAGATTCCTCCAATAGGAAAATGGGTAATAGAGGATTCCTCCAATAGGAAAAATGGGTAATAGAAGATTCCTCAAATAGGAAAATGGATAATAGAATTTTCCTCCAATAGGAAAATGGGTTATAGAAAATTTCTCGCACTGGAGGATGCCATTTATTATCAGCTATCTGTCAAATTCCTTGTAAGTTTGCAATTCATAATTGTTGTCATGTGACTTATTCTGAAGTTCTTGCATGTTCATGTATGAATGCTTTACATATATGTTTGTTTTCAAGTAATATTTTGGTTAATTGTGGTTTGAATACGAGAAACTTTATTATACTAGTCAACAGAATCAGAGTCATTGAATGTTTATACAAAACTGCCAATGATTTTGCCTGGAAGTCCATGTTCACAAGTTCTAGAAAGGTCTCCTATCCAACTCACCTCACCTTTCAATGGGGGAAGTACATGTTGTGGCATAAGGTGGTGCAAACATTGGTCACTGTGCTACTGTGCGGGGTGATGCTTTTACCTGTCAGTGTTTATTTCTTGCTTGATCAACAGTGTAGGGTTTAGAGGATAATGCATACTAGTTAATGCGTACTTTAAGCTGATTATTTATTCATTTGATATTTTATTTTGTGTTATTAATTGACTGATTGCTGTATATTTCAAACTTGATGCATTAGTTACATTACTTAAGAGAAAACAACAGCAAATGAAATCAGCAGTTAACACTCATTATTGCTGCACCTTTGCTCCAGCTTATAAACTAGGTAATCTGATATTGTTAGAAATCGCATACATGCCTCTTATGCTTGTTCTTTTTAGTGGAACGAAACAAAAGTCTTCCTATTAAAATCACACTTTTGGTCACACAGTATTTGCTACTTGTTTATACAGCTTGTTAGGTATAGCATGGTCCATACGGAGTTATGGACCTTGTGCAAGCAGTTGTGTTCTAGACTGTTGTCTCCATTGTTGCAGGGTTGTTTTGATTTTGAGATTGAAGATGGTAAAGGTGGCCGTATGAGTTTGACTGTTGAAGTAAGGGTAACTGCAGAATGGCAAGCTTATTATTCTGATAACAATTATGCTGTATCCAGACTAAACCCGGTCTCATTCAAATCAACCGGCCCTTTAATAAATGATGATTTTTTTCATAGAAAATTTTCGTCATTGAACTGCACAGAAATCGCTAAAGTATTGGCACGTGGAGGAGTAAGACAATTTTATGCCATATTTAATTATAAAAGATGTTTATATTGATAAATATAAACAAGAGTTCTAAATAAGAACCCTACTGTTTGTGCAATTTTCATTATTGAAGACTATTATAAGAATCACTATTTTAGGCATTGATGACAAAATTATTTAGCTACAAACATTAAACCGCATTCTCGAATAGACATAAATTGACAGTAAAATGGGATTAATGTGGCATTCCCTAAGCCTTATTGTATGGTTGATTTTAATGAGACTGGACCAAGCACTGCAGAATTCTAGTATGGTGTTGGAATGTTTTGTATGAATCATCATGTAGAGGAATCGTGCACATCTGTGTATGCAGTTATGTCTTCGTTCATTCATGAACATTCATGATGTCACTGTGAATACTTCGTGTGGGTAGTTGAGGCCAGTTTTTGTGTCACGTAAGGTGCTCAGATTTCAACCTTAGATTAAATTGAAAAACAAGCTTCAAAAAAGACCAAATAAACAGATAAAGATATTTTGTCATTAATTTATTATTTCTATAGCCGTACATCTGTGCTATTTTTATGTCTTTGCAACATGTTTTATTGTATAAGATATTTTGTGAGTATTTAACTTCTTAATTTTGGCTGGAGACTATTTTGACACAAAAACTGGCCTGATTTGTATGTAAAAAATATAACCCATATTTTGTTTCAGCTTTGTAAAATGGGGTTTGTTTATTAACTGGCTCATGCCATCATTATTATTAATTCATACAACTTTCATAGAATTGACCATGTTTTTTCAGCTTATATATGCGGTAATAATTTGTCATAGTATTTGTTGGTTATGGGTACTGTTTTTATTACTTCCGCAATTCTTTATACCTCTTTCAGCGCAATTTCATTTGAGGGGCGTCGTGGGAAAACCGGTCTTAATGCATGTGCGTAAAGTGTCGTCCTGGATTAGCCTGTGCAGTCCGCACAGGCTAATCCAGGACAGCACTTTCCGCCAATAGAGGATTTATGTTTAGAAGAGACTTCATTGAAACAGAAAATACCATAAAAGCGGAAAGTGCCGTCCTGGATTAGCCTGTGCGGACTGCACAGGCTAATCCGGGATGACACTACGCACATGCATTAAGACCGGTTTTCTCACGATGCGCCACATTTGTATTTTATGGAGCTTTGCAAGAGCATAAGTTGATATGTATAAAAAAAAATAGAACGAATGTGTTTACTACTAAATTTAAAACATACAGGTACTGTTAGTACAAGTTTTGTGTATTAACATTGTAACATTTGCTAATTTAAGTATATTTTGCTCCCATTTTATGGACAAAAATGTCTGCAAATGCTTAATTACTGGAATGTCTGATAAAAGTTTATTTTTAATAAATTGAAACAATACTTTTAATAAAGTGAACAAATACATGTAATTGCCAAGTAAATTGCTTATCCAGTCTTTCATGTCTTCTTTGGAAGAAAATCCTATGAAGTCTTTGCTCGAAATGCAAATCTTAAAATTTTATAGATCATATGCATTTTTCACCGAGAATTATAATAATTTGTCTTCGTGCATGTTTTACATATATGGACATTTTATTTTTCCATACCAAAGCTTTGTGATATAAATATAAACATATATCACATGAGGTATAAAGGGTTATTAATTGCTACATTGCCCAAACACCCATTGGAATTGTGTTGGTCAAATTAGATATAGCCCATAATCTTAAAATATTTGGTGTGATTTAACCTACCAAGCCCTACCTAGAAATATTATGGCAGACGGACAAGTGTTTAATACATGTGCGACCATATCCCTTGTATAAAGTAATTAAAACCTTTGTCATTTTCAGTAGGTCAAGCAACTTATTGTCAAACAACACTGTCATAATTTGTTTTAATAAACTATGATATAGTCGACTCCCGATGGCTTGAAGTAGCAGGAACCAGCAAGGAAATTTCGAGATAACGAAACATCAAGCCAAATGAAGTTCAAGAAAGTGTACTTCTACATGTACGGGTGGTAAATCGTCTGCCTTACTTTCAAATCTCCAATTGAAGAGTATTTAAATATATCTATAATTGTTGTTAAAAAAGATTAATGGCATGTATTTTAAGTTTGTGAAAGCTGTGAAATAATTTTTTGCGTTCACTAACACTTCTTAAGTGCTTTAATCTATTATCGACTCAATGCGACCAAAGCGTGTTCGAGCCAAACAAACGTGTGAAAACAGTAACTAACTGGGACCGTGACAAACACTTCGAGCCATCCAAAAATTTGACCCTCGCATACTCGAGCCAACCGACAGAAATTGATATGAATATATAGCAACAAAATATCGGTCCCTAGAAGAAACTTCAAGCGAATGAGAAATTTGAGACAAGCGAGTTCGAGGCATCGGGAGTCGACTATACTATTTATAGAATAAAACTTGACATTTTATGAATGTAATGACACTCCTTTGCTGCCTGCAACCAATAACATCCTCTTTCAGTCTTTTAAAAGGTTAAATTTAGATAGAAGTATTTGCCGATAGGACCCCTTTTAACAGTTTGACAGTAGTATAAACTTATGTATTTTAGTCACTGTGGTTGCTTAGTAGTTGTGCATTTTTGTTGAATTAAAAATTGACATAAAGAATATTTTAGGTGTGTGGTGGGAAACCCGGGCTTAATACATGTGCGTAAAGTGTCGTCTCGGATTAGCCTGTGCAATCCTACAATGGATTCATGTTTAGAAGACACTTCATTGAAAAAGAAAATGCCATACAGGCGGAAAGTGTTGTCCCGGATTAGCCTGTGCGGACTGCACAGTCTGATCCGGGCCAACACTTTACGCAGATGCATTAAGCCTGGGTTTCCTTCGACATGCCTCATTTAAACAAGTGTAATTCTTGAAATGTTTAAGTGCAAATGTCAGTTTCTTAGGTAATTTAGATGTGAGAATATTGTCATAACTGTGTAGTCTGCTAAAGCCCCGGTCACACTGTCACGATTTTGGCTACGATCGCCCACGATTGATCGTGGACGTGTTAATCGTGGTGAGTCGTGTTGCACATTGTCCCGATTGTGTTTTCCTACATATACCTACGGTTGTTGTAGGATGAGACTACGAATATCAACGACACATGTAAGTTTCTGCAACCAGTTCAGCACGGTTTTACCAAGATGTGATGCGATCTATTACAGTTGTAAAACGCTAGCGTCCCATATACATTACGGTAACAGGCGATTACAGGCATTTGTTAATGTTTCTCCTAAGATTGTAGTAAGATTCATCACGATAAACCTACAAGCAGCCAATAATTCTCACACTTTAATGCGATTTGAACATTATGATGCCTGTTGCATAATCGTGACACCAACGTATTCAAATGTAGTGAGTGCGTAGTAACATCGCGATAAACCGTACAGGCAACGCGACCCAATCATCGCGTTGTCGTGGCCCATCCTGTATATTCGTGAGTAGTCATGATAGTTGTCGCTAAAGTTCCTACTGGAATCGTAACTGAACCATAGGGCAAGTGTAGAAATCCGAACCATGTACTTAGCAAAACGTACCATAACGTACTACAGTCTTGTAATATATATATTTCATAAAATCGGTCACGATTAATCACGATTAAACACGAAAGGCCACGAATGCCTCAACGATGGCTGTAAGAATAAGCCATATTGAGATACGATGTCACTAGGATTGTCCTACATTTTGGAAAAATCGTGATGGCACTACGATAAGCCACGAATGTATTGAACATGTTCAAAACTGTCGTAGCACTTCCCGATCGATAAGGATCTTCCAAGATTCTTCAAGATCCACACAGATGCCAGTACGTATGTGTTCATGATTTACCACGCTTTTGTAAATCGTGGGCAATCGTAGCAAAAATCGTGACAGTTTGACTGGGGCTTAAACTGGTAATTGTGAAATGGTAGAATAGGGTGGGTGGGGGTGTTGATTGCGAAGTCCATCAAATGTGTTGGGAAGTCAACATATTTTACCATGTATTTCATTTCATCTGAAAATGCTTTAGTTTGTGTGTGAAAAGATTTGAATTGCAATTTTGGCAGACTCTTGCTAGTACTTGTGCTTTGGGAGATTAACTCCACACTTAACAAACATTTCTTTTGGAAATATGTAAAAGCTTGTGAAAAAATAAAACAACATGTTTAACCTAAGAAGGATGGTTAATATATTATAATTAACATTGGCAACTTTCTGGTAACTATAATTTAATATTTAAAAAAAAAAAAAAAAAAAACAAACAGATTTTTAATAAGTGATCGCATATAAATCATTTGTAAGTTGAGTAGCATCAGTTATACAGCACAGTATTACAGCTTATGTGAAGCTAGCCATCAGGCCTATGTCCTGATAAGCATACTGGAGTCAGTATCATGTACCAGTACTTTAATATCATGGTATGTAACAGTCCCTTGTAAAGAAAAAGAGCTTTTAAGAACTTTTCATGTTGAGATTGATCCAGGTTAACATTTGAAAACTTTAAAACCAACATGGAAAGTTCTATTTTCAGAATTTAAGTATGCATGCTGAAAGAGTATTATTATTACATGCTTTAATTGGTGTATTCAACATTATGTGTATTTGAATGAGTTTTTTTTAAAGATACCAACGTATTTTTGCATATTTAAAATGTGTGAAGATTGTGTAGTGTTTTCAGGAGTGTAACATGTTTATTAAAATCAAAAGGAGTTTTTTGTTGTTCTCTATAGGACATACTGCTTTAATGTCTTACAATAACTTTGGCCCATAGAGTCAAATGATGTACATTTATTGATCTAACAAGAACATGCTTTGGTATGAAGGACTCTTGACATTCAGAATCTGTGTGCATTCCAGTCATCCAATGAAAGCATGGCAGACGAGGATAGCGAAGACGCACACTCGAGAGCGGACTCGAAAACAGACTCGAGAACCGACCTACAAGAAAATAATGAACATGTAGTACCAGCTAGTCCAATGAATGTATCTAAAAATAGTGTGTCTTCTGAGAACGAGGCTGATTCGTTAAGGACTTCGTTTAGTGGTTCACCGCCTACGACGCCAAAGTCCCCGCATCAGAAAGTGCATAAGTTTTTGTACAAGACATTTAATGTACCATACAAATGTAGCTACTGTACGTCTCTGTTGGTCGGTGTTCATAGACAAGGCATAACCTGTGATGGTAAGAATTGATGTTTGTAACCATTTGTGTAAACACTGCATTATGTGAAGTTGAAGCATAATATCAAACACACAAACTGACCGGTTTATGTTTCTTTGATATTTATTTCACATATGACTGGAAAATTTGTGTTGTGTAATTATTTTTGTGAATTGAGACGAAACTGAAGACATTATTTGCATTTTTCATTTCTCTTCCTTTACAACTGTTGATCAGTTGATCAATCTTTGATTATTTTCACTGCCCTGTAAAATTGTGTCCATGCTTAGATAAAATGAGTATGAAGTTTTTCAATGAACATTTGTATTTTGTGGAGTTGTCTTACATAGAATTAAAAAATGGACTTGTTTTTGCTTTTCGTTTATAAGTGTTTTCATAATGTACAATACTTTCACTCGTTAACACTTCCAAGGAATTTAAGTAAAAGTTGGTATGCTAGAATTTATTTATGTATAAATAGATCTGTTATAGTATCTCTTATTTATGACCACACAGGAAAATAAGTTTCAGAATGTTTCAATAAAGCCCTGTCATGCACTGGCAGTGGTCGATTAGCACAAGCCTGTAAGCCCAGGGCCCCTGTCATGCACTGGCACTGGTCGATTAGCACAAGCCTGTAAGCCCAGGGCCCCTGTCATGCACTGGCAGTGGTCGATTAGCACAAGCCTGTAAGCCCAGGGCCCCTGTCATGCACTGGCAGTAGTCGATTAGCACAAACCTGTAAGCCCTGGGCCCCTGTCATGCACTGGCAGTGGTCGATTAGCACAAGCCTGTAAGCCCTGGGCCCCTGTCATGCACTGGCAGTGGTCGATTAGCACAAGCCTGTAAGCCCAGGGCCCCTGTCATGCACTGGCAGTGGTCGATGAGCACAAGCCTGTAAGCCCAGGGCCCCTGTCATGCACTGGCAGTGGTCGATGAGCACAAGCCTGTAAGCCCAAGGCCTCTGTCATGCACTGGCAGTAGTCGATGAGCACAAGCCTGTAAGCCCAGGGCCCCTGTCATGCACTGGCAGTGGTCGATTAGCACAAGCCTGTAAGCCCAGGGCCCCTGTCATGCACTGGCAGTGGTCGATTAGCACAAGCCTGTAAGCCCAAGGCCCCTGTCATGCACTGGCAGTGGTCGATTAGCACAAGCCTGTAAGCCCAGGGCCCATACCCACAAAGCTCCTTAGGGAAAACTTAAGTCACTTTCTTAAAATCGTAAAATTCCTTAAGTCTGTGGCTGGTTCATTTAAAGTTTATTGTGTCTTAAATGGTTTAAATCTGATAAAGCAACAACAGTTGTTTCTTGTTTTACCATTTTTCAGATAGAAATTATTGATTTTCACAATTAAAATTGTTTTTATAATTTTCACTTAAAAATGACCTAAGGTACGATTTTCCTTAGGATCTGTGTGGATATGGCCCCTCCACTGTTAGTTTTGAACTTGGCTTGCTCAGATACTCTGTTTGATATGGACGAGCTCATTAGTTTGTCTTGCTCTCAAGTAACAACATAAGAATTATCCCTTGCGTGGGCGATCTGTTAATTTGCTGACTGCTCTGTATGTTATATCTTCTACAAGTCTTCTACCTATACATATTAATTGAGGATATTTTTTGCTTTTATATAACTGTACGAGCACCCATTCATTTTCAGCGTGTGGTTACACTTGCCACGTTCACTGTAGTGATAAAGCCCCACCAGTCTGTCCCATACCACCTGATCAAAGTAAGTGCACAAGTACCAGTATGCATCTATTCCTTTTATATCTTATTGTATTATTTATGCATTGTTTAATTTTCACTAAAGTAAGTTTTCTGTTGTCGTTTTAGGTCTTTTAAAAATAAGGGGTTATTAAGTAATACCAGTAAGCCTGATGTTTCACGTC
This sequence comes from Congeria kusceri, assembly GCA_027627225.1. Classification (NCBI taxonomy): domain Eukaryota; kingdom Metazoa; phylum Mollusca; class Bivalvia; order Myida; family Dreissenidae; genus Congeria; species Congeria kusceri. Next base: position 74,030,590 of record CM051028.1, on the reverse strand, counting down.
TGCCATTATATATAAATTTAATGTTTTATTTTCTTGTCGTTTTGATTTTACCAATTTATCACAGAGTTGGGATGGAGTGAGTGTTTGTCATACATGAAGTACACATTTTTCAATGTCTGACTTTCAGTCAAGCGGCCAATGGGTATAGACGTGAGTAAAGGAATTGGAACCGCTTACGAGGGCTATGTACGGGTAAGTTGTTGTGGTCACAGTCCGTTTTATTTTTATCAGTTTTGAAAATATCTTTTCAGTAAGTTACTTGATGTTTCCTGAAGTATATTTCAGATTATGTTTTGGTGCTCAGGTTTGTAAACCAAAAAATTTACAAAATATTTTAATAAAAATATTTCACACATGAACATGGTTCAATTATTGTCTGCATTTATGCAAAAACATTTTTTTTTACATTTTTTCCAAAAAGGATTCCGAGACTTTAATAAACTTGCATAACATTTTGTGGTTGAAGCAGTTCTGTTTTCTTCTGTATATAAGGTTGTGCAGTAGTACAAGAGTACAGTATTAATCTATGTACCTGTTTATTGTAGGTACCTCGGTTGGGCGGAATCAAGAAGGGGTGGGCGCGTCTGTTTGTTGTAGTCTGTGATTTCAAACTGTTCCTGTTTGACATTCCCCCTGACCGGGGCACACCTAGTCATGTTGTACAACAGGTGCTTGACATGAGGTGAGATTTAAGGGGCCAGGGCCTGTGCTCATAAAGCTGCTGAGGAAAATCTTATGTGATATTTAAGAAATATTTTTCTATTTAGAGTTGTTTATCGGCGATTTGGAGTTCTGATACGTAGAATTAAACCACGAGGGCATTAGCCCAAGTGGTTTAATATACCGCATCAGAGTGACAAGTTGTTGTTTATAAGGCGATAAAGAACGATAATGTGAAACTTATTTCGATTTTAACATGACCTGACCACATTTTCTGCAATTTCAATGCAAAACTATATTTTACAGCTATGGGACTATTTTTTCGGGTTGTTTATTGGTAGTTTAACAATGGTGAATTTTTTTCTTTGTCTATTGAAAACTCTGCGCATGTCGTTAGAATAGAAGTTATGCTTATGTGAATATTTTAGATCAAATTTTCTCTGTGAAAATCTGTAGATGATTACAGTTTATTTAGTACATACAAATAAACATCTGCTGACTATAAATTTTATTATAAATGAAACAGCCCACAGAGTTGAGGTTTTGTATGACGTTTTCCTAAGTAGCCTGATGAATACATACTTATTTGTGTGTTTGTGCTTTCATATTCAGATGTTGCTTGTGAAGTGAGGCTAAATATGACTAGTTTGTGTTCTCCAGTTTTTCGAGCATTTTAGTAAAAAGTTTACAGAAAAATGCTAAAATGGTGTAAAAGCTAAATAATAATTCTACTGCATACACCAATAAGTTTATTCAATGTTTACATTCATTATGCTGATTACTGTATTGTAGCAATAAGATAGGTCAAATAGATTGAACACAGTTTTTAATGGGACATAAAACATGAAATTTGATAGGTTTATGCGAGTACTGCCAAAATCAGAATAAAAATATTTATGTGATTGATTTTTTCAGAGATGAAGAGTTTTCAGTGAGCCAGGTTTTGCCATCAGACGTCATACATGCAAACAAAAAGGATATACCGTGTATATTTAGGGTATGTATGCACCAAGAAAACGGTGGTTTAAATTGACACTTCGGCAATGGGGAGGAAAAATCAGTAACAAACTCTCTGAAAAATTTATGTAAGCTCCTTGAAAATACCATGATGAACAAGGTACATATTAGAGTCTCAAGTCATAGCATAGTGAATGTTGTTGTTTGCATTGTCAAATAGTTTGTTTGTCATGAACAATGTTTATTTGTTAAAAAACATGCCATTTGTATTGTTTATTTCAAGCCATCTTATACAGACTCGAAAACATTTTGTATTTTCCTTTCGCTTAGTTTTTCATACAAGTAAATGATTGGAATTCTATGAAACCCTGCGTTATATGCTTAAGACTTCTGAAATTAAGTTTTAACATTGGTGGGCTCATGGATAATGTTTCCATATTTAAATACCAGGAATATCAAAACCATTGAATTGGTTTTCAATTCGTTGTGCCCATGTATCATGTAATCCTTTTGTTCCTGCCAGGTAACTACTTCAGAACTTAATCCACCTGGGAGTAAGCATTCTGTGTTAATGTTGGCGGAGAACGAAACCGAACGGCAACGATGGGTGGGAGCCCTAAATGAACTGCAAAAACTTCTACGCAGAAACAAACTGCCCTTTAAATTTGTAAGTAAGCCTTTTTACAAGGATAAATCTTGTGCATATTTGTTAACTTCTGACCGCAGCTATAAATTGCTTTCTGAAATTCACAAATTTAATGAATGATAACCCAAACCTTTTGTGTCATTGTGAGAAATCTGAATTTCGGAATTCATCAGACTTATACTTTCTCTCTACCCATCCAATTCTTTGTCAACTATGTTCAAGAAACTAATGTTTTAAGCAGGGGATGGCCACTGCATTTAAAGCCATGCTCCTTGAGAATTTTACATTTGTTTTCTTCCTACATTTATTTTGCCAAAGAACAATTTAATTTGTCAGCTGTTTGACTCGAGTTTAATGGCAAAATTTGTAAAATGTTTCAGATTTTTCAAGCCCAGGAGGTGTATGACAACTCTCTGTCTCTGGTCAAGGGAACTTACTCTGCAGCTGTCTTAGGTAAGGGACACAACTGCTGATTGACATACACAGTACTTAGGACAATTGCTTGTAATTTGTATTCAGTTAAATTATTTTATACTTTGGGGTTGAAATGTCAAATAAAGCATACTATATAGTACCGTGCAATGAAAAGCTAAGGATTTTCTTGTACAGCATATTGCTTACATGTGTTATGCATAATGAACGTAATGTTATGAGAAACTATTCCACATATAAAATCAAGTTCGTTTTAGGAGGTTATCTGATAGGCATGTAGTTTCATGTATAGCTATATATTAATCAGTATAATTATGTATTCAGAATCAAGTCGACTGCTGCTAGGTACAGAAGAAGGAGCATACATCGCTGAGCTTGCAAAAGATGGTTAGTTGTTTGTGTTGTATAAAGTTCAAGTGAAAGGTCTTTTACTTGACTAATTTCTGTAGTGTTTCATTTTGCATATAATTTGACGAGAAGGCAATTTCTGGGTACACTATATATGATGCAAAGCAGCTGATAAACACACAAGTAACCAGGAATAACAGTATATAAATATAAAAAAAAATGGTTGAGTAATGTTCATAATTTTTTAGATAATTACTGTTAACATGCTATCATTGTTCAATAATGTGTCATTTCGTTTTCTATCACCAAATTTTTTTCTTAAACTTTTCTTAAATGATTTTTTTAAAAGAAATTGTGATATGAGGCGCATCGTGGGAAAACCGGACTTAATGCATGTGCGTAAAGTTTCGGATGGCTTTTTCCGCTTGTATGGTATTTTCTGTTTCAAGAAAGTCTCTTTTAAACATAAATCCACTGTAGGCGGAAAGTGCCTTCCTGTATAAGCCTGTGCGGACTGCACAGGCTAATCCGGGATGACACTTTACGCACATGCATTTAGACCGGTTTTCCCACAACGCGCCTCATATATTGTTTTTAAATCCGGGCCTGTATTCACCAACCATTCATTCTTAGTATAAAGAACAGACTTAGACTCAAGAAAAAATACTTTTGCGTTCGCAAATATTCTGGATACTAGTGTTGCTTACGCCATTTACAAATCATTCTAAATAAAGAATAGTGTAATTAGGGTAGGTGAATATCCAGTAAAGTTTGAATTTGCAATGCTCTTAGAACATAACAATTTCAAAAACGTTATATATTTTTAGCTCACCTGAGCACGAAATGCTCGGTGAGCTATTGGTATAGTGGACCTCTCCGGCGTCGTCCGTCCTCGGTCGTCAAGGTGCCGTCAACAATTTGGACCGTTATCGCGATAAAGACTACATTTTTTATTCAATCTTGACCAAAATTGCACAGTTTGTGTATGACCATAACATCTTGGATGAGTTCGATAATGGGCCCAATCGGACCAGTAACACCAGATTTATTGCCCCTTTTTCATGCAAAAAAAGTGCGAAAGTGCCCTTTTGCAATGTATAGCCTTTATTTTCCATCCAATCTTAACCAAACTTTCACAGTTTGTGTACTACCATCAGATCTCAGCAGACGCCAAAAATGGGCCAGATCGTGTTTCAAACACCAGAGTTATTGCCCTTTGTTTATTAAAAAAATATACAAAAATGGACATAGTTCAGGATAGTGAGAGACATTTTTCATCCAATCTTCACCAATCTTGCAGAGTTTGTCTATTACCATGAGATTACAGTTGAAGTGGAATTTAAGCAAGATTGGACCAGAAACACCAGAGTTATTGCCCTTTGTTTGTGAAAAAAAATAAGCAAAAATGGACATTATACAGGATAGAGACTTCATTTTTTATCCAATCTTCACCAGTCTTGCACAGTTTGTCTATGACCATAAGATTAAAGGTGAAGTCGAATATAATCAAGATTGGACGAGAAACACCAGAGTTATTGACCTTTGTTTGTGAAAAAAATGGACATTATTCAGGATAGAGACTTCATTTTTCATCCAATATCCACCAATCGTGCACAGTTTGTCTATGAACGTAACACTATAGGTGAAGTCAAATGTAAGCATGATTGGGCCAGAAAAACCAGAGTTATTTCCCCTTGTTTTTGGAAAAAAAAACATCAACAAGTTATCAATGATTGCCTTGTACACACGATTTTTGATTCAATGTTGACCAAACTTACACAGTTTGCGCATGACCATAAAAATTGATTGATAAAATTTGATTTCCAACAGTTGCAAGACTTGCATGCAGTTATTTGTACGTGCAACTTTGATGTCAACAGAGCCTGCATTAACATCATTTATCATCATTGGAAAGAAAATTATCAAAGAAAAAGCAAAACTTTACCTTATAGCACAGCCATCGCAATTATAGCATTGCACCTAGTTTTCCAAAACTGTTTGCGAAAAAGACATCAAAATCTACTGTTTGTGCATTTCCCAGAATTGTCAATGACTTAATGAAAAAGGGTCCGTTAAGAATAGCAAGAAAAATGATTTGAGAACCATTAGCAAAAAAATGCACATCCACTACCCAACTCATACTTTAGTTAGCCCATTGCACTAACCGATGTTTTAAATCAAAATTGATCCTACCCCTTCTGCGTATTGTTCTGATACCTTAATTTTCAAACCTATCACAACAGTACGGTCTTCATCTGTACCAGTTCTCTGGTGAGCGCGTTGGGCCATCATGGCCCTCTTGTTGGTCTTAAGTCTAAGAATAAGTTGGTGAATGGCTGTTTGCCTGTGTGATTGAGCAGTGCTATGTGCGATGAACGCCACGTAGTAATATGCTTGCTTAGAAATGTTTAAAGAGTATCATAACTCCATTATGTTGCAGTGTTGATACGTATTGGGGACAAGAGCGAGAAGAAGCCTGTGTTTCAAGTGGAGCTCGTGCCAGAGGAAAAACTGATCATTCTCAATAGCGGTTAGTCTGTCTTAACAGCGTGACATACTTTTTATTACCTCACCTGAGCACAAGGTGCTCATGGTGAGCTTTTAGGATTGCCTTTTGTCCGTCGTCCCTCGTGCGTCGTGTGTCAGCATTTTCATTCAAAGAACATCTCCTCCTAAACCGCTGGACAGATTTTCACCTAACTTCACAGGAATGATCCTTGGGTGACCCTCTTTCAAAATGGTTCAAATCGTTCCGGTCTGCTGCATATGTAGGTCACAAAAGCTAAAAATAGATTTAAAAACTGAAAACTTTAAAAATCTTCTCTGAAACCACAAGGCTTGGAGCTTTCATATTTGACATGTGACATCCTCTTGTGGTCCTCTACAAAGATTGTTCAAACTATGCCCCTGGGGTCAAAACTGGCCACGCCCCGGGGGTCACATGGTTTATATAGTCTTGTATAGCAAAATGACTAAAAATCTTCTTCTCTGAAACCACAAGGCCTAGAGGTTTCATATTTGGTATGTAACATTGTATAGTGGTCCTCTACAAAGATTGTTCAAATGATGTCCCTGGGGTCAAAAATGGCCACACCCCGGGGGTCACATGGTTTATATAGACTTGAATAGCAAAATGACTTTAAAAATCTCCTCCTCTGAAACCGCAAGGCCCAGAGGTTTCATATTTGGTATGTAACATTGTATAGTGGTCCTCTACAAAGAATGTTCAAATGATTCCCCTGGGGTCAAAACTGGCCACACCCCGGGGGTCACATGGTTTATATAGACTTGAATAGCAAAATGACTTTAAAAATCTCCTCTGAAACTGCAAGGCCCAGAGGTTTCATATTTGGTATGTAACATTGTATAGCGGTCCTCTACAAAGAATGTTCAAATGATGCCCCTGGGGTCAAAACTGGCCACACCCCAGGGTTCACATGGTTCATATAGACTTGTATAGCAAAATGACTTTAAAAATCATTTCCTCTGAAACCGCAAGGCCCTGAGGTTTCATATTTGGTATGTAATATTGTATAGTGGTCCTCTACAAAGATTGTTCAAATGATGCCCCTGGGATGAAAACTCGCCACACCCCGTGGCTCACATGGTTTATATAGACTTAAATAGCAAAATGATTTTTTTTTTTCCCCTCTGAACGTTCAAGGCCTAGAGGTTTTATATTTGGTATGTAACATTGTGTAGTGGTCCTCTATAAAGATCGTCAAATGATGCCCCTGGGGTCAAAGCTGGGCACACCCAGGGGCTCACATCGTTTATATAGACGTAAATGGCAGAATGATTTAAAAATTCTCCTCTGAAACCACAAGGCCCATAGGTTTCAAATTTGTTTAAAACATTATATTGAGACCTCGATTGGGATTGCATATGGGATGGGTGGGTTCAAGGTCAAGGTCATTGTTACTAAAAATAGAAAAACGGTTTCCGCTTAATAACTTTAGAACGCAATGAGATATTTTAATGAAACTTAATACATAGATACCGAATATTGACACCTCGCATGGGATTGCTTATGGGGTGGGAGGGGTCAAGGTCAAGGCCACTGTTGCTTAAAATAGAAAAACGGTTTCCGCTCAATATCTTGAGAACGCATTGAGAATACTTTAATGAAACTTAATACATAAATACATTATTTTGAGACCTCGATTGGGATTGCATATGGGGTGGGTGGGGTCAAGGTCAAGGTGACCGTTATTAAATATAGAAAAATGGTTTCCGCTAAATATCTTGAGAACGCATTGAGTTATTTTAATGAAACTTAAAACACATATTAAGTACATGTACCTAATATCAAGACATTGCTTTGGATTGCATATGGGGTGGCTGAGGTCAAGGTCACTGTTACTGAAAATAGAAAAACGGTTTCCGCTCAATAACTTGAGAAAGCATTGCGATATTGTAATGAAACTTAATACACATATCTTATAGCGAGACCTCACTTGGGTCTGCTTATGGGGTGGTTGGGGTCAAGGTCACTGTTATTAAAAGTAGAAAAACGGTTTACCCTCAATAACTTAAGAACCCATTGAGATATTTTAATGAAACTTCATGCCTAGATACCTTATATCAAGACCTAGCTTTACGTATGTGGTGGGTGGGGTCAAGGTCAAGGTCACTGTTACTAAAAATAGAAAAACAGTTTTCGCTCAATAACTTTAAAACCTATTGAGATGTTTTAATGAAACTTCATACATAGATATCAGGTGAGCGACCTAAGGCCATCGTGGCCCTCTTGTTTAACTTTGGTTATGGTTTCTTAGCTGCCTGTGAAATGGAGTGAAAAATATACTGGCATACCTTATATAAAAACTTACACTGATAAACACTTGGGATACACATGATTATGTGAATTTGACATAAAAAAGGAACAATCTGCTCACCAATAAACATTATTAGCTGTTATTGTAGAATTGTATTGTCTTTGCTAAGCAGTGCTTGCCTGTGTGAGACATTGTGCAGAGTGCTTGACTCTCTGGCCTCTAGGTTATGCTTACCCTTTACTTGGGTAATTCCACAAATTAAGGCCATTTTATTTGAAATTTCAGAAGAAAACCTAACTATTTATATTTAACAAAATTTGTTTTAAAGAACAAATTCAGCCTATAGAGGTAACAGAACAATTGTCAGCAGCGCTCAATAGGCAATCAATGTGACCAAAATGATGTGACCTTGACACCTATATCTGCCCAAATTGTCATTACCACAATGGTTAAAAACTTAAGATATTAGCTGTATTTGCACGAAAGTGTCATTTTTAATTGTGCATAATATTAACACATAGTTATGTTCTACTGCATGTAAAAAATATGCAATATTAAAACAAAAATAATGTATAAGTTCGTGTTTTTTTAATTATGTTTAAAAATATTCGACTTATTTTATTATAATTTATAACTGCTTTTTAAATACGTTTGCACTTCTAAAGTAGTTTATTTTGATTATCATTATTTCAAGAATTGTATTTACTCTATATATTTTACAAATATTGTAGATAAATTATGTCATTGCGGTAATGACAACTTGTTTTGGTAATGACATGCCATTGCGGAAATTACATCGGCTATGAAATACTGTCAAATATAAAGAATATATTTACTTTCAATCAATGATTAACTCGTTTTGTTGAAGGAAAACATCCATTTAATGAATTGAGCCTTAAATCAAGCACGTTTTATTTATGCAAATTTTATAAGTGTAAGCTCTGCTACTATCTGGTTTAAAATATTTCCACTTGAATTCCTGATGATGACACAGTATGTTTGTGTCTGTATATGCCATCATTTCTAGAATTTTCAAAGTTAATATGGGTTGTTGCGGTAATGACAAAATAACTGGTGACGAACCAAAAAATGTGTCACCATGCGAAGTTTAACTTGTCAGAAATGATAAAAAATGAAGCATCATATAAATTAATCTTTTATACATATTTATTATTCAACTTTTTATGTTTTTATTAGCTATTTTCTTATATAAGTTAGTTAACATGTGGACACATCTTATGAGTGACAATGCAATTTCAGCAAGTGTACAATTTAAAGATCCTTGTTTTATTTCATTGATAACAGTTTTATGTCACAGCCCATTTTATTTTATTTCTTTCATCATATAGAATAGATAAACACAGATTGTATTAGTTTGTTAGCAAGAAAGTCTTTAAAATATCAGTTTAACATGAGTGACACACCTTTGGCCATTTTTAGCTCGACTTTTCGAAGAAAAGGCAAGCTATTCTACTCGCCCCGGTGTCGGCGTCGGCGTTGGCGTCTGTGCTAGGTTAAAGTTTTTTGGTAAGCTAGTTTCTCAGGAATGTTTTAAGGGATTGCATTCAAACTTAAAACATTTATTCCCCATATTAAAATGAACCTATAGGCCAAGTTTGGTAACTCTAGTTTGAAATTTGTCAAAATTATGGGCCTTTTTACACTTTTTAAATTTAACATAAGCTATATGGACAGGTTTAAGTTTTTCGGTAAGCTGGTTTTTCAGGAATGGCTTAAGGGATTTCATTCAAACTTAGAACACTTATTCCCTATATTAAAATGAACTCATGGGCCAATTTTGATACCTCTAGTTTAAAATGTGTCAAAATTATGGGCCTTTTTACACTTGTAAATTTTACATATAAGCTATATGGACAGGTTAAAGTTTTTCGGTAAGCTAGTTTCTAAACTTTTCGTTTCCACTCACTAAATAGTGAACGCATTAAGCTATTGTAATGAAACTGCAAACATAGATACCTTATAGCGAAACCTCGCTAGGGATTGCATGTGGGGTGGGGCATGTCGAGGTCACTGTTACTAAAAATTGAAAAACGGTTTCCGCTCAATAACTTGAGAACGCATTGAGATATTTTAATGAAACTTAAATACATAGATACCTTATATCAATACCTCACTTGGGATTGCATATGGTGTGGGTCGGGTCAAGGTCACTGTTACTATTAATAGAAAAACGGTTTCTGCTTAATAACGCATTGAGATATCATAATGAAACTTAACACATAGATACCTTATATCGAGAACTCGCTTGGAAGTGCATATGGGGTTGGTGGGGTCAAGTTCACTGTTACTAAAAATAGTAAAACGGTTTCCGCTCAATAAGTTGAGAACGCATTGAGATATTTTAAAGAAACTTTATACATACATACCTTATATCAATACCTCACTTGGGATTGCATATGGTGTGGGTGGGGTCAAGGTCACTGTTACTATTAATAGAAAAACGGTTTCTGCTTAATAATGCATTGAGATATCATAATGAAACTTAACACATAGATACCTTATATCGAGAACTCGCTTGGAAGTGCATATGGGGTTGGTGGGGTCAAGTTCACTGTTACTAAAAATAGTAAAACGGTTTCCGCTCAATAAGTTGAGAACGCATTGAGATATTTTAAAGAAACTTTATACATACATACCTTATATTGAAACGTCGCTTGGGATTGCATATAGGGTGGGTGGGGACTAGGTCACTGTTACTAAAAATAGAAAAACGGTTTCCGCTCAATAACTTGAGAACGCATTGAGATATTTTAATGAAACTTAATACATAGATACCTTATATTGACACCTCGCTTGGAATTGCATATGGGGTGGATGGGGTCAAGGTCACTGTTACTGAAAATAGAAAAAACGGTGTCCGCTCAATAGTTTGAGAATGCATTGAGATATTTTAATGAAACTTTATACATGCATACTTATATCGAGACCTCGCTTGGGATTGCATATGGGATGTGTGGGGTCAAGGTCACTGTTAGTAAAATTAGGAAAACGGTTTCCGCTCAATAACTTGAGAACGCATTGAGATTAATGAAACTGAATACATACATACCTTATATCGAGACCTCTCTTGGGATTGCATATACTGTCAAGTTCAAGGTCACTGTTACTAAATGGAAAAAGGGTTTCTGCTCAGTAACTTGAGAATGAATTGAGATATTTTAATGAAAATTTATACATAGATACCTTATATCAAGACCTTGCTTGGGATTGCGTATGGGGTGGGTGGGGTCAAGGTCACTGTTACTAAAAATAAAAAAACGGTTTCCGCTCAATAACTTGAGAATGCATTGAGATATTTTAATGAAACTTGATACATAGATACCCTATATCGAGACCTCGCTTGGGATTGCATATGGGGTGGGTGGGGTCAAGGTCAAGGTCACTTTTACTAAAAATGTTATTGATGTGCTGACTTTTCGTTACCAAAATTTGGTTTTCATGGAATTTCCATATTTTTTGTTGAGAAAAAAAAAAAGCCAGTAACTCTGACAAGCTCAAGAAAAGTTGAGCGCGCTGTCCTCCGACAGCTCTTGTTTGTAGAATTACCCACTTACACTATTTATAGAGTGAATTTCTAAATAATACAGGGACCTGAGGCTTTTTATTTTGTCAATATTAACTGATAAGCTACACGCTATTTACATTTTGAATCAGTTTACAGATCTGTTAACTACTCTTTTATATATGCCACAGGCAAACAGCGACATGTCAAGCTCCTGCACACATCAGCACTGGAAGGCTACGAGGTGGAGACTGTGAAAATTCAAGAAACCAAAGGCTGTCAGTTATTCTGCACAAACACCGGACACTCTGACACTACTGCCACCTTTCTGTGTGTAGCCATGAAACGTACAGTTATAGCATTTGAATTAATTAAAAATAGACCAAAATATCGGAAACTGCGGGAAATCACTGTTCACGGAGCGGTTCAGTGCTTGGCTCTCTGGGAGGAGAAACTGTGTGTGGGATATGGGTCAAGTTTCACGCTCTACAACGTGCTGGGTGATGGGGCCCCAAACATGCTAGTCAGCCATGAGGACAGTCAGCTCAAGTTTCTGTCGCAGAGCAATGTGGACTCCATGCTGGCCGTGGAGCTGTCGGACAGAGAGTACCTTCTTGCATTTAATGGTATGTAGACAGTAGCCTAGGAGGTTATTCTTGACTTGTAGTTTTCTTGTTGGTTCTTATCAGTATTGAAGAACCCAATGAGTGTTAGAAGATACAGAGTATCTTCTCGCATTTAGTGGTATGTAGCCAGACTTTTTTTTGGTTTGGTGATGGAGCCCAAAACCTAAGGATAGTGGGAAATTATTGCTATAATTTTGTAAGGAATACATTTAATCTTCAAAATATGTATTTAAATGTTTGCTGGGTAAAGACACCTTAATAATCCTTTGTCATGTATGGATAAAAAGGCCTCTTAGCATACATATAGTAATTTCTCGCATGTTAAAAAAAGAAACGCTGAATGGTCTGAAAGTGCTACAAATGTATGCTGCTCAGTACTATGGGTATGGAATTTGAACCATGGCTACCACGTAACACTTGTCTGTTCCAGTATGTGCTGTATACGTAGATAGTTATGGTAGGAAATGCAGACCCTATGAAATCTTGTGGCCAGCACTGCCAACAGCTGTTAGTAAGTAACACTTTCTTTGTGTCGAAATCAGTTAGTACAATTGGCTTATGGTATCACTGAAGCGCAAATAACATCAGCATTAGGTTTGGCATATTTATGTTACACCTAAAACCTTGATACACTTTTTGTGCTCAGTTACCATAAGTCTGGCATCTTCAACTTTCCAAAACGAAAAAAAGAGAGACAAACAACCAGATTATCTAACAAGCATGTGTGTTATATGATATAGAGCATTTATATCTTTGGACTCGCATTTAAGTTTAAATGGTCATTAAATAAGTAAACAAAACACGAAAAGAACATGTTGGATACATTTTGTCTACTCATTTCTAGAGATTGTGTGTTTTGTTACAGGTTACTCTGCCCCCTACCTCATCTGCTACACGGAGAACTCTGTGTTTGTGTACGATGTGTACAAGGAAGAGTGGGTACAGACTCTGTGTCTTAAAAAGGTAGGTACGCTACAGACGTATGGTCAATGTCTTGTGTTCTTAGTGTTTCTGGTAAATGAAGCAAGTCATGTAATTCTAGCTAATGTAATTATTGAGTATTGTAAACTGTCAAACTGTCTATTTCAATATACTTCCTAAATATTGAAATAAAGTGTTCAGTCATTTGACCAGTTGTAATTAAAAAAAAAGAAAAACTATAAATAAGGATATTTTCAGACATAGAAGTTTGCCCCCGCCCTTCCCCCCCCCCCCCCCCAATTTCTCTGCACAGCTTTAATTTATGAAGTTCCTTTGAAAAGTAAACGATGAAATTGCACTTTTTACATTGATTTGATTAGAATTGACCACTTAATGCAAAACTGGCCACCAGATGACTTTTATTTATTCCATTGAATTATGCCAGGATTTTTCTTATTGTCACTTTAAAAAGCCCTGGGAGTCATAATTATTGTTTTTCTTGATTTTCAGACAAAACCACTGAATAGGGACGGCAGTCTCAACTTGATCAACAATTTTGATGTCCTCCAGTTGATACACTTTAAGAATTTAACAAAAGGTGAGATTCTGTTTTATACATCTAGATATATTTGCCCAGTAAGCATTGAACACTAGGTTAGTGTTTAATAAAGATAAGTTTATTTAGTGAGGCTTAGAAAACTGAAACATAAGCCTCGGTGACTGTGTCACATTTTCATGCCAAGCAAATAAACTTATAAGTATTCAACACTTAACTAGTATTCTTTTTAACCAGTCATTTTCTGTCTTAAGAGAAAGAAAACGAAGTGAATTACTTGATAAACATAAGATAGCGTCACGAATATCAACAGTATGATGTCATTTGACTGTGTTTGCTTTGTCCCACAGTGTGGAGATGCGTCTAAGTTTATCCCATGGTGTGTTTTTTCGTCAATGTTGGCCTGATGGTGGGATACAATGATTAATGTTTTTGTGTAGCTACAATTAAGTGTTGTGTGTACAGTTTGTCAAACGACGAAACATCTAAAGGTCATTGCATCTTAATAACACCAGTTTCAGTATGGTGCTGTATATGTGTATTTCAGAAGAAGACAAACTTCAGCTTGCTGAGGTGTTTAAGGGTAAAAGTGTGAATCGAAACAAGCGACGGTTTTCATTTAAAACGCGGGAGGATGAAAGAAGTGCCAAAGGGTATGTAGCCGGACATTTACAATTGTCACAGAGCCTGTTGTAAAACTTCTTGACTTGATGGTTTATTTATTTTCTTTGGATTACTTTTCAAATTCGTCAGTTACTATTAGGTTGATATCATTGTATTACAGCAAATTTTGTCATGACAACTCTTTACCCTAGGTAAAGAATATGATGTTCAGTAAAGCTATTAAAAACGAAGTTTATATAACAGGTCACTTCACAAACTACAAAATTTTGTTTTGCAAAAAGCAATGCACAGATGCTGAGATTATTATTAGATTGAAATATAAGTATTTGATTTTGTTGTTTCTCTTACATGTACATGTGAAAATGTAATATTAGTGTTCATTGACATATAAGGGTGCGTGTTAACAGATACAAACAATTGGTTTTAGCCCTATATAGATAATATCTGTGAAGAGTCACTTTTGTTGGTAAATTAAAACTATGCAGATAAACTAATATTAAATGGATATTCTTTAGTTCTGGAATTCTGATATTGGTTTTCATTTCTTTTCTTTTGGAATCAATTCATTTATTAATTTTCATCATCGAAAATAGTCCACGGTTAGTAATTTAGTAAAAATACGAACCACTTATGATGTTTAACCTACATATGAGGTGCGTCGAGGGAAAACTGGTCTTAATGCATGTGCGTAAAGTGTCGTCCCGGATTAGCCTGTGCAGTCTGCACAGGCTAATCCGGGATGGCACTTTCCGCTTTTATGGTATTTTGTGTTTCAATGAAGTGTCTTCTAAACATAAATCCACTTTAGGCGGAAAGTGTCATCCCGGATCAGCCTGTGCGGACTGCACAGGCTAATCTGGGACGACACTTTACGCACATGCATTAAGTCCGGTTTTCCCACGACGCGCCTCAATTTATCTTAAGAATCTTGATCTGTTAACAAGCATTCTTGTACTTGTTGAATTTAACTTAGGCATGTATTCTTAATTGTCTTCAATGGATTTTTAAATCACTTTTAACATCTGTAGTTCATTGGATTATCTAATCCTTAAAAAAAGCTAACTTTAAACAAAATGCATCTAATTGTACCGTATATGATAATAACATTAAGTAAACTATATAGCAGTCTGAATGTATATGAAATTGTAATGCATTTTGACATGCATTCTATCCATTCTGGCATGTGCCATAGCCTCTGTACGGGCATTTGTTCATCTCTCTGGTTTGTGTTCAATGTCTAATACCATACAAATCTTCATATTGTCTTATCGATAAGCATGAAAATGAACGTTTTTTTTTCCATTGTTGACAGTTTAATATTTTAGCATATGGTGTGAATTGAAACAATTTAAAATTGGTTAAACTGAAGTTGAAATTCTTAGGTCATGCAGAGATTTAACCAAAAAAAAAAAGAAAAAGTTTTTATGTTATGAAAATCTTAACTTTAAAATTAAGGTTAGCAACTTGTGCATGTTAAAATTGGAAAAATTTTGTTTGCTTTTATTTAATGAAAGGTTTGATTTAATGTCTCTTTGTTGAACAGTAATTAAAAACTATACCCACGGTACTAAATCTAGCAAAGTAAGCTAAGTAATGCCAAGTTGGTCTACTATGCCCCAGTAGCCCAGCATTGATGCACTGTTTGTGGTTCTCTTGTTAGTCGTTCAAGGGAGATCTCTGCCCCCATGTCCTTTACTCACGTTTCACACATGGGGCCGGACCAAAAACTGCCCACTGTCTCAGCGTAAGCCACATTTTATCTTCTCCACCATTTTTCTGCTAGTCTCATGTCTCGTACGCCACAGCTGCATGGTCTCTGCTTGCTCGTATGTCACATGTACCAGTCTGTTGTTGGCTTTATGCATGTTCTCAGGAGTTCCGCTTTTTAACCTCGTTGCATGGATTATTTACTGATTAACTGTTGTGTAGATCAGAAGTAGCTGTTTTTGTAACTGTTTGTTATTATCTATACCCTAGTGTTAGTTAGTATTGCTTAACAAAGAATTACACTTTCAAATATGCTAGATATTAATTTAAATATTTCTGTTTTCGAATAGTCAATGCTAGCACCCTTTGTTTTTCATTCAAAACATTCAAACAAATATGTTTTCTTTGTAATGTTTGTGTCAGTTAAATACATGCATAACATGAACAGTCTGTTGGTAGCTGACTGGAAAGAATTGTAAATAAGTGATGTAAAGCCTTTTAATTTTAAAAAGCTTGATAGATTATTTTAGGTAAAAAACAATTACCATAAAAATGCACGTTACTAAAAAAAATGTTGGTAATTGTTACATTCTGTGTTAAGGGGTAAGCCATCATTAGAATGTTACTTGGGTTTGAGTCTGTTATGAAGTTTTTGATCCATTAATGTTCTAGTCATTAAAACTGCTTGGATGTGTATTATCCTTGCAAAGTCTTCTTGTATATAGAAATATACGCGCCGTGACATGGGAAAACCGGGCTTAATGCATCTGAATAAAGTGTCGTCCCAGATTAGCCTGTCCAGTCTGCACAGGCTACTCCAGGAAGGCTCTTTACGCTATTATGGTATTTTCTGTTTGAAGGAAGTCTCTTCTAAACATAAAAACACTGAAGGGGGAAAGTATCATCCCGGATTAGCCTGTGCAGACTGCACAGGCTAATCCGGGATGACTCTTTAAGCACATGCATTAAGCCCGGGTTTCCCACAACTTTTGATGTATTCAAGTATTCTACATTATTAAAACCAACAACTTTTTTGACCCATAATAGGCATAATTTATTATGATTTTTTTTTCTTAATTCCTGCATTATGTTTTGCTCATATTTGGCCATTTCATAGTTTTGCATGCTTCACATGAATGTTGTTTTACTCATACATTTGAGCATAAGCCAAGAACTACAATTATTAGTTTTTGTTTGAAATAAAAATGCATACAATTGTACCTGGTGTCTTAAAAAAAATATCACCAATGTATCCCTTTCTGTGACACATGGCCAGAAAGATTCATATTTATCCCATCGATGAAATAATGTCCCCTGGGATAAACTTAGCTGTATTTCAACACTGTGGAATACAGCAAACACGCAGAGTATAATGACGTCATTTTTGTTGATTTTCATGATGTAAATTTATGTTAAAATTTTGGTATTTAGTGGTTTTCTTTCGTGTAGTTTCAAAATAAAGACAGAAATTGATCTGATAAAAAGAATATATGTACCAGGTAAGTGTTGATTAAAGATAAGTTTAATAGCTCGGCACAAAAAGATCAACCACTCGCCGCAGGTTTTCTAAGCCTCACTAAATAAACTTATCTTTATTCAACACTAACTAGTATTGTCTATATGTTTGACAATTGTCATCGCAGTTATATAATCATATAACGTTCTTGTTGAACCAAATATTTAGTCAAAGTAAAATTGCTTGAGAAATGGAACTAATAGTGGTGAAGGTATAGTTTGTTATACATATATTGCAGAAATCAAGTATTTATGGTGCAATTCCATCCTTTTTTGCCAGATTTTTTTCTTCCTGCCAGCTATAACCAGCTCCAATATTTGAATCTTTTATTTCATTTATTTTTTCAGCTTGAATATACATAAATGAGGCGTGTCGTGGGAAAACCGGGTTTAATTCATGTGCGGAAAGTGTTAGGTCCGCCCAGACTAATCCAGGACAGCACTTTCCACCTACAGTGGATTTATGTTTAGGAGAGTCTTCCTTGAAACAGAAAATACCATAAAAGCGGAAAGTGTTGTCCCAGATCAGCCTGTGCGGACTGCACAGGCTGATCTGGGATGACACTTTCCGCACACGCATTCATTAGGCCCGGTTTTTCCACGACATGCCACAAATGTATATTGCTGGATGCTTAGCACCAGTAGAGTGCATGTTTGCCATACATGTTTGATATAAAAACAAAATGTTGCTTGTGAATAATAAAGATTTCTTTTTGTGTGTAAACCATAGTTTTCATTTTCTGATTATTCATGTATGATGATTCACCCATTGGTAAATATTTTTTTATCCAGTTAACAAATGTCTTGCTCAGTTTTAAATAAATTCAACATCCTTGCATATGGTGTTGGTCTAATGCATTGTCTGTATTTTCATTCTTATTCAGCACCCACCGGGTATATTTCCCATAAATCACACTGTTCTCGTTACAACAATGCATGATGTTGATGCATGTAATTGCGTATATTTCAGTGCGGACCGCAAATCTCGTGCTATTTCGGCACCAACCAATTTCAGCCACGTGGCCCACATTGGACCCAACCAGGGGATGCTCAACCTCATGGACCTGCCTACAGCCAGGGTAAATAGATAGGATGAGTGCTGTGGGAAAACCGGGCTTAATGCATGTGCTAAAGCATCGTTCTGGATCAGCTTGTGCAGTTCGCACAGGCTAATCCAGGACGGCACTTTCCGCATGCAGTGGATGTTTTATTTAGCAGAGACTTCTTTTAAACAAAAAATACCAAAAATCGGAAAGTGCCATCCTGGATTAGCCTGTGCGGACTGCACAGGCTAATCCCGGACGACACTTTATGCACATGCAATAAGACCGGTTTTCCCACGACACGCCACATTGATTCATTTAGGTGAAAACACACTTTACACTTATAACATTTGAATTTTAGATATAGAACATGGTGTAACGGCCTTGTGCTATTTTAAATCACTGTAAATTACCTCTACCTGTGTATATTTGTGGTGGACCATAGTTTATAATTGGTGGAATTGTATTGGTTTTAATACCAAACTGCTTGGTTTGCTTTCAACGAACTCCACTTACAGAACACAGTTGATTTTATTAAACATCTCTGTCGATCAATTAATTAATCTTTTTCTGGAAGGTTAAACATATTGTGAATAAAATGTTGTTATTGGTCAAGTGTCCAGTGGATATTTTATGTGCACAAACATCTATGTAAATGTATTTTAGCATGTCAATAACAGTATTTGAATATGAAGTTCTTACTGGCATATAGAAATAAAACAATGGAAACAAAAAACATTTTCCATTTCTCTTCAAAGGGTAATACACAAAATAAGTCACAATTTACTTCTAAAAAAATATGTGAAACCTGAAAAATGATAAATATATTTTTTCCATTGCACGTTCAGACCCTGTCTGCCTCCAATAGCCTCGGTTCTGGAGATCAGTCGAAAGGCAAGAAGGGAAGGAACATCTTTAACAGTCGCAGCAGTGACAGCAAACTGCCCCGTGGAGTGAAGTCACATAATGGTATAGCAAAGTCTCTATTTTGTGTTTGTGTGTTTAACGGCGGTGACTTCATGAGGTGGTGGGTGTCAAGTCACATAATGCTAAGAGTCTGGCCTCTACTTTGTGTTTGATAGGGTGTGATGTATTTCTAAGGATTCCTTTGTCAAAGTTTGTGGCTTAACTGTGGTTTTGTATGTCATAAATGTTTCTAGGAATGCTTTAACTCATGAAATGAACTCACTTCAACATTTATTGTATCATCATTTATGGTAAGAAATCTGGATGTTTGGAAATTGAAGAAATTATCGATATGAAGTTAAGGTGCAAGTACTGTAGCTCCGTCTGTGTGAAACAGTGGACATGGTTAATTCTACATTAATATAAAAAGAAAGATGTTTACAGGGAATGAAAGAAGTATTTTAACATAACTGCTTGAACATCTAGAAAATATTTTTAGTGCAGTGTTTTCTTAACCACATTTCTCTTTGTTGCCAGGAAATCTAACATGCTTGATTCATTTCCATGTATGTCTGTAACCTTGGGCTCATGTTATGTTACATGTTGGTTTTGTTCACTAATACAGGCAATGCTAGCCGGGATCTAGGTCGGCCGGTGGGCGGGTCCCTGCGTTCAGATCTTTCTGACAGCCCAGAACAGTCGAGTTACCTGGGGGAACCTTCTCCGACCATTTTCGAGGTACTTTGTAGTTATCGCTGGGTGCTGTTACATGTTTTATTAGAATTTAATTATAGTACTTAATGGATGAACAAATTGGCATGCTGTTAAGTTGATTCATAGAGGCAGTGTTTTTACTGTATATATATATATATATATATATATATGAGTAAAAAAAATCCACCTATGTAATTTCAAAAAACAAATTAAATTAACCTTGGTAGTCTTGTATGGTCATATATACTCAGTGTTTACTGCATTTGTGAGTTTTAGGTT
The DNA here is from genome assembly GCA_027627225.1 of Congeria kusceri. Lineage (NCBI taxonomy): Eukaryota > Metazoa > Mollusca > Bivalvia > Myida > Dreissenidae > Congeria > Congeria kusceri. The sequence continues at coordinate 74,010,355 of CM051028.1, read as the reverse complement.
TGGAAAAGCATTAGCAGTTTCTTCTTCATCATATATTGCTGATTAAAGAACTTGTTTACCAAATACATGTTTTCATTTAATTATGTTCAGCTCTGATTTTGAACTATGCCAATTGGTCAAATCTGTTATCCCCTTAAAAAATATCATAGAATGTATTCAGGTGTTTCAGTGTATATCATATACTTATTCATTTGTTCAACAAGTTGACAGTTTAGCTGCTGGAAATAAGAAAAACATTAATAAATTAAACTAATTAAAAAAAGAATGGAACGAAAATAAAATGGAAAAATATTGTGGTTATATTCATACAAATTAGTGTATTTTAGTGTTTTATTGTGTAGTTAGCTATAAGGAAGTACAAATGGATAAGCAATTCCATGACTTTATCTTCAAGGTGTGATGCTGAGCACTTTAAAGTGGTAAAATATTACTCATATATACATTGTTAGATTTAACTTTAAACTAGATATATGTTTGTTTTAATACTGTTACATCAACAGATTATGTAATCAGGAATTGCAGTGTTTTTTTTTCATCTTTGGGGGAAGGGTGGCGGGACCCTTCAGATGGGGAAATTTACGCCAAAAGGGGATTTTTTGTTAGAAAAGCATTACATGTTTATATTCTACTTTGTTATAGAACATTAATCAATTGTTTTGCTACAAATGATAACTTACATTTATGCACTAACTTGTTTTGAAGAAAAATTGCTGGGATTGTTTATGAAAATTCCTGTATCTTAGTCAATATTTGTCCGATTTTGATTATTTAAAAAAAAAATAAAGCTAACATTCTGAGGGGAATTTTAAGGTAGATATAGGGGGAAAAAATATATACTTTTTAAGCAGGGGAATTGGGTTGAATTTCAGCCCCAAATTGGCCCTAAAAAACACTGAATTGCAAAATGCATGCACAAGGTTTAAGTGAAAACCGTATTTAACACATTTGATCAGTGGAGTAAGAAACATTCTGCAGTATCTTTATAGGAACATTTCTTGTAGATAACAACAGATAACGTATATTTATATGTAACATAATACAACAATGTTACCTTATTATAAACCAGAAAAATAATCTAAAGTTGTAGAACTCATTTTCCCTTTGGGTTTATTGTATCTATAGATCCCAGTTCAGCATTTTGTAAGTACCCTGTCTGTCCAGAACGGATTCTGAGAGGTTGTGACATGCCGACCTGTTGTCTTCTGAATGGCCTTTCCATTGCATGTTGCCAGTTCTTCGACAGTTGTGATTAAGTACAATTAATGCTTTCTCAAATTCTACCCCTAAAAGAGGGGACTTCTGCATAATTATTTAGATGTACCAATTTTGAATGATCTGTATGGTCTTAACAGAATTACAATGATTTTAGTAAATGTTTTGACACTCTGGTTGAATTCCCCTACAATAACTTCTACCTTGGGCATTCTGAATGACTTGTTTGCTGCTTCATCTTCAGTAAGAATATGTCTATTTTTGAGACCCAGAGTTATGTGCCCCTTTTTGGGCATTTTATTCACCATCATGTTTTAAGTTTGACGTGTTCTTAGTATTTTTGAAAGCATGACCATCTGTAGGGCAGTTTTCCTGTGCTTCAAATGAGTTTGCTGGAATACATTGTTTCCTAGAATTTACGCCTTAAACATTTTAAAATGTCATTTACAATTACATTACCCAATTACATGTAGCTAGGTTTCTTAGTTAAGAGATTTGTGGGTCGTATGGTTTTTGAGAAAAAGTACATAATTATGATGGATTTGATATTCTACAATGAATTTTTTTAATGAATGAATGGGTACCGTTCTGATGCCTAGTTGATTTGAAACCCAATCTTTATGGTGCCGTGCAATACCAGTGGCCCATACACTACATGTACTACATATTTGATGCAGGGTTAAAAAGGACATAAAGACAAGAATGCAGGGTTCAACTTTAACGCGTGTCCGTCCGCCCGTGACCTGTGATTTTTCGCTCGGACTGGTTGTCTTCAAAGGACGACCGGTCCGGTGAACGCTTGTTTTTGGACTGGTTCCAACTGAGTAATTCGCGAATTATCATTTGTGATAAAGCATACAGGGAACCGTCCAAGATGATATTGTTTATTGGCATTTTACCACAAGCTCTCGTGTATAATTCTCACCTTTTCCAATTCTTCAACTTTCCAATCATTATGTTATGTTGTAACAGCGTGTTATACATTGTAAAATCAACTTAACACCAGCAGTAAATAACATTTTATCATTTGAATACAAATGTAATCAAACAACAGATATTGTATACTATAGTGAGTTAATAATAGCTTCTATTTAAATTATAACATGCAAAACTAGCAGGGTCAATTATATTTGTTCACATGTTTCTTTGACCAAAAATTCGAAATTCCATTTGGCTAAATACTTTGTAAATGGTTATATCGTTAATTTTACTCCTGGCTCAATAATAGCTGAGCAACATAGTCTCTTTTAAATACAGCAATAATTAATTAATTAGTGGCGCGTCGTGAGAAAACCAGACGAAATGCATGTGCGTAAAGTGTCATCCCGGATTAGCCTGTGCAGTCCGCACAGGCTAATCTAGGACGGCACTTTCCACTTTTATGGTATTTTCTGTTTCAAGGAAGTCTCTTCTAACCATAAATCCACTTCAGGCATAAAGTGTCGTCCCGGATTAGCCTGTGCTGACTGCACAGGCTAATCTGGGATGACACTTTACGCACATGCATTAAGTCCGGTTTTCCCATAACGCGCCTCATTAATTTTTTACAACAGGCAGTTTTAAATTGTATCTCTTTTACAAAATAATCAAAGTAGTCAAAATTCAAGTATAGTTTATTGAATTGTAGGAATGATTGCAAAACGTTTATGTTAAGTTCAAGAAGTTTACATCTCATCTTTATTTAAGCAACAATGTTCATACAACAGTTTGAGCGAAAAAATGTTATATTATATAATGAATTATAGATTTTCATGTGTGCTCAATATATTTTGCGATTTCAATTCTGAAAATCATTTTTAGTTCGATTATTCCTACTATCCCCGGCGTTGGCGTCGGTGTAGGTGTCTGCGTCTGAATTTGGTTAAAGTTTTTATTCAAAAAAATCTTGTAACTTCAAAACTACATAAGTTATTCACTTGAAACTTGGAATATACCTTTGTCATCAGATCCAGTGTCAGGGGCAACATTCCCCATAACTCTGTTTTGTATTTTGACAGAGTTATGCCCCTTTTTCACATAGATTTTCTGGTTAAATTTTATATTCAGAAGTTTTGTAACTTCAAAAGTGATTCACTTGAAACTTGGATCTAACCTTTGTCATCAACTCCATTGTCAGGGGCAACATTCCCCACAACTCTGTTTTGTATTTTGACAGATTTATGCCCCTTTTTCACTTAGAATTTCTGGTTAAAGTTTATATTCAAAAGCTTTGTAACTTATTAACTACATAAGTTATTCACTTGAAAATTGGAACTAACCTTTGTCATCAACTCCAGTATCAAGGGCAACATTCCCCATAACTCTGTTTTGTATTTGACAGAGTTATGCCCCCTTTTCACAGATTTTCTGGTTAAAGTTACTGTTCAAAAGTTTTGTAACTTCAATACTACAAAAGCCATTCACTTGAAACTTGGAATATACCTTTGTCATCAATTCCAGTATCAGGATGAACATTCCCCATAACTCTATTTTGTAGTTTGATAGAGTTATGTCCCTTTTTCACATAGATTTTCTGTTTAAAGTTTATATTCAAAAGTTTTGTAACTTCAAAACTACATAAGTTGTTCACTTGAAACTTGGAAATAACCTTTATCATCAACTTAAGTACCAGGGGCAACATTACCCATAACTCTGTTTTGTATTTTGACAGAGTTATGCCCCCTTTTCACTTAGATTTTCTGTTTAAAGTTTATATTCAAAAGTTTGGTAACTTCAAAACTACAACAGTTATTCACTTGAAACTTGGCTTGAAACTTGGAACTGACTTTTGTCATCAACTCTAGTACCAGGGTCAACATTACCCATAACTATGTTTTGTATTTTGACAGAGTTATGCCCCTTTTTCATTTAGAATTTCTGGTTAAAGTTTATATTAAAAAGTTTTGTAACTTATTAACTACATAAGTTATTCACTTGAAACTTGGATCTAACCTTTGTCATCAACTCCAGTATCAAGGGCAACATTCCCCATAACTTTGTTTTGTATTTTGACAGAGTTAGCCCACTTTTTACACAGGCTTTGTGGTAAAGTGTTTGTTCCCAAAATTTATTAACCATACAAGGTTCACTTAAAAATATTGTATTTTAACAAATGTATGCCCCTTTCACTATCCAAAATATGTACTTACTGAAATACTTCGAATAGTCGAGCGCGCTGTCCGCTGACAGCTCTTGTGTTATTTAAACTATTGTGTGACTATGCAGTTCGATGTACATGTAGTTTGATTATCGGGACCAGTTCATACAGTATCTGACCAGTAGGCTTTGATGTAGCCGGTCCTGTGGACCACCACATACCAAAAGTTAAGGTCAAACCTTGCAAGAAGGAGTGCAGATATAAAGTTAAGATAGGTAGCAATGTTTGCAAGTGTTTGTTGCCTCGCCAAAAGGGTTTGTTATATATAAAATACAGCTGTATAGGGTTAACAGGACTAGGAAGATAGAATACTGTGTTAAGCTCCCGTGCTTGAGTGCATGGTGCCTCCCATCAGGGTTCCTCACACTGAAATAGCTGTATAGGATAAAAAAGAACATAGAGATAGAGTGAGTCAAGACAGGTAGCTAAACTGTTTGAGCATGTTTGGCACCTCGCCACAGGGTTTGTCCTATTGAAATGCTATAGCTATATAGGGTTAAAAGAACACCAGCTATAGCAAGTTGAGATTGATATAGCCAAGGTAGATAACAGTGTTTGAGAGTGTTTGGTGCCTCACTGCAGGGTTCATCCGGGCCGGAGGACAGTCCAGGTGGCTCGAGCCTCGGCTCGGTGCCTCCATAGCCATCGCCATGATGACTGCAGGTGCTCTATTGCCTCGTAATTCTCACGCACTCCTTGTTGACTGCTTGTCTGCCTGCAAACATTTCCCCCCTGCATGCTTGTAACTTTTAACTTGAATTGCATTATGTTATGTTTTATTATAGAAATACTCATTTGTTTTTCATAAGGCTGAAACAGTTGTTTTTGCAAAAGAAATAGAAAAAAATCAGTCAGTTTTCATGCATTGCAAAATTTGAATCAAACATTGTAAACATTGTAATGTTTCCATGGAAGATATGTTGTGATATATTTTCAGTCCTTACCATTTTCATGTCAAGAAATTAATTTGGATCAGTTTGATCAATTTTACTCTATTAATACTTATTCCGTGCATAGAAGTATTTGTGAATGTGCTTTTATGCCACATAAAATGCCTCTCTAATTAAAGTCATTTATCTTTTTAAGATATGTTTTAGACTTTTTGTAGGACATTCTATTCTTGTTTTAACAGATTTTGTTTTTACTCGCCTGTTCTAACCTTTGAGGATCTAAGGACACTTGTTTGTAGTTTGTTTATTGGCTAATGGTGGCACTTTGCAATGAGTTTTCCTTTCAGTTTACAATGCAGTTTTATCGCACGAATTATTGTCTTATGTTCAGTGTTGAGTACACCAAATGAGTTTAATTCCTTGCCTGTGTTATGTCACTTTATGAAACATGACATTTGTTGCAAATGTAGTACCTATGTTGCTGTTGACAACTAGTTTTTTGTGGAAAAAGTAATTGTTCCAAACATTGGTACATCATTAAACATTCCTGTTCCGATATTTCTGGCTAGTTATATTATTTACATTTTTATTCATTCAATATGTTTGAAAAACTGTTTGAAAACTATGGTCATACTATATTTGTGGCGTGTCGTGGGTAAACCTGGTTTAATGCATGTGCGTAAAGTGTTGTCCCAGATTAGCATGTGCAGTCCGTACAGGCTAATCCAGGACAGCACTTTCAGCCTACATGGAACTTCGGTGTAGAAGGGATTTCCTTGAAACAGATAATACCAGAAAAGCGGAAAGTGTCGTCCTGGATTAGCCTGCGTTGACTGCAGAGGCTGATCCAGGACGACACTTTACGTCGATGCATTAAACCCGGTTTTCCCACGACACGCCTCTTTATTAAAACAAGCTACTGAAATCTTCCAAAATTTGACTAAATTCACCATTCCTTTCAGTATAGTTCAAGAGGTACTGTATGATTTTGTATGAAAATGATATTGTAAAACCATCGATTGATTTAAATGATGTCAGTATATTTCTACAATAATATTATAATAAATGTTAAGAATAACTTATGTTCAGAACTGCTAATTAAGAGAGATAACTAACACTAGAATAATACTTCGCTGTGCAGCAATTTATTATAAAGTGTATATACAGCTTCTAGACGAGTCATATCGATTGAGGCGCATGCGCAGTTGTTACTTTCTCATTCAAAACTGAATGTAATCATTGCTGTAGGATAAACAGGTCTGTATCGACAGAAAATATATATTGCATGTTTCGATAAAAGAAATAGTTTTTGTCGATGTTGATGTTTTTTATGTTATGTAAGATGGTCTTTTGTTAGTTGGTAATGAAATAGACTTGAAATAAATATATAAAAATCAGACAGTCCCTCTTTAAGTAGAGAGTGATAATTTGAGAAGTAATTTTACACGCAATGCCTTATTAAATTGTTTCATTAAAACTGCTGTTAAATTATATTTCCCCACCCAGATCTGTGAAAATTAAGTGATACACAGAATGCCCTTTAAGCATTTCCTAGCGACCCCCTTTGCCTTTTCCTGTTGCCATCCATATATTGTAGCTTATTTCAATTTGTTGTATGTAGTCAATTTATACATGTATATGAAAACATCAGATTCTGTTATGTGTATTGCTACCTTGACGTTTTATTTGTAATAATTATATGTTTATGTGATCAATATATGAGCAGTATATGCTAGATTTCTTTAAGTTTGCCTAAATTAATAATGATTTTCACTTTGAAGTATATGCAATCAAACTGCATCTTCACAGTTTTTTGCTCGATTGAAAAATAACTAACTTGCTAGGCATTTCCATTTAGATATGCTGTGTATCAGTTCAAAAAGTAATAATTTACTTCAAGTGTGTACGTTATGTACGATCTTTCATACCAATTATTAGCTCACCTGAGCACGAAGTGCTCTGTGAGCTATTGGTATAGGGGACCTCTCCGGCGGCGGCCGTATGCCGTCAACAATTTGGACCGTTATCACGATAAAGACTACATTTTTTATTCAATCTTGCACAGTTTGTGTATGACCAAAAAATCTCGGATGGGATTGTTATTGGGTCAGATCACACCAGTAACACCAGAGTTATTGTCACTTCATGCAAAAAAAGTGCAAAAATTCCCTTTTCCAACGTTTAGACTTTATTTTCCATCCAATCTTAACCAAACTTTCACAGTTTGTGTATGACCATCAGATCTCAGCAGTCGCCAAAATGGACCTGATCGTGTTATTGCCCTTTGTTTATTAAAAAAATATACAAAAATGGACATTATTCAGGATAGAGACTTCATTTTTCATCCAATCTTGCACAGTTTGTCTATTAGCATGAGGTTACAGTTGAAGTCAAATATAAGCAAGATAGGACCAGAAACACCAGAGTTATTGCCCTTTGTTTGTGAAAAAAAAAATGCAAAAATGGACATTATTCAGGTTAGAGACTTCATATTTCATCCAATCTTCACCAATCTTGCACAGTTTGTCTGTGACCATAAGATTAAAAGTGAAGTCGAATATAAGCATGATCGGACCAGAAACACCAGAGTCATTGCCCTTAAATATGCTAAAATGGAATTTATTCAGGATAGAGACTTCATTTTTCATCCAATCTTCACCAGTCGTGTACAGTTTGTCTATGAACGTAAGACTACAGGTGAAGTCGAAATAAAAGCATGATCGGGCCAGAAACACCAGAGTTATTGTCCCTTGTGTTTGAAAAAAACATCAACAATTTATCAATGATTGGCTTGCACACATGATTTTTGAATCAGTGTTGACCAAATATACACAGTTTGTGGATGACCATAAAAATTGATTGATAAAATTGATTTCGAACAGTTGCAAGACGTGCATGCAGTTATTTTGTACACACAACATCGATGTCTTCAGAGCCTGCATTAACATCATTTATCATCATTGGACAGAAAATTATCAAAGAAAAAACAAAACTTGACCTTATAGCACAGCCATCGCAATTATCGTATTACAACTAGTTTTCCAAAACTGTCTGCAAAAAAAAACATCAAAATCTACTGTTTCTGCATTTTCCAGAATTGTCAATGACTTAATGAAAAAGGGTCAGGTAAGAATATCGAGAAAAATGATTTGAGAACCATTAGCAAAAAAAAACGCACATCCACTACCCAACTTGTACTTTAGTTAGCCCATTGCACTAACCGATGTTAAAATCAAAATTGATCCTATCCCCCTCTGCGTATTGTTCAGATACCTTAATTTTCAAACCTGTCTCAACATTATGCTCTTTATCTGTACCAGTTCTCAGGTGAGCGCTTTGGGCCATCATGGCCCTCTTGTTTTCAAAATAAGCAGATGAAAAAGACAATAAAACTTGAAAGCCAACAGAAAAACGTAAAAATGACGAAGGAAACACTTCAGTATCAATTAAATCAACATGTACTAGTGTTGACTTTTGCATCCTTCTTTAGTGTTGTGTAACCTAAAGCAACTGTCCAGTCAACCTATATACATGTTTTTTAGTTTCCGCTTGTACAGACGAAAACCATTTGGTGTAACTAGCTTATTGTGCGTTAAAAGCATTGTCTATTCTTAACTTTTATTCCAGTTTAAATAGAACTGTATGTTAATAAACTTAATTTTGTTAATTGTATTTATGCCACTATATCTGTTGTATGATCGTACATACACACTTTACAAGCCATTGGCATTTCTTTCAAAAGATAAGTAACATTCATACATTTGACAGGACCTGATATATGTCCAGTAAACTGTGAATATGCGAGCCATCAGCCCCTGGTTGCTCAGAGTTCTCACAACTTTAGTCGCGTTGTAAACCTGGTCCCAGGGCTACGAAAGTTCTCAATCTCAAACATAGTCCACATATTAAATATGATGCGTGTTGTGGGAAAATATGTATTAGCAGTCTGCACAGGCTAATCCAGGACGGCACTTTCCGCCTACAGAGGATTTATGTTTAGAAGAGACTTCCTTGAAACAGAAAATACCATAAAAGCGGAAAGTGCCATCCTGGATTATCCTGTGCGGACTGCACAGGCTAATTCGGGACGACACTTTACGCACATGCATTAAGACTGGTTTTCTCACGATGCGCCTCATATAAACCAATAAATATTAATGTTCATATGTAACAGTTATTTTCATTGGTCGATTTGAGATTGATTACTTTTGTAAGCATCTATGTAACAGTTATTTTCAATAGTCAATTTGAGATTGAAAACTTTTGTATGCTCCTATGTAACAGTTATTTTCATTGGTCCATATGAGATTGATAACTTTCGTTGACATGGTGCTAGGTCTTTGGTGGTAACTGTCTTTAGTGTGTTGTATGGAGCACTGTCCTTGTGTCCTTGTGGTGACTAGTGTTGGGAATAGATTTACGGAAATAGTGTGGTATTGTACTGTATCCATTACTTTACACGTGATCATAAACTTACATACATGCTGAAGAATAACATAGCAACAATATATATTAATTGTGATTGTTTCTGTAAGTTTTTTTAGTTACAAACACAAAGAAATGCCTGTATAAAGGGTCAACACTCTGATTGTATCTTGATTATTTGTGGCAGTATAATAAATAAACAGTAAAATACTGATGTTTAAGACATGTATGTATAATATGTATATGTATTCAAACATATGACCAATATTTATATCAATTAAGTTGGACTGAAAATTGTAGTACTTTAAGCTTAAAGAAAACCCTGTTTATAGCTAAATGAGTGCCATTAATTTTAACCATTTATCGTAAACTTTCAACCATGAAATGTATACCGTTAATTTTCAACTGGGTCCTGTTTGGTTTTAACCCAGTACTGTTAATTTTCAACCCAGTACTGTTCACCCCGATACAGTGCATTTTTACCCCTGTACCATTAATTTTCTACCGAGCACTGTTCATTTCAGGACAGCGAGGTGAGTGCGCGGGCGGGGCGGGCATCCCTGGACTCGAGCAGCAGTGACGGCGGCTCCCTTGGCTCCCTGGCGCGCCAGTTCAGCGCCCCTGATGACGCCGACAGTGCCCGGAACACGGATGAGTGGTCTCACCTGTGAACAGGAACTGTATGGCTGCATTTTGATATCTGCGTGGCACATAGACAAGAACTGTATTGTTTCATGCTAATACCTCGCTCACAGGCATTGGATCTGAATTATACACCCTAGTGTCTACTGGACTTGCGATCTCCTTCTCACAATTGAACAAAAATCTCTGAAATGAATTTCTTATGATAAAAAATGTGTACCAAGATTGTGTGAAAAGCACTACAATTAACAACGTAAAGCAACTTGAGCTGTTCATAGTAACACAGTTCTGTATACCAAATTTTGATTCCTTGTAGTAAGTGCATTTATTATGCATCCATTGTTAATGTAGTAACTTAATAAATATTTATAAATGTGATAAATGTGACACAACAACATATAAAACATAATGCACTGATATTAATCAAAGTTAATTTAGTCATGCATAAAAATATTTTCAGCAGTCAATTAAGTTTTTGTCATGTTGAGAAACATTCACCATTGTAATCAGACACTATTTAACTAGGTACAGTTACATTTGTAAGAATTCAAGGTTTAAAGAGTATTCAGAACTTTTGTTCTTACCCGAGTACCAGCATAAATATGAAAGCGTTTTAACATCATTTTGTGTGACAATGTCAGTTTTAGTCTGACATGCATTTCCTGTCCTGCATTAGTGTCGGTCAAGTTCCATCATTCCATTATAATAGTAAATATAATAATAAAAAAGTAATAACATTAATTGTGAACAAATAGCGGTAGATGTTTTGACATTGAAAATGTGTATACACCCTACTAATCTTGCCACACTGTGTAAAACCTCCTCATATAGCCAGCATATAAGATTGGTTAATAGCTTACATATTATATGTAAACAAATGTTTTGTCATTTGTCATTTTTTTCACTACATTATGTCGGGCCTTCATTTTTACTAAAAAGTTGTACCTTTTTCAAAATGGCATGTATAATAAATGCTCAGATTTTTGTTCATCAGAGAGTCATGTTTGCAAAAGATGGAAAAACAATAGATTGTTTCAGTCGTTTGATATTAAAAACAATAGATTGTTTCAGTCGTTTGATATTAAAAGTAGATTCGTGTGGGTCTTAGAAAGAACTGTAAGACTTCATAAGACATTGCTATTCAAAAGTCTTCTATAAAATGGTTTATGATCAAGTGTGTCAGAGCTGATGTACATTAAGCACCTTGGAAATTTAGCTTTTTACCTTGTACTTGGAATGAAAATGAGAACTTTATAACTAGTAATTTAAGAAAATAATATTGTTAGCTGATTAATTCTTTCAGTGAAATATAATGTAGATCTATCTGTTGTAGTTTATTCTGTGTTTAAATTGTTTCAAACAGTAAGAAGTATTAAATTGTGTATAGTATTATGGGACATTTTCAATGAAAACAATAGAGGCTTTGGGAGTTATGCAATTAACTTCAGTTTTTACTAAGGAAGCAGTATGTATATCAGCACAGGTGCCTAACTTAGTGTCTATTTTTGTTAGCTGTTCCATTTCATGCAGTTATTGAACATCCTGGGTCCATGTAAATGGTTTTCATTTGTGTTGTGAAGCAAAACATTGCATTTGGCCAGTATTTATATATTTGTTGCTGACACTCTAGTGTTGTGTAACCCAGTTACAGACATGATAGTTCTGCACTTTCTGCGTTATAACATGTTTTCTTATTCTTCAAGCTTGCATTGCGTGCCGTGTGAACGCAATAAGGAGTCACCAATGCATTTGAAGGAGGAGTTTAAAAGCTGTTTCTGTACTACATTATAGAAATGTGTGTTATTATAAAATATAAAATAAACATTTCATAATGCATTTGGTGTTGCAAATGTATTGAATATGTTGCATAAACATAATTATTGGCAAGAAGCTATTATAAAATTTAGTATAGCATAACATAAGATTTCAACAAAAAGTGCTGTCGTTAATGATACCAGTTATTAGATGTGTACAATTAATACAAAAACTATGTGTTCTGAAGTGTTTTTGTTGTGCATTTACAATTGTTTGGATGATAACTGATTAATTTATGGTCAAAATACAATGCATGGTACTAAGTACTGCAATGCAAATATAATCCTCGATTGCAATGAAACCCTTCCAGCTGTCGTTATAGACTCGTGTGATGCTTACAGTGTATTGGCATTTCATATAAGCCTTCTATCTGTGTTGCAGAGATCTTCCAGATTGTGATTTGCTTTTACTAGACTCTATAGCCTTGTATATATATATATATATATATATAGATATATATATATATATATATATATATATATATATATATATATATATATATATATATATATATATATATATATATATATATATATATACATAAAAATGGCTTCATATCTGCATAGCTGATCAGTCTTAGTCGCAGTCTGAAATATTAGCCAATGAATGTGGATTATAAACAAAAAGCAACAATTGCATTGGTTAATGTTTTAATATAAAGATTTTCACTTGTGCAACTATGAGCCATACATTTTGTAGTGAGAACATTTTATCCATGAAAAGCCAAAAGGGCCTATCAGCCTATTAGCCCCTTGGGATTTCAAGGGACGATTTGTGTTAAATGCAGAGTGGTTGGCTATCAAAGTAAACTGGGTGATTCTGGTGTCTGTTATTGTATTTGTCTTCAAGTCAAGTGCCAATTATGTTAGTTTGTGGACTAAGAGTTTCTCTGTTTTATGATTATTTTGTGATTTTGTTACAGCGGTAAGAGTATGTAGATCTTTAAGGTAAATAATATGTTCTTTGTTGTTGTTTGTTATGATTTATAAATCATTAATGGTTGGAACAAAAGTTTTACAGGGTCATTGTAACAGTTGTATTGTGTAACAGTTGTATTGTCTGTCGTAGAGTAACAATTAAATTATATCAAAATTGGCTAGCTGTACACATCTGTGTTTTAACTGTCATGTTGGTCAGTTATAGTTGCAAATTGTGATCACAAAAGATTACACTAAGTTCATTAGTGCAAGACAGTCTTTCTGCAAGTGGGTAACACTGTATTTTCCTGACAGCTGTTGATCCATTGCTTCGCAAATCATTGTTGTTATGAAAACTAGAAATGTTGAATTTGCAATTCTGCACATGTTAATTTGGTATTGAAAGCACATATATTTGTTACCATTTTCTTGGTGCTTCATATTGTAAGCTTTTGTTTGTGTAATAGATTTGTTTAAATGTCTGTAAACTGGCATGTATATATGGTATATAGCAAGTATTTAACATTTTAAAGCATTTTATGGTACGTTTTACCCCTGTTCATACCTCTGGTTCTATAACACTGTCTTCTGTACACTTCTATACTAAACATGTATCCCCCACCTTGTGTGCTTGTGTTATGTATGAAACAAACAAATGTGGCATGTCAGCCTTTGAAAAGAATGTTAAACAGTTATTAAACATGAACAAATAAATAACATCTTTTCCTTATACCCATTTATGGCCCTCTGATTTTAAGTTGTTTTTGTGCCTCAGTAACCAGACCTTCATTGTGATGTGTCAACGAAATATTTAAGCAACATGAACATTTTAAATAGTCATATTTTTGTGTAATCATTTTTCCCAAAGGTTTGAACCATGGGTTTCATAAATATTAACTAATGGACCTTTTTCTAGAAGGTTACATTCCAATATAATTTGACAGGTTGTTTCCCATGCATTGTGATCATAACTTGTTGTGTGGCAGTTGCATGTTGATCCAAAAAAACTACTTTTCCAATAGCAATATAAAGCATTTTTTTCATCACAGAAGTTTTATATTTCCTTAACCTTTCATGAACTTGACGTATGTCTGCTTTAGACAGCTGTATCGAACTGTTTGTTTTGTTTTCCATAGCTTTTATTTTATTCAGATTTTCCCAAAATCTGCGCTTAGATGCTTTAAATTTGTGCCATGGGTGATTACCAAACTAAATCATTGAACATGAAATCCTGCATTGAGTGTTCAGTCCTAAACGTAGAACATTGAGGCGTATTACAGTTGAATACAGTTTATAATACATATGTGGCGTGTCGTGAGAAAACCGGTCATAATGCATGTGCGTAAAGTGTCGTCCTGGATTAGCCTGTGCAGTCTGCACAGGCTAATCCGGGACGGCACTTTCCGCTTTTATGGTATTTTCTGTTTCAAGGAAGTCTCTTCTAACCATAAATCCACTCTAGGCAGAAAGTGCCGTCCTGGATCAGCCTGTGCGGACTGCACAGGCTGATCCGGGATGACACTTTACGCACATGCATTCATTAAGACCGGTTTTCTCACGACGCGCCACATATTTGATTAAGTTACTAATGGGTAAGTACTGGTCCTTTCCAGGAAACAGACTCAAACGTTTCCACACAATCAAGCATAAATAAATAGGTTGAATCTAATGATGGATTAAATATGACATTAAATGGGATTGACATTGTTATAATACATTGACAATATATGCAATATATGGTAAGTTGTTAAATAGATGCACTTGTGTGGCGACAAAATACTAATATGGCAGTAAAATTTGCTGTTAAATTTAAATTGTAAAACTTCATGGAAACGAGCATTGGACAAGTCGTTGTTGTTTTAAACTGTGTGTTCTCAAAGAACACTTTCTTACGTTATTTGTTTATGAAAGTATTAGTGATGTTGTCATCAGCAATGTGTATAGGTGAAGTAATTAAGGCTCTTGTAACGCTTCTTATCTTAATCTCTGTTGCATATTCTGTTGTATTCATGTCATAAGAGAAATTGTCAGTATTTATTCCTTAATTGTTAACGTAATTTCTTGTGATGAATCGACTGCATTTCATTTTGTACAGTATATGTGATAACTAAATGACGTATATCCGTGTAACAACCTATGTAAACTTGGGATGTATGCTGTTGAAGTTATGTAAATTGTATTATTAATGTAGAGAGTGCAAGTTATTTGTACAATTTTTATTGATCCAAATTTTATTCAATTTTGTTTATGAATAATATTGAGCTTTAACTTAATTAATTTGTCTATATGTAAGATATGTATATACTTATTTTTTGCTTAGTAAAACATGGTTGCTATTTTAAATGCAATTTTGGCGGCTTTTTGTGGCTGTTGCTATGGAAACCGCAGTCCATGG
The DNA here is from genome assembly GCA_027627225.1 of Congeria kusceri. Classification (NCBI taxonomy): domain Eukaryota; kingdom Metazoa; phylum Mollusca; class Bivalvia; order Myida; family Dreissenidae; genus Congeria; species Congeria kusceri. The sequence continues at coordinate 73,994,923 of CM051028.1, read as the reverse complement.
TTTTCTATGTGCATGTCCAACATTTTGTAGGCTCAAATCTTGTTTTAAAAGATTCAGCTTTATAGGCATCGGAGGAAAGCTAAACATTATCATTAAGTGATTCAAGTCATACCCCAAACATGCAGCATGTGTGCTTAATTAAGTTTATTAAACGTGTGGAAAGCTAACGTGTACAGTAAATTGCATTATCTTTCTAAGCTCGGAAGGCCAGTCGGTGTAAAAAAGTAATACTAATTCAAACAGAAAAATGTTTTGCGATCTAGTATACCGAAATACCAGAAACAATATTTTAGAAAAATCGTTTTAATTTCAAGGCCTCGGGGCGGGTTGACGTTTCTTGTTTTGGCCTTGGTTTTGCATAGCAACCCACGGACACGGCGACCCTGTTGAGGCTGTTAGGTAGATGTATTCCAACTATCGTATTCCAATGAAGGTCGCGGTGGCGTAGTGGATATGGTGTCCGCCTAGCGATCGGGAGGTCCCGGGTTCGAACCTTACTGGGAGCGTTCTCAATATCTCCCCCAAAGACACCAAGTACTGGTTCTACCCAGGAAACGGACTCGAGAGTGTCTCTATAAGCCTTCGGCTTTCGATGCAGTCGAGCTAAAATAAATAAGTTTAAACTAAACAATGATTGTGCGCGCACGGTAGTGTACTGTTGTTTAAATGTATTAAATAAACGCTATATGCTTTCTGTATGATGGAAGTAATTGTTCACATTTGCAGAACTTTGAAACGGTTCTAATTTTTAACTACCTTCGGAACAATTGTTGTAAAAAAAAATACAACATTTATGTCATTTTTGATATTTTAAAATATAATTTATATTTATACATGTAGTGTATTCCTTTATAAACTGTATACAACAAAGGCCAGCCAAATAAATCTCGATTTTAATTGTAAATTTAAATAGCCACAATGCGCCATTTTTGTATCGAACAATGCAATGAAAATTGTTATGTACGAGTGTTGGACAGGCGGTGTGTGTACAATATTTGTATCGTGTTTACAGCTGTCGCTGCTTTAAATTGTGACAACATCCCACTGTGGAATATCAACCATAGGACTATTAATAAACTCATTAAATCCAACCCGTGTTGACTCTTTACTGTGTCTCATTTCGCTAAGTAATTACATCGTACATGCCCTTACTGTTCGTCTACAGGTTGTTGTCGTGATTATTGATGGTATCGGCATTAATGAAAACCAAGAATTTGGTACGCAAGAAAACAAAACATTCAGTATCAATAGTGTTAATGCATTTTCGGTATAATTGAAAGTACAGGTATAAAACGCGATTTGGTTTGTTCGAAACACCTGCATACTGATGGTCTGTTATATAGTCTGTATATATTCGAGGCGTTTACTCGAACTTGAACGTAGTGCAGCATTGTTTCGGGATAGTTTTCCCCAAAAATCCAACATTTGAAAGTAATTGAATGGTTGCGGTTTTTGTATACGCATGGGGTTCCTTAGCAGGTAGACGCAGTCTGACAGCGCGATAATACGTCTGCGAGCGTTGGACCAGAAGAACAAACTTGCATCGATAATCATATAGCTCCATTTAATGTTTACTGTTGTAATGTTACTATATATCGACTAATGCTTTTGATTGTTTTCTCATATGTTTTGCTGATAAATGATATTTTCGTTAATATGATGCAAAATATAAAGAGGTATTATAATACCAATGTGGCTGGTCGTGAGAAAACCGGTCATAATGCATGTGCGTAAAGTGTCGTCCCGAATTTTAGCCTGTGCAGTCCGCACAAGCTAATCCGAGACGGCACTTTCCGCTTTTATGGTATTTTCTGTTTCAATGAAGTCTCTTTTAAACATTAATCCACTGTAGGCGACACTTTACGCACATGCATTAAGACCGGTTTTCCCACGACGCGCCACATATACATCTTCATCCTCAGAAGCACCTGCTTAAATTACTGCACCTTTCATGTACAAAATAACTAATTGAATGCTTGATGAATAATTCTGCTTTCTACCAATCTTGATCAAACTTGCTACGATTGAACAAGACCGTTTGTTCTAAAATGTTTTCAAAAAATAGATCATTCGGTTAGAACCAGAGTTATTGTCGCTAGTTTGGAAACGAGTTTTTTTCTCCAAAATTGTGCCTGAAGAAGTTAAATACGTTAATGTATTTCATTCCCCTATAATCTGTACCGGCAAATTTCAACAGTGTGTATGACTCGGATCAATTTAATAGTAGGTCAGAATTACTGGTCGTATCGCCTATTGATCGCGATTAATATGCTTGATAAATTCTTCGAGTATTAACTACACTTGCTAAAATTTAGCGTCACCAAGAGTTCTCGAATAAATACGAGTAAGGTTTCAGACATTGTCCGTACTTAGGTAAGCTCTTTTAGCCATCACGACATTCGTGTTTGAACGGTGAAAAATATTTTCCATATATACCGGTAATAATATGAACAAGTACATTATGTATATTATTCTTGATTAACAGGCGAGCATACATGTTCAGCTGAGGTACCATGCTGCACACAAGATTACATACAACGTACTGAACTGTTTAAATGGATTTTAAATGGTTAAGTTATGTTTGTTAAGCGGATTAAAAAAAAAAATTCTGATCAGTGAATGTAGTGAAACATGTTAACATTAATGTTGTCACGTTAGGTGTAATATACGAGAGAACCACAGTTCTGAGTATGGTTTTTAATCATTTACATTTAATTGAACACAAATTCCAAGAAATCTTAAATGCACCCTGCTGGACACCGAACCTGACAAGCTTCCAGTGTGCTAAACCGGTTTCCGTTGCCACCGCAACCATCGAATGTTAATTTCTAATTTGCGCAAAGCGTGGTATTGAAACATAAACCTGGACCGATAGCCATGCAGGCAAAGCCATGGAGGTTTTACTGAGCTAACTGGTAGTGAACAAATGTCGCAGTTTTGGCAATCACACCTCCTGTTGCAAACTGTCCTTAGTTTTGAAGTTATTTTTTGTTGCCACCACATCCCCATAAAAAAAAAACGGCGTGCACTGACAGGTGGATTTGTCATAAAACCGGCGTATGAATTTGCCTCTACAGTTTCCTTTGTTGCTTGGTAACCCACACGCCTTGTTTGTCCACATTTTGCCACAAGAACGATAACACTCCCACTCTGTTTTGACATTGCTAGCATTGTATTGACACCTAAATAAACTTCTCGCATATGCACGAAGCCGTATTAAAGTAATAGCGTGGTATGGACGTTCTACAAGGCACGAGCTTTCTAGGCAACGTGCAATCGGAAAACATCATAACCTTATTTAAATTTCTGGAACGTGTAAGTGTTCAATTTAGGGAATAGAAACATATTATAAATTCAAGTTATATCTATATATAAAATGTACATTAATGAAAATAGAAACATATAATGTTTATGGTGTAAATTTATTACAAGTAAATAATCACGTTTGGTTGAAACATTGCTGAATATAAAAGCAAAAAGAACCAAAGCACCACAGACCACCACTCGTGCCATGTTCTAAGTTTCTGGCTCTCATACAGTTCTATTACACAGACGGGTTGCTAACACTCAATACTGATTATTGGTGAGTAACCTTCATCTTATATATCTTAGCCTTCAAAGAAACATCTGCTACCGGCTTTATATTTCTAATTTCGGAACGAAATAACTTCTTTGAGCTATTTGTTTGTTATGTGATGTGTTATTAATCCATCTAGAGAGCTTTGTCTCTGCTTATACAATTTATGTAATGCAGAAGCAAAGTTAATGCACTAAATCATAATTACACATCATAATAAAATCATGCTCAAAGATAGATTATCGTTTAGTTTAATATTATATTGATGATGTAATCGAATATTCATGTTTGTGTTCTTTTGGAACGGGGAGTAATACATTGACCTTGATAATGGCTAAATGGAAACCAAACGTACTGAAAGCAATGAATCAGTTTTAATACATAACAAGGCAGTCTAAAGGACAGCTATATCCCGCGCCGTGACCCTTCATTAGATTTTAAAGGGGACTTGAAGTATCACACTGACCTTAATCAGTTTCATGAAAATTCCTTAAAGGGCATAGGAGATATGGAGCTGACACGAAAATGGGGACTCAAACATTTGACCTTTAAGTGTGACCTTGACGTGGCAAGACTGCTCCATGCCTTCTGCACATCGCCTCAATGTGATAAACATTTGAGCTAAGTTTTATGAAAATCCTTCAAACAGCATAGGATATATGAATCAGACACAAAAATGGAGGCTCAAACATTTGACCTTCAAGTGTGACGTTGACCTTGAGGTGGCGTGACTGCCTCATGCCTTCTGCACATTGCCTCAATGTGATAACATTTGAGGCAAGTTTCATGAAAATCCTTTAAAGGGCACAGGAGATATAGAACGGACATGAAAATACAGGCTCAAACATCAACCTTCAAGTGTGACATTGACCTTGAGTTGGCGTGACTGGCTTATGCCTTCTGCATATGGTCTCAATGAGCAAAACATTTGAGCCAAGTTTCTTTAAATTCCTTCAAAGGGTATAGGGGATATGGAGCGGACACGAAAAACGGACACGAAAATGGAGGCTCAAAAATTTAACCTTCAAGTGTGGCTTTAACCTTGAGCTGGCGTGAAAGGCCCATGCCTTCTGCACATCGTCTCACTGACCTAAACATTTGAGCCAAGTTTCATAAAAATCCTTCAAAAGGCATAAGAGATATGGAGCGGACACGAAATGGAGGCTAGAATATTTGACCTTCAAGTGTGACCTTGACTTTGAGCCGGCGTGACTGACTCATGCCTTCTGCACATCGTCTCAATGACCTAAACATTTGAGCCAAGTTTCATGAAAATCCTTCAAAGGGTATAGGAGATATGGAGCCGACACGAAAATGTTACGGACAGACGGACGGACGGACGGACAGACAGACGGAGGAACGGACGGACGAACGGCATTCCTATAACCGCCCTCCCGCTTCGCGGCGGGTGATTAAAAAGAGGAATAGAATATTAGGTAAGAGTTGAATAAGGTAAGTGTTGAATAAAGATCAAGTTTCGTGCTTTTCATTTTCTAAGCCTCGCATGATAAACTTGATCGTTTTTCAACACTAACCTAATATTCTATACTTGTACTCTGACTCTATATACGTAAAACATATAATGAAGAACATTGTTAGAGGTACAACTATTTGAATTGGACCAATGACACAATAATTAAAAGGAGAATCATCCATTTTCGAGATTCCCTCTATCCAACACACGATTGCATTGCACTTAAATATCAAAGTACACATTTACAAATATGCATGTGAAAATACTTGAGCAAATAAAATATTATGACCATATGTACGACATTAATTATTCATAATATAGTTATATGTACCTGTATCCTTTATTTCGCATAAACCAGCATAATTAAATTGCAATTATATTTTGACCCGTGTTATTCTATAATATAATTTCAAACAAAGAGATTGCAATGGAATATCGGTGTATATAATTGTATATGCATGGTTATTTAGCATATGGGAGTATCTCCTTTTTCAACCTCCTCACAGTGGTCTCACCCTCACCGCTCCAGGAATGATCACTGCGAGGAGTTCGCTCCGTTTAATTCGATACGGTCATTGGGTCCTAAGCAAAAAACTTGTGCACTTGAACTTGGAAGAATTTAAAGAGCATTGCGTGTTGAAAATTGTTCAATTCCAAATTGTTAACTGGTTTAGATTGATTTCATTCCAAGCTTTTAAAGGACTCCAAAGAAATTTAAATTGTAATTCCAAATTGTTAATGTTTACTTCATTTCCTTCCTTCATTTGTTTCAAACCTAAACTGTTAATGGTCAAATAATTATTTCATTCGAATTTGTTAATGGGTCCTTAGAATTAGGCAAAGTATGAAAATAACGGTGCAAGTGGTCCTACCCAATAAGCAAAACGACGGAAGTCGACAAGGTCACATCTGGGACCCTGTAATATAAAAGACACATTTTTATTACGGTATCATTCAGGTTTATAAATAAAAACGCTGATAGCGTAGAAGGACTATTTGTGACAAAGGAACTAAAAGCATTTGAATTATGAATGCATTTTTGCTTAAAACGGAAACATTTGTTGAATAATGTTCAAATGCCCACCTGATAATATTTAATAGTATACGACATTCAATAGTATACGACGTCATTACAAAAATTAATGTGTAAGTAACGAACAAATATTGTTCAAGCTAATTTTCTAGCGTAATTATATACATGGCAGTTAACAAGTCAATCTGCAACGAGCCATGCAGAATAACCGATGAAGCGTGGTAGTTAGGAGCATCGATTGTTAGTGATTCGTAGCCTAGTTTAAAATTCATCAGTAACAAAGATTATATATATATTAATTTAGTAGTCTAATTCCAGGACACCAGGTGAATATTTTTTTATAAATTGACTTCTTTTAGAAACTGTAATTGTAATAAAATACATGATATACACATTATAATACACATGGCATACATTATCTTAAATAATTAAAGGTCAGAAAACAGGCGTGAATTTTTGCTGTTTTCAAGAAGGACCCTTTTAGGTTTCGCTTTACGGACTCGTAGCCGGTGTAACATTAAATAGTGACCCCATTGAAAATTGACCCTATGGGTCCTTTTTCAAGGTTGAGAAATGACCCAGCCAAAATTTCAACATTTAATTTTGATCAAAATGTCGTTGAAAACTGATCAGTCGTTAAATTTTGATCAGTTATCGGGTCATCTTTTTTTAACGGTTAGTTAAATTTATGTTAAATGTCGGAGATAGTCTGTTTGTAAAAGAGAATCACATTGGAAAACAACAGAAACTACCGCAGGCTTGCTGGACAGCTTTAAAAAAAATTTATTTCCCAAGGCCATGAGTTTAAACTCATAAAAGATGCCTCGAGGAAAGATCAAGGACGACGACGTCGCGTATGATCATGGAGTACATCATCTTTTAGATCATGGAGTACATGTAAATTCTACCAGGTAGATTTTCATATTTTTAAATACATATTGTGTACCATGTAATAAACATGATACACTATAAAAAGTAGCCGCCACCATGCTCATTAGTATACTTTGCTTCAGTGAACACACATAATGACAAACTGCAAACAAGAGGGCCACGATGGCCCTAGGTCTCTCACCTGAGTTAAAGGCATCATAATGGCTTATAACAAGAGGGCCAAATGGCACTAAACCATTTACCTGAGTATATAGATCTGGGCCTTGCAGTTTCAGGAGAAGATTTGTATAGTCTATATAAACCATGTGACCCATGCTATTTAAGTCTATATAAACATTGTGACCCCCGGGGTGTGGCCAGTTTTGACCCCAGGGGCATCATTTGAACAATCTTTGTAGAGGATCACTATAAAATGTTACATACCAAATATGAAACCTCTGGGCCTTGCGGTTTCAGAGGAGAAGACTTTTAAAGTCAATATGCTAGTTAAGTCTATAAAAACCATGTGAGCCATGGGGTGTTGCCAGTTTTGACCCCAGAGGCATCATTTGAACCATCTGTGTAGAGGACCACTATACAATGTTACATACCAAATATGAAACCACTGGGCCTTGCGGTTTCAGAGAAGAAGATTTTTAAAGTCATTTTGCTGTACAAGTCTATATAAACCATGTGACCCCCGGGGGGTGCCAAGTTTTGACCCCAGGGGCATCTAGTGTTTATCCAGGCCATTTTTGCGCGGCGCGGCGCCATGCCCCTTTTTTGAAGCGCCACTTTGCCCTTTTCAAAGGCAAAAGCCGCCACGCGCCCTAATCGATAACAATCTTAATTGCCTCTTGACCACTTTTATCGGCCCTATGTCTACAAAAAGGGCACCCACTGTTTTCTGTTTTTATCGCACTGACTGTGCTCGATTTATTGCACACATCAATTTCTAATCGATTTGATTAAATCGATTACTGTGCTCGATTTATTGCCGACACATCTTTCTAAGCGATTTGATTTAAGCAATTACTGCACTAATCATTGTCAGCTTGGTTCTTGATGATGCGTATACGATTAACATAATGATACAACGTCAACTCGTAGATTGGACATTCCCCCTCTCACTATCCGTGTTCGTTACGGATTGATTTTTGAATTAATACGATTTATTACTTCAACTGACAAATACTTTTAGCACTGCGACAACGTAAAATTACAAATATTGACACCTGAAAATGGACTTATAGTACGTATTTGTAGAAACTAATATATATTTAGGTGATATATTATTTTTTATTTAAATGTACTTAAAAATAATAATAATAATAAAAATTTGAAGCAAATGTTTATATTTTCAGGTCATAGATATAATAATTATACTTACTCCTTAATTAAATTTGATACATGTATATATCAACTGTGCAATAGGAATAATTGTTGACAAAATTTATCTAAATTTACTTAGCATACAAATCATAGTTTTTATTTGCCTCATTGACCTAAAACTAACGGTATTATCAAATGTCACGCTGCTATACAAAGCTGATTAAGAGTAATTACCTCACATAATAGGTCCACCATCTTGCCTTTGTTGTCAACATATCGCCCTCGTGTGCTGGTGCACTCAAGCGTAAACTACGAGTAAAATAACTGTCATTGTTTGAAATCGCTACGAAGATAGCTCCAATGTATTAAGGCTAATGCACACTGTCTCTTCCCCTTGATTTAAGTAAAAAGAACTAATTAATTTCTTGAAGCTAATGTAAAACTTGTAATACACGTTTTTTTTTTGGTATTTTTGTGTGTGTGTGTGTTTCATTTCCAATCTATAACGCCGCGCGCTAAAGGAAAGAAAGCACCGCACAACTAAGGTCACAAACCACTAAAAAAGTATTCTTACATTGCTGGCTAAAAATTGCTCATGGTCTAATTACCCCAAAACGGAAGTCACATCCTCAGGGTTACATGCTGTCAGTTAGATAATAAGCACATGTGGCTGAGTGCAGGATGCATATAATTTGTAAAATACAGATTAAATGATATGTTTTGGTATCATTTTAAAGGTATATATGTAAGCAATAAGAAAAAAGTCTGTATTGTGCACTACTTGTTTGTCTAGTGGTTCCCAGCTTCATAACTTTTGGCCCATGTATATATGCGCAAAATGGCAGCCTCCATGCCCGTCAAAACCGGTGTGTTTTTTCTAAGGTAAATATTTTGAGTTACAACGCATAGAATTTTTTGACATGCTGTTTTTTCAAAAGGTTATGTCCTCATCTTTCCAACAATGTATGGTGATATATTGGAAAGTAGCTTGGTCATGGTGAAAAGTGAGATCAAATTTTGAATATTTTATATGTAACAAAGAAGGAATTTATTTGCGCATGCGTAACCTCATATCGAATTGTATTATTATTTGTTTCTTTATAGCTATGATAATGACGTTGATTACGATGATGATGATGATTATGATTACGATGATGTTTATGATTACGATGATGATTATGATTATGATTATGATTATTATTATTATTATTATTATTATTATTATTATTATTATTATTATTATTATTATTGTTATTATTATTATTATTATTATTATTATTATTATTATTATTATTATTATTATTATCATTATTATTATCCTTGTATATATCCTATCATTGGAAGTACCACCCGTATATCGTTTATTATATTTTGTCGAACGTTAGAATTATCGGAAGTTAATAATTTACTAAATATTTTGCTTTGTTATATTGCCCTTATTGTATCTGCTGTATATTTGGGTGAAATAAATGTCGTGTTCTGTTCTGTTCTGTTCTGTATACTGGTATGCGTGTCAAATATTACTTACCTGTCAACGCCGGTATCTGGACATCGGTTCCTATGGACATTCGTTCCTACTCTATTTTTTTTTACATCAGCGGACATGGTTCCTACGTGATTATGACACCTCGGACACTTGTTCCTAAATAATTTTGATAGCCCAGACATTCGTTCCTACAATATTTTGACAGCCCGGACAATCGTTCCTATGTAAGATTATTGTCAACCCGGACATAGCGGTTCATATGGTGTATTTATCGGCGATATTATGTCTCCATTTTAGGATAAACACCAAAAAGATCGCTAATTAAGTCATGAATTTGTTGAAAATAAATAAACACAATTAAATTTATCTCCTATTATCATAAGAGTTACACGTTATTTAATTATTTTATTGCAATTATATGTATTATTATTTGTTGACACTTTAAACAAAGATGACAATTATAGGCTAATTAGCGCACATAACTGACAACAATAAGCCAATTCATAATGAGCCGACAAACAGCCCTTAATTAACTAATTGTTCACACTTTAAGAAGTACCCCAGTTATTGTACCTAACGGAGAACAATAAGGCAGAGGGCACTTTTCACATTCCCGTTATTGAGTAATCGCTCGGAATCCTGCAAGTTTATTAAAATTTGCGCAGAGGACAGACGGAACTGAAAGGCAATTATATAATTTGCTGCGAATCTTTAGGTTTTGTAAATATAAAATATCGATCTTTAATTACTAAGAATATAATTATGTGATCCACAGAATTTGCTTCCCAAATTTCTCCGTACGTTACGGACAATCAAGTTTATATCTAAACACGCCACGTACTACTTACGTTATATAAAGAGAATTACATAAAATGAACGCGTTCGGCAGATATACAACAAACATGATGTTTTTCTTGTTTGTTTAATCCGTGTGAATATTGAATATTTCATGTGCAAATCTTGTAGTTGGTACAAGAGTGTGACAACATGCTTTTATGTTGTTGTTTTTTAAAATATAAATTTGTATATATAAATATAATACACAGAGTCAATACACTGAAACACATGTGCCCTTTTAAAAGGACACACCGCGCTAAAATACCCTTTTTGGATATATTGCGCCATGCCTCTCTGCCTTCCTGGATAAAACACTAGGCATCATTTGAACAATCTTTGTAGAGGACCACTATACAATGTTACATACCAAATATGAAACCTCTGGGCCTTGCGGTTTTAGAGAATAATATTTTTAGTCATTTTGCTATACAAGTCTATATAAACCATGTGATTCCCGGGATGTGCTCAGTTTTTACCCCAGGGACATCATTTGAACAGTCTTTGTAGAGTACTACTATACAATGTTACAAACCAAATATGAAACCTCCAGGCCTTGAAGTTTCAGAGGAGAAGATTTTTAAAGTCATTTTGATATTTAAGTCTACATAAACCATATGAGCCCCAGGATGTGGCCAGTTGTGAACCCAGGGGCATCATTAGATAATCTTTGTAGAGGACCACTATACAATGTTACATACCAAATATGAACCTCTGGGCATTGCCGTTTCAGAGGCTTTATAAACCATGTGACTTCCGGGGTATGGCCAGTTGAGACCCCAGGGGCATCATTTGAACAATCTTTGTAGAGGACCAAGATACAATGTTACATACCAAATATGAAACCTCCAGGCATTGCCGTTTCAGAGAAGATTTTTAAAGTAATTTTGCTATTTAAGTCTATACAAACCATGTAAGCCCCGGGGTGTGGCCAGTTTTGACCCCAGGGGCATAATTTGGACAATCTTTGTAGAGGACCACTATACAATTTCATACCAAATATGAAATCTCTGGGCCTCGCGGTTTCAGAGAAGAAGATTTTAAGTCATTTTGCTATATAAGTCCATATAAACAATGTGACCCCCGGGGCGTGGCCAGTTTTGACCCCAGGGCATCATTTGAACAATCTTTGTAGAGGACCCCTAGAAGATGTCACAGGTCAAATATGAAAGCTCCAAGCCTTGTGGTTTTAGAGAAGAAGATTTGTTAAGTTTTCATTTTTTAAATCTATTTTTAGCTCTGGTGACCTACATATGCAGCGGACCGGAACGATTTGAACCATTTTGAAAGAGGGTCACCCAAGGATAATTCCTGTGAAGTTTGGGGAAAATCTGCCCCGTGGTTTAGGAGAAGATGTTCTTTGAATGAAAATGTTGACACACGACACACGACGGACGACGGACAAAAGGCGATCCTAACAGCTCACCATGAGCACGTTGTGCTCAGGTGAGCTAAAAATGGAAACAGGAAGGTCAAAATGGGTCCATCACCCGAGTTTAATAAATCATAATGTCTTGTTAAAGTGTAATAGCGTGTTTAATATCTGTCAAGTCTTACGACGCGTTAAATCACGCCCTCATGCTCACTTAAGACAATCTCACTCTTAAAAATCACAGTAAAATGGAGACAGGTCGGGCTCCAAAGAGCCAAACTCTAGCAAGAAAAGGGTATGGCTAGATACCGAAAACAGCTTCAGATACCGAAAACAAACTTTTGTATTTTTGATATATCTTAAGTTTAAGTGCTTTCAAAATATTAGACACAAGAATTATGCAATGATGTTAATATTCATGCATCCTACATTTGTTAAAAAAAAAAAAATGCATGTGACATGTTCCTTCATAATCATATTTATAAATATAAATTAAGTGCTACAACTATGCATTTAACTTTTTAAACATATTATTATTGCAAAGAAATGAATTGATGTATCAATATTTTAGATAAATACATGTATTCAAATTTAATTAGCTTGTGTCACTCAACAAAACAGTACAAATACATATGCATTATTTATTTATTCATTTATTATTCCTATATATTTGTTAAAAACTGCGTATGTTTTGGAATGGGTAGTTATTTCAATACCCTCTTTAATACTACCAATTATATTAAACTATTCTAAACTACATCCAGCTGTCGCTCCATTGACACACCCTGCATTCAATGAAATTCTTACTTTAACTAGAATAAAGGCCTTGACAGGTAACGGTATATGTTGTTTCGAGATGTTTAAACAAAACGTTGACAATGAAAGTTAACGAAGTTCCACTGACAGCAAGATTTTTAGCGAATCAGAACAGTTTTAAGGAACATAGTAGGAACATTACTATGAAACTATTTCGAATCCATCAATGGTTCCTGACAATAATATTTTAAAAATTTTCAAACGGTTTATTGGGAAGACTGCCTCACCCCTAGTCTCCGTGTTTTTTTAACGATTCAACTTAATTTAAACGAATTTAGTAAAGAGCCACCCAAGGAACATTTCTATGAAATGTTTTCGAAATCCAGCATGCGGTTTCAGACAAGAAGATTTTCAAAGTGTTCAATATAACCATGTAAGAAAAAAACGACCTCGTCCCTGGCGCCCATGTTTTTTAACGAACCAAAATGATTTGATGGAGTCTTTAATATGTATTAGCATTTGTGGATGTAAATTATATACTCTTATAATTTGTTTCATGAAATTGGAATCTGAATCATGAAAAATCATCTTATTTTTATAAGAAAGAAAATTTCTTATCATAAAATATCAATGAAATATATAATTATGACATATGAAAATATGAATAATAAGTCCATTAATAATAACGCATGTCTACATACATTCTAATATAAATAAAGTATTATCACTCATAAAAACAATCATGGAATAATAATCACAAACATTTACCAAATGAACGCATTGCAACAACATCAGTAACAACAATCCACACTGAAACAATAATACAGTTATAAGCCGTGTCACGCTTTATGTAGATCATGTTTCAAAAGAAACTAATTCTGCGCAACATGTCGAGATAGCACACATGAAATTGTTGTTTACAGCTGATTACTTTACCCATTACTTTACCCATCTTCTGAAAACAATTTATTTGGTACGACAAGCCTTCCATATATCGTTCAAACCTGAACTTCACCAATTCTGTATTGCCATGGATAAGTTTGGCAAAATTGTTTTTCTTAGGTGAATTAAATTGTTGTTGTTCTGGTATATTGCTAGGCTCTGGTGAACTCATTTATTCCGAGGTGACAAAAGGGGCAAATTCATGAATGTCTGTAAAATTCTGTTGTTTGTTTTCATGAGTAACTGGTGATTTATGAGGTATATAGCTCCATCCGGTGTTTGACTGTTACATGATCTGTCAATGTGTATGGGAATAATATTTGCAGACAACCATGTTTAACCAACGTTGCTTTTCACATGTCTGGATTGTCCTAGGTATGCGTTTTTCAGTTTTAACTGGAATGATAAGTGCAAACTTATATATTTATTCTAGCATTCTAATGAAAGCTAACCATCAGCATCTACACTGCTCTACGGCTTACTGTAGTTAATAAGTTTTCTTGTCTATACATTACACATAAATCATAGTCACTGATTTTACATTTAGACGTTAATAAGCATCTTAACATGTGTAGCTGGGTTTTACTTGTTATATCTGACCTGTATCTGCAGAGGTATGGCCCTTGAAATGGCAAATAATTATCGTTATTAGCTAGTAGCGCACTCGAAGGTAAAACTAAACGTTAATTATTGCTTACAGTCCTAAAAAATACAGAATTGTTATTCTTTGGTCTGTATGGTAATAGGCAAATTGCATAAGATTATTGGAATCAGTGGAAATATGACATGGCTATTGTTGATCAGTTTTCAACGAGGGTCGAATTTTCACGCGTGGATGGGTCATTATATAACGGACAGGGTCAGTTTTGAACGTTGAAAATTGATCAGTCATCCGTTGAAAAAGTACCCATGTGGTCACTTTTCAACGGGGTCAAAATTTAATGTTACACCGGCAATGAAAAGAAGTAGTTTTCCGCGATACCTGTTTTGGAAATTACCCTCTCAAATGACCGTTGGCTTCCGCCAACAGTCTAAAATACTTGTGTATTGTGGCGATATGAACATACTTAAATAACCGTGACGATATGATTTTTATAAATCTACATTTACTCGTATATCAACAATATACGATATATTGTTGATATACGAGTAAATGTAGATTTATAAAAATCATATCGTGCACATCTACCAATTAATTTTTCCTGTCAGTTATTCGAATTACTGTTGAAGCATGACAGGCATGTAGACATTATTAATTCTTGAGAAATCAACATTATATCTATAATATGCAATTACGTTACATTTTCAAAATCAAAAATTCCCATTTCTTCTTTATTTTTTTATTTTTCATTTTTGGATGTTTGCCTAATGATCATAAATTAGTCATTATCTTCAGACTACTTTACAGAGATGCATGCATATAATGTACAAATCTACCAATATAATAATATTTTATTAAATTGTATTGTTTAGAAATTTTGGCCTCAAAGAAAATCTTTTGATTATGGAAAATCCAATTATGTAACTTTTTCAGTAATGATCATTATTCCGTAATACAAAACAACCACTAAAACCACACCTTTAATGTTTGTAGCCTACTTGTTTTTTATAATACAAAAACCTATCCAGTTATAGTTATTAAAACATCCCTAATATAAAGAAACTATGAATTTAAATTGTAACATGTGTAGTAATGCACTATAGTATTGTTTTCCTATAATTTAATACACTGCAATACAATTTTTACAATATTATTACCACAGTAATAATACTTTTATACTTACATCAGGATTCATCTTGTAATTTATGTGCAGAAATGCGGCTGTGACTTGAAACGTCCTATTTATGTCTAGTAACTCTTGGCCTGCATATTGGGCCGAGTCTACTGCCCGAGGGTGAGTGACGAGTATTGGAATCCACGGATTTATAGCTTTAGGCACCACGTTCACCGCTAGAGATAACCAAATGTAAGAATTCTGCTCTGTGTTATGTCAGCTCTACACATACTCAGTGTTAATGTCATTTCTTCTACGTGTTAATGTCATTTCCAGTGTTATAATATTATTTCTAGTCAATATCATTTATAATACTGATTGTTAATGTTATTACTACTCGATGTTTATGTCAGTTTTTACCCACGTGTAACAGCTCTACACGTGTTTATATCACTTCTACTCAATGTTTATGTCACTTATACTACGCGTTGAAGTCAGTTCTGCTCTTTGTTAATGTCAGAACACACATGGCTAATTAGTTCAATCTAATCTTGTTTCACCAGTCGTAAAATTTGGACGGGTAGCAACCTACAACCTGACTACCCGGTGATGAATTATCGCGAATACAATTTATGGTGTTCCTTTGAACACAAATATAAATATATTTATTTTACGGTCGTTGCGTCAAAAGGGCCGTTTTAATCACATGCTTGATCAAATATGGTAACATTTCTTGTAGCAGAAGAACAAAACACCTTTTGAGATGCAAGTCATTGTGTGGTCACAAGTTTTAACCATTTATAAACGAGTATGTATGCTGAATATTTGGAAAGATTATTATACGGTAGAAGTAATTTTAATACTATATAGCACTGGTATCCAGGTAATAATTAACTACCCGGATAAATACTAGTAGCAGCGTTATCGTACTCGATGGCACTGTACTAAGAAGTCATCCCAACCATTATAGAATACTTAAAAATCAAAATACAATAAATGTGTACATACGAACCCGTATCCGCAGAAATTGTGCAGACAATTGGCGAAACCAGAAAAAAGCACACAGTTCAGCGAGGTATATCCTGTAGCAATTTTCTAGACGCCCAGTCAATGTTGGTTTTATATATGTCAATAGATGACCAACTAACCGCTTTATTCTTAAAACTCTGTTTAATGTGAATCTATCATTGTATTCACCAACACGGGACACTGGTACCCACAATACCTGCGAAAGAACATTTATTTTTCTTCAGTCAGAGTTTATTCTTAGGCCGTAAGTCTAAGTATGGTTCGGTGAATCCTGACCTTCGTCTCCAGCCCAAATCCTTATTAACAAAGGGTAATTCTTTATAGAGGTTGTTTAATACTGACCTTCGTCTCCAGCCCAAATCCTTATTAACAAATGGTAATTCTTTATAGAGGTTGTTTAATACTGACCTTCGTCTCCAGCCCAAATCCTTATTAACAAATGGTAATTCTTTATAGAGGTTGTTTAATACTGACCTTCGTCTCCAGCCCAAATCCTTATTAACAAATGGTAATTCTTTATAGAGGTTGTTTAATACTGACCTTCGTCTCCAGCCCAAATCCTTACTAACAAAGGGTAATTCTTTATAGAGGTTGTTTAATACTGACCTTCGTCTCCAGCCCAAATCCTTATTAACAAATGGTAATTCTTTATAGAGGTTGTTTAATACTGACCTTCGTCTCCAGCCCAAATCCTTACTAACAAAGGGTAATTCTTTATAGAGGTTGTTTAATACTGACCTTCGTCTCCAGCCCAAATCCTTATTAACAAATGGTAATTCTTTATAGAGGTTGTTTAATACTGACCTTCGTCTCCAGCCCAAATCCTTATTAACAAATGGTAATTCTTTATAGAGGTTGTTTAATACTGACCTTCGTCTCCAGCCCACATCCTTATTAACAAATGGTAATTCTTTATAGAGGTTGTTTAATCCTGACATTCGTCTCCAGCCCACATCCTTATTAACAAATGGTAATTCTTTATAGAAGTTGTTTAATACTGACATTCGTCTCCAGCCCAAATCCTTATTAACAAATGGTAATTCTTTATAGAGGTTGTTTTCGTGACACTTTCTCCCAGTAGTAATAGTATTACTATAGTAATAATAATAATAATAATAATAATAATAATAATACTAATAATAATAATAATAATAATAGTAATAATAGTAATAATAGCTTTATTTTACGAAGTTGAAATATAAGACATATAATTGTCATGGAAAAACATACCTTATTATCATATGGTCTTCATACACATTGAAACATATTCATATTTAACGTATAATTAAAAACATATAGTAAATTTAATATTGATAATAATGATAATGACAATTATAACAATAATAACTGTCTCATTAAATTAATGCACAGTAGATTGATACACACACAAAAAAGTTAAATTTTCATATGTAACAACACTCTGTAATGAAGGCTGTTTGATACATCGTTATTATATATATACATGAACGAGAATTAACTGCATACGATTTTGTTCGAATCCGCTAAGCATTTTTGTACGACCCCTTAAACCGATAGGTGGATAGTTCTTTTGTAACTTATATGTATATTAGAAGCTCTATAAAGGGTTCAGTGAAGTCGTTTATGGTTCGCACGCGTATAGCATAACAGCTATTCGAGATCTGTTGCAGGGCAATCACGGAGCAGAACAAATTGCTACAAAATTTGCCGTCGCGCATTCCGAGAATAGTCTTAAGCACATAGAATTAAGAGAATTATCTGAACGCCGTTATCACAGACGGATAACTAATTTTTTTTTACCACGAATGACAACAGCTGAAATTCAACATAAAGTAAATATAGATGGATTGCAGCTTAAACAGGGGGAAAACAGATAGGTTCAATACCGATAATAATTTTCACACACAGTAATTTACCGGATGCAACTGGAAGTGATTTGCCGTTTGGCTGGTGTTGCAGCCTGTCGTTCGGTATATAAGGCGACACTCCGTGAGCAATATCCCATGTCTGCAATATAGTTGGGTACTCAGAGATTATCCCGGATTCGCACAGCTAGATCGGAGGAATGGCCAGATTACTTCGCATTGGCGTGTTGGTGCTGGTTGGAATGTGTTTCGGCTACGTTTCCGCTCAGAATCGTAAGTAGGTTAAGACATTTCATTTAAATAATAATATATGCATGTGAAAGGTCACATTATGAAGAAGGTAATCAAAATATAAATATCTTTAAAATGAATTAAATCTAGATTTACACATACCTTAAACAAATACATTTTATTAATCTTGATTAATGTTAAACAAACGTGTTCACAAGCATGATTTTAGAAAGTGTGTGTGTGTATTTCGAAGTTTCTGAGGTCCTTCCGCGCCTGAGGCTGCATTATGTGAGGACCCTGAGTGTGTCCCAGCACTCCGACCTAATTATCATACTAGAGACGGTGTGAGGACCCTGAGTGTGTCCCAGCACTCCCTTGCCCACTATCCCATTACTAAAGAAAATTATAAATATTAAACGATTTCTGGATTCAGACGTTGATTCAGATCAGCCCTGAAATGTTTTGATATTTTCAATGGCCCACTTTGAACCGCGATATTTAACAAATTACACGTGCATAACTTTTTTGCGTCAAAATGTCAGTAAATAAACCAACGGTAACACTCTTAATCTCATCCGCGGAGGTAAATATCAATTTAAATGTATACAGAATCAAACTATAGATCTGTAAAATATCTCTTTTTGGGGTTTTGGATCTGGTATTTAGGTTACCCAGAGATGTAAAACGTTGTAAAACTCCTTAAATACTTTGCTGCTTTTGGCATAATTTATAAACCCTTGAGAGGTTCTCTAATAAGTCTTTGGGAAACAATAAACTAAAATATTTTAGTTCAATTGCTCTTAAAGATCAGAATATATCGATTATCATTAAATGCAACATAAATGCATGGACATATTGCCAGACAAGTAACAATAGACCAACAACATATTAAATCTAGAATACTATATAACAATGCTTGAAAAATCAAATGAATGTCGGATATTTACACAAATAAATTGTTTGAGAAAAACACGTTGATTCGCTATTCCATTGATGATTGGTGGAAATCAGAACAGAACTAAAGAGCATTTATTTACGACAACATTATCTTTATATATTTTCTTACATTTCTAGCCTGCTCTTTACCAAAAGAGTCCGGACCTTGCTTGGCGTATGACCCGCGCTATTATTTCAACACTGAAACTTGCAAATGTGAGAAGTTCATTTACGGTGGCTGCCAAGGCAATAAGAACAATTTTAAAACACTAAAATATTGCGAGTCGTCCTGTAGAAGTATGACGTCTAACAGCAACTGTGAGCTGCCCAGCGACAGGGCGATCGATTGTCAGAACATTGCAGCACGCAACTACTGGTATTTTGACAAATCTAGATGTCTATGCATCTTTACACATGGTGGTTGCGTTATCAATGCAAACGAATTTCCAACCACGGAGGACTGTGAAGCTAATTGCGGTTGCTCCTGCGACGTATGCTCACTCCCGATGGTATCTGGAGGCCCTAAGTTTTGCTATGCCGCTATGCGGAAATATGGCTTCAATACTACCACTTGTAAGTGTGAGGAATTTATATACGGGGGTTGCGATGGTAACGCAAACCGGTTCGACACGCTTGAGGCGTGCCAGAAACGATGTCCCGGTTGTAACGACCAATGCCAGCAGGACAAGAAAGTCGGTCCATGTTTTGCAAGGCTACTGCGCTGGTACTTCGACAGCACATCAAACACATGCAAGAGATTCTATTGGGGAGGATGTCAGCCGAACGGCAACAATTTCACTTCGTTAAAGAATTGCCAGCACCATTGTATGAAGTAATACGTCTTCTATGCAAAGAGGAAAAGAAGTTTGGTCGTGTCAAACAATTATACTCTGACAGTATTTTGACAGCAGATCTGTTAAGTGCAAACGATTCTTTTGTGGTGGTTGTCGGCCGAACGGCAACAATTTCACTTCTATTGTAACATACAGAGGACACTGTCTCAAGAAATAAATGTTAACGAAATGGCGACTTAGTATTGCAGTGTGTGTTTCTCTTTTAATTCACAAGGACCATAACTCTTTCTTTAATATTAATGGAGTTATTGCCTTTTTTTAATTTTCTTGTGCGGAGCATAACTCAGTTAGTATTGAAGGGATTCAAACGAAACTTCATATAATGTTAGAGGAAAAATGAGAGGAAGTGCAGAGCACAAGGACCACAACACTTTCTTCAATATTTACGGAGCTATTGCCGTGTGTTTTATTTTCTTATGTGAAGCATTAATTTTTTTGTGCGGAGCATAACTCCATTAGTGTTGAAGGGATTCAGATGAAACTTCAAATAATGATAGAGGGCAATGAGAAGAAGTACAGAGTACATGGACCACAACTATTTCTTCAATATTTATGCAGTTATTGCCCTTCAGTAATTTTTTTGTGTGCAGTGCATAACTCCATTAGTATTGAAATGATTTAAAATAAAACTAGAATTGTCACATGAGTGACGGATATACCCCCACGATATGGCCTCGTCACAAAACTATGGCATCCATTCGAAAGAAATGGACACAAAGAGAATGAATTAATTTGTGAATGGTCAACAGCGTATTTGGAAAAACTTAATTTCAGTAGGAGCCATAACTCTGTCAACATTTAGTGGTTTGTAACCAAAGCTGAACTTGATCTGTTTTAGTGATGTTTCACCTATGTACCAAAATAATTTGAATATGTGAAGCCTTTCATGAGTTACTGTCCATTTTAGGGGGGAATTTAAGTCAAAAATGGACTATAACTGTGTCAAAATTTAGTGGTTTGTAACCAAAGTCGAACTTAACCTGTATTTTATGATGCTACATATGTGTACCAATAATAATTTTAAAAAAATCAAGCCATTGTTGAGTTATCATCAGGAAACCATGTTTTTAGGGAATTTAAGTCAAATAAAGGGCCATAACTCTGTCCAAATTTAGTGGTTTATACCTAAAGTCGAACTTGACCCGTATTTTATGATGCTACAGATGTAAACCAAGAATTATTTAAATATGACAAGCCATTCTTGAGTTATCGCCAGGAAATCATTGTTTAGGGAATTTTAAGTCGAAAAGGGGACATAACTCTGTGAAAAATTTAGTGGTTTGTAACCAACATCGAACTTGACCTGTATTCTATGATGTTACATAAATTATTTGAATATGTCAATCCTTTCTTGAGTTATCATCCGGAAACCAAAAACCAACAGACCCACAAGCTCACTCTTATATCTCTTATATACCCCCCCCCCCCCCACACACACACACTTAACTTCGTTTGTGGTGGTATAACCACATCTATTGATAAGAGGATATTGAGAGGAAGTGCAGAGTACAAGGACCATAACTCTTTTTGTAAAAAGCATCACTTTTGCCAACATGTAACTGACATTGTGTTGCCTTCCTCTTACAAGCATATGCTTTGGGGGATACGTCACATCTTGTGACAAGCCTTGTTTTGGTCATGAACAAGAGATGTTTGTAAAATATGTATGCCCCTCGACTTGCAGCCTTTGTTCATCACAGAAGTGTACTGTTTCTGAAAAATCTAAGCTGAGACATGTTGACCATTACTTTGATAGGAGTTGTCTTCTCTGCAATAGCATTCAAATTTGACGACTCGACCCAAGCATTCAGTAATTATCACTATGTAATAGGACATCTAATCAAACTGACCATTGTACCTATATAGTTTGAGGACCATGTACCGATGGTTCATCTGTTATTAAGTGGAATTATCTTTTTTACAAGCCCTGTAACCTTGACCTTTGATCTCTTGATCTCAAAATCGATAGGGGTCTTCCATCCCTCAAGACTAACTAGCATACTAATTTATATGATCCTATGTTAAAGCGTTGTCTAGATAGTGTGTGGAAACGGTTTTCATGTTACAAGCCCCCCGTGACCTTGACCTTTGACCTGTTGACCTCAAAATCATTAGGTTTCTTCCTTTCCTCCCGAGTAATCAGCATACTAACTTGGATGATCGTAGGTCAAAGCGTTCTCTAGATATCCTGCGGAAACAAAATGGTCTACGGAGAAAACAGTTTTCATGTTACAAGCCCGTGTGACCTTGACCTCTGACCTGTTGACCTCAAAATTTATAGGCGTTTTCGTTATCTCCCGAGTAACCAGCATACCAACCTGGATGATCGTAGGTCAAAGCGTATTCTACATATCATACTATTCGAAGTAATTCAGTTGGTACACGTTTGGGATTCTGGAAGAGGCATACATTTGTTAAAATACAAAACTTTTAAGTGAAGCCTTGACTAGTTTATACATTTTTGGAACAAAAACGTTAACCACAAAATCTATGTAAAAACTGCGCACAACTCTGTCTAAATACAAAACAGAGTTATGGATAACGTTGCCCCTGATACTAGAGTTGATGACAAAGGTTAGTTCCAAGTTTCAAGTGAATAACGTACGTAGTTTTGAAGTTACAAAACTTAAGAATATAAGCTTTCCGAGAAAATATATATGAAAAAAGGGGCATAACTATGACAAAATACAAAAAGAGTAATGGGGAATGTTGCCCCTAGTACTGGAGTTGATGACAAAGTTAGTTGCAAGTTTCAAGTAAATAACTTATGTAGTTTTGAAGTCACAAAACTTGTTAATATAAACTTTAACCAGAAAATCTAAGTGAACTAGAACTCCGCGAGTCGGATGTGTCGCCTGACGCCAGATTGCTTAAATGAAGAAGCACTTAAGGTTAATGCTCAAATTTTTTAAAACAGATTTATTGAAATCTTCAAAAGCAATGCACTCTGGCTAATTGCAAAAACAGACATATTAAAACCAAAAATGCTACACAAAAATAAGTATGAAAATGTACAAAGGTCAATAAATCCGAAAGTATGAGGTGCAGAGTAACGGTTCTTGTGCATTGCATTTCTCCTGCATTAGATCTATCTATTAAGTAATATTAAGTATGAAAATAAACAAAGGGCAATAACTCCCAAAGTATGTGATGCAGAGTAACGGTTCTTGTGCACTGCACTATTCCTCAATGAAATCTATCTACCTATGAAGTTTCAAGTTGATAGCTTTCATAGTCTTCGAGTTATGCTCCGGACAAAAATTAAGTATGAAAATAAACAAAGGGCAATAACTCCAAAAGTATGATGTGCAGAGTAACGGTTCTTGTACACATCACTTCCCCTCAATGAGATATATCTACCTATGAAGTTTCATAATGATAGCTTTAATAGTCTAAGAGTTATGCTCCGGACAAGCGAACGGGGACGCCGCCGCCGACATCACCGCCGATATAAGTAACCCCTATATGTCATCTAGTCAGGCGACACAAAAAGGGGCATAACTCTGTCAAAATACAAAACAGAGTTATGGGCAATGTTGCCCCTGATACTGGAGTTTGATGACAAAGATATATCTTAAGTTTCAAGTGAATTACTTATGTAGTTTTGAAGTTACTAGACTTTTGGTAACAAACTTTAACCAATTCAGACGCGGACGCTGAGGCCGGGGGTAGTAGGATAGCTCACCTATTCTTCGAATAGTCGAGCTAATAATAATAATAAAAATAATATTATTATTATTATTATTATTATTATTATTACTATTATTATTAACAAGAGTACCATTGTCACAAAGATGCGTCCGTTATACTTTTGTATGAGCTTTTTAGCAGTAAAGACTTAACAACTAAAGGAGAAACAATACCACAAGAGGGCCAAATGCTCACCAGAGTCTTAAGATCTATGTCTTACTGTTTCAGTAGAAGTTTTAAAGTCATTTTGCTATTTAAGTGTATATAAACCATGTGACCCCCAGGGTGTGGACACCCTAAGCATAATTTGAACCTTCTTTGTAGAAGACCACAATACAATATTTCATGCCAAATTTGAAACCACTGGGGGGCCTTGCGGTTTCAGAGGAGAAGATTTTTAAAGTCCACTTGCCATATAATTCTATAGAAACAATTTGACCCTGGGGTGTGACTTCTTTTTTACCCTGGGGCAGAATTTAAGCAATCTTTGTAGATTACCACTATAGAATGTTACATTGCAACTACGAAACCGCTGGGCCATGCAGTTGCAGAGGAGAGGATTTTTAAAGTCATTTTGCTATTTAAGTCTTTATAAAACATATGCCATTTGACCCCAGGAGCGTGGTCTGTTTTGACCCCAGTAGCATAATTTGAACAATCTTTGTAGAGGGCTAATATAAGATGTTACATACCAAATACGAATCCACTGGGCCTTGCGGTTTCTGAGGAGACGATTTTAAGTCATATTGCTATTCAAGTCTATATAAACCATGTGAGCCCCGGGGCGTGGCCAGTTGTGACCCCAGGGGCATATATTGAACAATCTTTGTGGAGTACCATTATACGGTGTTACACACCAAATACGAAACCTATGGGCCTTACGGCTTCAGAGGAGAAGATTTTGAAAGCCATTTTGCTATTTAAGTCTATATAAACAATATATGACCACCAATTTTGACCACAGGGGAATGATGTGAACAATCTTTGTACAGGACCACTAGAGAATGTCACATATCAAATGTGAAAGCACAGAGCCTTGCGGTTTCAGATGAGATGTTTAACTTTATTTTGCTATTTAAGTTTACATAAAACATTGTGATCTCCGGGGCGAATCCCCGTTTAAACCCCAGCGGCATAATTTGAACAATCTCACGGCCTTGCGGTTTCAGAGAAGATTTGTAAACTCATTTTGTTATTTAAGTCTATATACAACGCGTGGCCCCAGTGCCGTGCCCAGTTTGACACCATGGGCATGATTTGAACAATCTTTGTAGATGACCACTATACTTTGTTAAATACCAATACGAAACTTTCGGGTCTTGAGATTTCAGAGAAGATTTTTAAAGTCATTTTGCTATTAAAGTCTATATTAATCATGTGACACTTGCGACGTAGCCAGTTTTGACCCCAATGGAATAATTTGTAGAGGACCACTAGAGAATATCACACGCGTATCAAATATAAAAGATCTAATACTTGCAGTTAAAGTGATTTTTACAATTCTCACTTGTTAAATCTATTCTATTTTTTATGCAGTGGACCGGAACGATTTGAACAGCTTAGAAAGAGGGTCGCTCGAATATCCTTCCTGTAAAGTTTCATGAAAATCTGCCATGCGGTTTATGGAGAAGTCGTTTGAAGAGAAAAGTAAACACAAGTGACCTGGTTCTTGTGTGCAGCACACTGTTTCATAATGCTTATCACTTCAATGCCTAGTGCCAAGTTTGTTTTTGAAAATCCTTCCATGCTGGACAATCCGAACTGTGTAAAAAATAGTTCTTATATTTAGACTTTGACTTTGATCTTTGACGTAGGGATCTGTTTTTTTGTGTGCGGTACACCGTCTCAATATGTTAATCACTTCTGACAAGGTATTTGAAAATGCACAATTTTAGGGATAAAACTTTACAGAATTGTTTACATAAGCGGTTAAAATACAGTTATTAACATATCTCTGACATACAATGTAGAACTTAGCATAAGTGTGAACACATTTTCTCCGTGCATGTCATAAACATAATGTAATATTCATTCACAGAATGAAATAATTATTTTGTTTAGCCTACTTGTCTGACATACTCGTGAGGCATATATAAGTCAGAAGCAAGTCAAACGGCCAGAAGTTAAACCGGTCCCCAAATTTACTACACTTCTCTGACCCCAGGATCTTCGGATCCCTTTATTAGCTCACGAAGTGCTCAAGGGTGAGCTATTGTGGTCAGTCTGTGTCCGGCGTCCGTCTTCAACATTTTATTTCAAATTACTTTTTCTCTGAAACCACTAGGCGGATTTTAACCAAACTTGGCAGGTCCTTTGATTTAACAACTTCCTTCAACTTATTAGAATATATTGAAAACTCTGGTTGCCACGGCAACCAAAATCTTAAAAACTGGAACACTTACTAAATCTTCTTGTCAGAAACCGCTGGCTGGAACTGAAAATAGTTTTCACAGAAATGCTCCTTGGGTGACCCTCTACCAAATTCCTTCAAATCATTTTGATTCGTTAAAAAACATGGCCGCCAGGGGGCGGGGCAGTTTTCCTTATATGGCTATACTGAAAACTTAAAAAATATTATTGTCTTCAACCGCTGGCTGGATTTCAAAATAATTTTACAGAAATGTTCCTTGGGCGATCATCTACCAAATTCCCAGAAATCATTTTGATTCGTTGAAAAACATGGCCGCCAGGGGGCGGGGCAGTTTTCCTTATATTACTAAATTGAAAACTTTAAAAATCTTCTCGTCTGAAACCACTGGCTAGATTTCAAACTAATTTCATAGAAATGTTCCTTGGGTGACCCTCTACCAAATTCCTTGAAATCATTGATTCGTGAAACAACATGGCCGCCAGGGGGCGGGGCAGGTTTTGTTATATCGGTATATTGAAAACTTTAAAAAATTTCTAGTCTAAAACCACTGGCTGGATTTCAAACCAATTTCACTTAAATGCTCCTTGGGTGACCTTCTACCGAATTCCTTGAAAGCATTTTGATTTGTAAAAAAAACGTGGCCGCCAGGGGGGGGGGGGGGGGCGGGGCAGTTTTCCTTATTTTGCTTTATTGAAAACATTTAAAAATATTCTTGTCTGAAACCACCGGCCGGATTTCAAAATTATTCCACAAAATGTTTCTTGGGTGACCCTCTACCAAATTCCTGGATATCATTATGCTTCGATAAAATATAATGGCCGCCAGTGGTGGGGACAGTTTTTCTTATATGGCTATATTGAAATTTTAAACAATCTTCTTCTTAAAAGCCATTATGATGCTTTACACTCAGGTTGATCTAGACTGTTACATGAGGTTTCAAGTGATAGTGAATAACAAACAAGCGCATTAGTTTAATATTTTAGCACAGAAAAATAAAATGTCGGCAATCACAATATATCCTCAGTACAAAGTTATTGACATAGTCACACACCATATCTACTATTAAATGAAGGAACCATAAATAAGATTTGTATGATGCCTAAATTTAAATAGAAGTTTATAATTGGTTCAATCTAAATCATTTAATAAATTCTAAACAACAACAAATTAAATTAATGATGAAAAGTGTGTAACTTATTTTTTAGCTGTTAGCTATCACGTGATGATTAAGACGTGCGCACGTGATAGCTAACACGTGCGCACGTGAAAGCATCACGTGCGCACGTGTTAAATAAAATATTTTTAATGTCCCCTCTATGCCGCCATACGACCGTCGTTTTTAAAGACATTTCTTGTTTCTATTTGATCTTTAAGAGTGACATTCTCCTTAGACCTTGTTTTTATTCGCGACCCACCTTCTCATGAAGTCTTACGAATCGATTTCTTAAATTTGACCTTTGACCTTAAATTGTGACATTGACATTAGATCTAGGTACCTGGTTCTTGGACGCGACACGCCGTCTCACAATTTAGTTTTGCCCATTTCTTTGAAAATGCCTCCATGCTGGACAAACAAATGCTCCGGAGAAATTCATGAGTATTAAATTTCTTATATTTGACCTCTGACCTTGAATTGTGACCTTGACCTTGGACCTCTCGTCACTGGAAATACTAATCTGAAGTTATATTAAAATCCCTACAGGCATTAAGAATTATGGAATGGGAGCAAAATACAAGTATTTGAAGCCTGACCATGAATTGTGACCTTGACCTTTGACAAATAAGCATAAGTTAAGTGCGCGACACATCGTCTGGCCATGGAGAATAATTATTTAAATTTATATTAAAAATTTTCCAGGCGTTACGAAGTTGTGGACTAGAAACAAAATTCCAGTATTTGACATTTGACCATGCATTAACCTTGACCTTTGCGACAAGCACGGGACATGTACGCGAAACATTGTCTGGGAATGGGGAATGATAATCAGAAATGTTATTGCAACCTTTCATACATTACATTAAGTTATGGAGCAGAATCGAAATATGGACAGACATTCGGACCAACACACGCGTTTCCTACATTTCCCCCACTTTTTCAAAAGTACCCTGCGTCGGTCACAAAAGTTAAACAAGGGTATCAGTGAACTGATGGATGCTCCACAATGCGCTTTGCCAAGTAGTGGGAAAACAATCAGAAGAGCAGAGCCCAGGCAAGAATGGTGCTCTATATATTAATTTTAGCAATCATCAAAGTCCCATAACTGTAAGACAACAAACGTGGAAATTCCACAAAAACCTAATTTTCAAAAGAAATGCATAAAAGTCAGCACAATAATAAAATTAAGTTTGGATGCAAGGTGAAGGTCATGGCTAGGAATTGCGTTAAAGGACAACTTAAAATAAGAAATAGCCTTTTTAATTATTTATTAGGACATTTAAGAATACTGACCCTGAACAGAAGTATGTTTATGTAAGTGAAAAAGAAACAGTAACCTTGACCCACACCCATCCCATATGCGATCTCAATATGCTGATCAATTTGCTGAAAACAGAAATAAACCCCAAAACGCTATGGCAACATTTGAAGCAGTTATGATATAAATCCCAAAGTACTGGTAATGACAACGTATTCCTGAATATTGATGGGGAAATTTACCACAACCCTACTCAAATTGCAAATCACTTTAACAATTTTTTACTACTGTTGCCTCCGAACTAGTTGAAAAACTGCCATCTCTACAAAAACTATTTGATCTCAATTCAATAGCTCTGTGAAATTTTTACAAAGAAAACAATTATCAAAATATGAAATTTTTATTAAGGAATGTGACCGAACCCTTTGTATTCAGGGAACTGAATAATATAAACGCATCTAAAAGTACCCATTTAGATGAAGTACCAGCTAGATTTTGAAAAGATGCTTCTGTGTTGATAAAAATACCTATTACACATATTGTGAATTTGTCGATATCTGAAAATGTTTTACCAGATGACATGAACAATGCTAGAGTTAAACCTTTGTATAAGAAAAATCGTAATCTAGATATTGGAAACTATAGACCAGTCAGTATATTGAATGTAGTGTCAACATTTTAGAAAAATCTATATATTCACAACTGGAACAGTTTTTTTTTTACAGACAATAATTTACTTTATGAACTCCAATCAGGTTTTAGAAATTCCTATTCCACTGACACTTGCCTTGTGCACCTGCTAGACCATATCAGAACAAATCATTCTAAGGGACTGTACACGGGCATGATTATATTGCATCTTCAAAAAGCTTTCGATACAATGGACCATGACATACTATGCGGGAAACTTAATCTTATGGGAATCCAAAATACTGACTGGTTCGTGTCTTACTTAAATGGTAGAAAACAAACAGTAAGTGTAAAAAATGCCTTCTCTGACTTAAAACCTGTCACCTGTGGTGTCCCCCAGTGTAGTATTTTGGGACCACTCCTGTTTTATGCTATATTATAGATATGATTATTAGTATTGAGCCTGGCTGTAAATTAGTTGCGTATGCAGATGATAGTGCTATTTTATTTGCCCATAAAAATCCAGATGTTGTTTCTAAAAAACTTGGTAAAGTTCTGGAACGTTGTACGTCCTGGCTAGTGGACAACACATAGTCTTTACATCTTGGACAAAACAGAACGAGAAATATTTGGCTCTAAACGTAAAGTAAAGCAAGTGGGAAAATTAAAGATTGTTTGTAATGATCACACTGTTGAATCCACGCAAGATGTAAGATACCTAGGTCTTCACATTAATAGTTCTTTATCAGTTGAAGTTGCTGTCAACAATATTGTTTCAAAAATGAATTCTCGTCTTAAATGTGTGTATAGACAAGCACAATTCTTAGATGTTAAAATTAGGAAATACCTATGTTCTGCACTTATTCAATGCCA
This sequence comes from Congeria kusceri, assembly GCA_027627225.1. Classification (NCBI taxonomy): domain Eukaryota; kingdom Metazoa; phylum Mollusca; class Bivalvia; order Myida; family Dreissenidae; genus Congeria; species Congeria kusceri. The sequence continues at coordinate 73,964,660 of CM051028.1, read as the reverse complement.
TATGGACTATGATTGTTCTTTCTGGTACCCAAGTTTGAATAAATGCTTAAAAAACAAACTTCAAATATGCCAAAACAAGATTGTCAGATTTATTAACAATATGGGACCTAGAGAGAGTGTAAATAACAATATTTTGTCCAATTTGCAACTGCTAAACATAGATAACAGAAACAAACAATTACGACTCAATCATATTTTAAAAACATTTCATAACAAATGCCCTTCCTATATGAAAGAAAATTGTGTGCTTGTTAAAGATATGCACCATTATGCTGTACAATTTTAACGTTCCTAAAAGTTACGATAAATCTAACACTACATTCTTCAGTGTAGCCATTAATGACTGAAAGTCCCTACCAGATTACATTAAAAACATTGATAAAATATATCAATTTAAAGCAGCTGTTAAGAATCATCTTATAAACATTGCAACAAATGACTGAATTGTACGCTGTGATGTACGTGTACGTTTATGTTTATGTAAAAATATGCTATTGACTAGGTCAAACTGAACACTGTTTACAGAATATGCTGTAGTAACATAATGATTTATGAAATTTCCCATTTCCAAAAATCTTAAATATGTTTTTTGTTGTTTTTGTTAACATAAGTAAGTATTGCTATCCAAGGACCCTATCGGAAATAAGCTTGCAAGCTTTCATGGGCCATCCTAGGTTACTACATACTATGATTAACTTCCATCTATGTATTCGCATTAATTGATTCCAACAAATATTATCTTGCCTCATAATAACTGTTCCTTTACCATATTCAAATGTAGTTGAGTAAATTCAAGTGCTATTGCTTTTGATAGTTTTAAGAATCACTCGTTAGTTTTACCATTAATTCTATAACTAAATTTGTCATGTGTTGTTAACTTGTGTGTTTTAACCTGAATAAATATATCTATCTATTTAAGTGCGGTTTCAACATAAGATATCTACATTTGAAGTAATATTACAATACCTTAATTCATAATTGCGCTGTTGAGTGTAAACCAATCGTTTTATTTTCAGTAATGGTGATTTTGACACCACCCACCCCATATGCAATCCCAAGCGAGGTCTCAATGTGAGGTATCTACATATAAACTTTCATTAAAATATCTAAATTTGTTCTTAAGTTATTGAGTGGAAACCTTTTTTCTAACCCTTTTTAGTAACAATGACCTTGACCCCACCCACTCCATGTGCAATCGCAAGCGAGGTCTATATAATAAGGTATCTACATACGAAGTTTTATTAAAATATTTGAATTTGTCTTCTAGGTATTAAGCGGAAACTGTGTTTCTATTTTTAGTAACGGTGACCTTGCCCTTCAACCCACCGACCGCATATGAAAGGCTACGCATGCGCAAATAAATTCCTTCATTGTTACATATGAAATATTCAATGTTTCATCTCAATTTTCACCATGACCAAGCGACTTCCCAATATATCACCATACATTGTTGGAAAGATAAGGCCATAACCTTTTGAAAAAAACAGCATGTCAAAAATTTCTATACGTTGTAACTCAAAAAATTTACCTTAGAATAAACACACCGGTTTTGACAGGCATGGGGGCTGCAATTTTGTGCATGAATACTTGGGCCAAAAGTTATGAAGCTGGGAACCATTTAAGATAAAAAAAAATTGGCCTTTTTTTTCTTATTTCTTACATGTATACCTTTAAATTAATACCAAAACATGTCATTGATACTGCATTTTAAAAATCATATGCATTATACACTGAACCCTATGTGTTTATTATCTAACTGGTGTAATTTGACCTGAAATCCCAAGCGAGGTCTTGATATAACGTATCTGAAGTTTTTCATTAAAATGTCTCACTGCGTTCTCTCTTGTTCTTGAATATAAACCGTTTTTCTAATTTTACTTACGGTGACCTTGACTTTGACCCCACCCACCCCATATGCAATCCCAAGCGATGTCTCAATATAACATGCCTACATATGATGTCTCATTAAAATATCTGAATGCGTTCTAAAGTTATTGAGCAGATCAGTTTCTACCTACATTTCTTGCCATAATTATGCAGCGGGAAAATTGAATGTCAATAGAATTGGGCAAATTTCCAAATTTAAGGGAATGCAAACTTACAACAATGGTTTAATATATACCAACAACTGTTGCATACTTTTGGAGATTACAATGTACATGATTGTTTACATAAGCGGTTAAAATAAAGTTATAAACATATTCTCGATATACACCCTAGAACTGAGCATAAGTATGAACATATTTTCTCATTGTTTGTCATGAACAAAATATAATATTCATTCCCTGAATTAATCCACTATTTTGTTTAGCCTAGCGGCACGCTCTATAAATAACAATTGATTTTAGCGAGTTCAACACCCTAAAGATCATTCTAAAAATAGCGCGTTTAGCTGCTATTTGTATATGGCTTACCCTTTGGTCAAAAGAGCATGTACGCCTGCTAGCTAAATATAGAAGTAACTGTTGTTATAAATTTGTTACGGCTGTTACAATTTTATTACTGCAGTTATAAATGTGTAACGGCAGTTATATTTACAAATATAAATGCAGTAATAATTTTGACCAACAGTCATAAAATATGGCAATCGTCATTAAATTATAAAAGCGGTTACATTGTTCTGACCAAATCCTAACTTAAGTTCTAAGTCTGTTTGTCAAATTAAAACACGTCTTATATAATGCCTTTTTGTAAAAATTACATTTATTTATTTAAATATGAATTTTTAAATTATGAAAGCAATTTAAAGATACATATTTTATAAATAAATGAATCAGAAAAAAGTGTAACTGCAGTTATAATTTTATGACAACTGTCATGTTTTTTTTACTTTCGGTATGAATTGTAAATGCAGTTATATCTGTAAATGTAACTGCTCTTATACATGTATGACTTTTGTTACAATTTTATAACAACAGTTACATCTATATTTAGCTGCCGTGCATATATTTACTTTTGACACAAATGGTACGCCATAGTTATATAGCTGATAGTATACATGCGTCAATTAGCGTCCAGAGAATCATGAGAGCGAATATTTCAATAAATGGGGAATTCATGTTTATAAATTTAATGTGCATGTTAATTTGAAATTGAATTGCGGTTGCGTTCTGTTATGGTGTCAGAAAAATCTGTCGTTCGAGAAGGCTCCTTATATAGGTGGGGATCGAAAAATCTGGGGTCCGAAAAGCCACGTAACCGATCATCTTGGGCCTCTTGTATTTTGTAAAGACATTTCTTGTTTTATCTACTCGTACCTACGCGGCGGTAGAGGGTCCGATAGTTCCGATAGTAAATAAAAGTACATTTAATACTAATATTTCTACGTATGGAAACGTGACCTTACCAGTATAAAATTACTGATACAAATTAGTTTATTTACTCTCTTTACATGAGTAAAGTCTGTTCTCATATTAGCCGTTATTAGTTACGTTGACAATAAACCAATTTAGAAGTTTATTTCCAGAATGCATTGTATAAAAAAAAGTACACGGACAATGTTATGGTCGCATGCCCCGTGTATACACAATTAATGGTTTCCCTTTTTTCCAATGAAAAACTCATTTCTGCTCATGCTACATGTCAAGCCTATCTCAAAGACTATATATCATAGATTGAATGAACAACATTTTCCTTTCCACCACTGACACACCCGTTCCACCAGTGGCAAACCCGTTCCACCACTGACACACCCGTTCCACCAGTGACAAACCCTTTTATACTTGTAGATTTCATTAACGTAAAAAAAACTATACGGGTAAAGAGACTAGTACTTAAAATGTACGAGTGCGCATGTTAACGGTAAACATCAATAATATTTGATTGAATATATAATTTTTAAATACATGAACGCGTGATTTGATTATATACGAATGCATGTACGTAAGAGAAACGCTATACATGTATAATATTGTCACTACAGGTTTGCGGAAGGTGCGCAGTTGCCCGTATCCTTCCTTTTGTCGGAGGATGCTTCGTACGTTACCGGGGAAACAGTCGCCGTTACTGGTGGATTGCCGAATAGGCTGTGACCGTAGCGAACGCACTGTTATTTACTGCATATGTATACCACTGTTGTAACACAACATAATTATAAATAATATATTGTGGGAAAACCGGTCTTTATGCATGTGCGTAGTGTCGTCCCGGATTAGCCTGTGCAGTCCGCACAGGCTAATCCAGGACGGCACTTTCCGCTTTAATGGTATTTTCTGTTTCAAGGAAGTCTCTTTTAAACATAAATCCACTGTAGGCGGAAAGTTTGCTAAAAGTCGTTAGAGTGTGACATTGTTCTGTGACTAGAATAGCCTAGATCTACGAGTAATAGCATTTTATATTTTGATTTGAAAAGATTTATTCGCCCAAATGTAATAAAGGCATGAAACTGTGATCGTTAAAGTCCAGTCTCATTTGTTGGAAAATACATATGAATATAATATGAATATACAAGAAAGCGGCTTATATAGACAAATTATCACAGCGTTGAGCGTGAAACGATTGTATATACTTTTTTTTTCATATGCACTAGTTTCACGCTCAATCCTTGGTATCGAGATTGGTCGTGACACTTTTGTATCTGCTTAACATTTCTATATCACGCTCAACCATCCAAATATTATATTTGGAACATCAATAATAACCTCACATTTTGTTACTGGGAACAAACAGCACACGTGTACATAGATAAAATTCGTGTTTTTCTTAGATTCCAGACATGAAATTCAACTTCACCACAATTAATTTCATTACAAATGGCAACGACTTGTGACTTGACCTGGTTAAATAAACTCAACGATAAGGGAAATAGTACATTGCACATTTGGTGACATGAACAGTGGTGCTTATCACTAACACCTCCAACTGTACCTATAGGTCGGGCGTCGCTGTGACTAAATTTATTGTCACCCAAATGACAGTGTCAGTGGACAGTGTTATTGGCGGTCTTCGTTCCTTGTTATTTGAGTAAGAAATCGCAGTACTTGAAGTCATTCTATCGAGCATTGAATACCGAATACTGATGGTTCTAATATATTGGTCGTATGTACATGTATGTTTCGAACACAAACAAGTTTCTTAACACTGCATTTGGAGAAAACGATCTTTGTCAGATGGTACAAATGAAGTTTTATTACTTGACAAGAAGTGCATACTCGCTCCACCCGATTGATAAGTTGATAATTAAAATCGGTTGGATTTTAATCAATACAATTTTATTTGAACCATTAACATGACGACGTAATTGTGATAATCGTTGATGATGATGAGAAAAACGACAACAACTTAAAAGTAAGTGTTATGAAGACGTGGAGTCAATTTGCTCATCATAATTTGAACTGACCGAATTATTCGAAAACTTCAAGTAAGAAATACAAGTTAATGCCTAGTAATATATATTTCCCTTTATTCCCAACATAAAACAACACTTAACGTACCCGTATCATTCACACGTTTTTATTTTCTCAAATATTATTTATTTCTCATACAGAGAACGCAATGAGCCCGCCTTTGTTTTGGTCGTTCCTGCCCCTCAGCCAGCTGATGCCTGTCCTAATGTTTCCCCAGTTGTTGTCCACGGCCATCCAGCCCCATGCGCCGGAGTAACCATAGTAATAGGCGTAGTTGTAGAGGTCAGTGATCTTCAAGTTGGCGGCATCCGACTCGCGGAACTCTCCGATGACAAGAGGCTTGTCCAGTCCGTAGTCATTGTAGTGTTTCTAAAGAAAGATGGCAATAAATATGTCAAATATCTGGACATTGTTAGCCTGAAATCACGTTATTTTGAAATATCCAAATATATTTCGTATAATTGTGACTTTATATACCGATACACAGTCACAACAATATTCGATTTGTGGGAAACCCGGGCTTAATGCATGTGCGTAAAGTATCGTCCTGGAGTAGCCTGTGTAGTCCGCACAGGCTAATCCAGCACGACACTTTTCGCCTAAAGTGGATTTATGTTTAGAAGGGACTTCATTGAAACAGAAAATACCATAAAAAAACGGAAAGTGTCGTCCTGGATTAGCCTGTGCGGACTGCACAGGCTGATCCGGGACGACACTTTACACACATGCATTAAGCCCGGGTTTCCCACGACACGCCTCATTCACTCTAAATGCTAATTGTTACCCATTTCTGTCGTATTTTAGAATGCTTTGGTCGGGCAATGTACCCTCTGCCGTACCTTAACGAAACTTGTATTAAGTTGACAAATTTAAGCATCGGAACTAAAGTGCTCAAGTAAAATAACAAGACAAGGATAAAAAAAAAACATAAAAGAAAAAAAAGTTGCTCCCACCAGGGTTCGAACCTCAGACCTCCGGACCAAAGGCAAACGACTGAACCACTCCGATTTTCATATTCATTAAAGCATTTTTTACTTTATGTTAGTGATCCAAGTGTTGTCAAAAATTTTAACGAAAAAAGAAACGCACCAAATTATTCCATCGATGAGCGTTACAAACGCTTTATTGTTTTTATCAATTTCAACCGCAAATTACTAATTATCTATGTTCTATGTCAGTAGTATTATTTCGCTCCTTTATTCTTTTATTCTTTTAGTTTTGGAATCTGTGACAAAAAGTTGAAAAATTGTCATTTCGTCAATTTGTGAACAGGTCCCTTTAACATCTTAGTACCTGGAAAGGAGAATATCCATCCCAATGTCCACCCGAGGAGTATGTATGGACCTGATAGAACGTCAGGATGCCCTGCAATACACAAACAGGGTCACTAGGATAAACAGTGACCTCAATGTTGGTTTTACTTTTGCGTTCACAGTCTAATCAACATTACCCATAGCTTCAAAATAAAATGTAATTTTTCGATTTGCAATTTACCAACTTTAAATAGCATGTTAAAAATAAGGTATTTATTAAAATAGAAAATTGTTAATACATATCCGCCACACAAAAAATGAAAAAAAAAGTTTTATTTAAATAAAAAATACCTTTGACATGCACACTATATTTAACAATATTTAATCTAAATGACCATTCATTTGGAATATGAAAATGCTTGTATCGAAAATGTGTGTATACGCATTGTTACCAAAACATTAAGAATAATTAACTAATATTTTGCAATACATGTAGTATGTGTTATTACTTTATAGATGTAGCATTATAAAAATAAGGTGATGTTTAACTCGAAAGCTCGTTGCAATAGCAACTACATGTATAATAATACAGAGCATGCATATTGAACTCGTGCACAAACTATTGTAAAACACAAATACCAATAACACGGACCTGGCTTCTTCCTCCTGCGCCTATCAGACATGAGTCCTTGTACAGGTTCTTGAAACCAAATCTGTCTGTATTTGACTTTGGGTTCCATGCTCCTACTGTCACCATGGCACCGTGGTCTTCAAGACGAATAGCGTCTGCTTGCCAGTTAATGAACCTGATGTGCATTATTTTATTTAACCAACATTATTGAAAATATGATTTCAGATAGAAGAGAAATAAGGTTGGTTTGTATAAATCCATTTCAATTTTTTTTGCATTGCAACACTGAAGACTTCAAAAAAGCTCTCGCCATAACCAGTAGCTAGCACTGTTTGTTCGTTATACTCGGCGGTGCTGTTCAAATAAATTGTGGACTGTTTGTTCATGATTAATTTCTTACAGTTCATTGCATGTCGTTACCCAGCATCGACAATAACATTTGCAAAAATAAGTTTATTTATAAGTAATTTATATAGAAACATTGTTAAATACGTCAGTCTTGTTCCTGATACGTTTTGCTAAGTACGTCCTCCTTAAATCCATATAGACGCCTCACCTCTGTATTTGTTCTGCAGTGTAAAGCCTGCCCTCCCACCCCGCTCCAGAGCCTTCCAATGCACTGGTGTCGCGGCAAGGATTGCTATCATGGTGGCCGGGTATAATTTCTCCATCCGGTTCGTTGATGATCTCCCAGCCACCGAGGGCTGGTTCGTTCTTCAGGGCGTGGACCATTGGCTGGAGGCACTTGTCGATGTAGCTCTGGAGTTTGCTAGTATCCACCATCAGGCCGTGTAATCTACGTAACAAAACAACTTATAATAGCGTCATTGAATATTTGCATTTACTTATGCTTGCTATGCTTTCTTCATATATCAAGGAACATTTTAACCCCCTTTGTTTGTGTAGTTCAAACCATTTCCATTCCCTTCATCTGTTCGTACGTCTCTTTACAACAACGCCACTTGCAACGGCACTACTGCTGTCTACACAACAGTTTGTGAAGAAAGTGTTGAAAACATATTTGTATACATCCAACATGTAGTGATATTGTTTTGAACCATTAACATGACGACGTATGTGCTATGCTCGTTGATGATGATAATATATAATGTACCCGACCTGTAGTGAAATTGTTCATTTTTGGCTCCGTTCCAGAGGACAATAAACACGAGGATGTGCTGGCGTTGCGCAGCATGGAGAAAGCTGCGCAAGTCGCTGATGAGTGTGCTGTCAATTCCGGACACGTGACCGTCACTTGTAAACTCGGGTGTAATGTGACCCTCTATATGCAGCCAGATACCTTAACAATCAGATATTAATTTGATATAAGAAGATGCAAAAAGTGTGTTTGATTAATATACAAATTACTATTCCTTTAGACTGCTATACAAAATTTATGATAATACTAGTAATATTCGACTTTGTTTTTTCATGTAGATGACATACGCAACTACTTTGTGTATGTACATGTATATAGCACATCGCTGAAGTTGCAAGTCGTGCCTTTTGTTTTGACTCGTTAACGATAACCTGTATGAACCTACGGATGGAATTGCCACCAGACGCGTGTATTTCGCTCAGGATCTGTTCCATTCTTCCTCGCACACCATTGTACTGGTTGTGGCCGAAATCGTGGGCATAGTGCACCCATGCAAGATTCGTCCCGGACAGAAACACACGTTGGCCATCTTTGACCAGGTGACTACCCTGCACTGAAAGACGGCCACCTTCGGCGCCTGGCAAATATTGAAATCTTAAGTGAAGGCATAATGATGGTCGTCAACTTTGCATCAGTACACCATTACGTATTACGTAATCTACGACGTTATACCAAGTGCAGTATCGTACTCTCCATCAAGAAACAAACGTCGTATTATTATTAATATAATGATTATTATTTTGTTTGTTATGAAGAAGAAGAAGACGAAGAAGAAGAAGATGATGATAATACTAAAAAAAATAATAAAATACAATTAATAAATAAATAATAAATATACTATTATTATTATTACTTTCAGTATTATTATAATAAAATAGGTGCAGTAACTTTATAATGTTTAATTATAAAGTTATTAAATTCTGCGCACACTACCTTTTAGCAACACAAGCAAACACACAGTCAATCTCCACATCGTTGTTCTACCTCCTCGTCGCAGTTCTCCTTCTTCCTATCGACAAGAGAGTTTATATATAGTGGAGTCACATGGACGAGACCTTCCGAGTGGCGAGGCAAAGAGCACGGACTATTTTAATTTGTACTCATGCAAACCGATGATAAATAATTTCGTTTTCGTCTAGAATCATTCTAGTTTATAGGACATGTTTACACATATTGTTTAAGTTATGATGAATATTCAGAGGAGTACGTAACCAGGCTTAATGCATGTGCGTAAAGTGTCGTCCCGGATTAGCCTTTGCACTCCACACAGGCTAGTCCAGGACGGCACTTACCTCCTACAGTGGATTTATGCTTAGAAGAGACTTCATTGAAACAGAAAATACCATAAAAGCGTAAAGTGTCGTCCTGGATTAGCCTGTGCGGACTGCACATGTTGATCCGGGACGACACTTTACGCACACGCATTAATCCAGTGTTTCTCACGACACGCTACATATGATAGGCCTTTGTTGATGATCCATTGAGCTGGAGGTTCACCGAGTCTACAGGCCCAGACGTTTCGATAAACTTTACCAGTCGAGGGAACGGTGGTTAGACCGAGATGAAACCAGTTTCGGCAAGTCTGTTTTCGAATGTGGGTCACCTATGTGCACTACATATTCCAAATTACTTGCCAAAATAGGAATGATAGCATTGTTTTAATAGTAATAAACAAACAGACATTAGCAATACAGGTGATAGGGAAAGATCTAAGATCACAAAAGGTACAGGGTGCTACTAAAAGAGAGCAGGGTGGAAAGCCGGACCAGTTTGTTGACATTTTTTAATAATTTGATAAATTCTGGGTTTTTATGAGTCTAATGCTTCTTATTAAGGTTTTTAATCATAGCCTTTTAATTTATCATGGACAATTTGCAAAAATACATTAATTTCAAAAGATATTCAAGATTTCTGTGTTGACCAGCCCTGATGGGCAGCTGCGGGGAAACAAAAAGGAGCAGGGTGCAGCACCCTGCTATTTTGCTCTAGATCTTTCCCTATGGTGAGGTTCCATTATTGAAGTTGTTTCCGCTCGGACCTGCTAAAGGTCATTTTCTGGGTCCGTTTTTTACCGAACCATTTCTCGACTTAAAAATAAGGACTAGACTAAGTCTCAAGAAATGTGCGTTCAAAAATATATATATACTAATATAGCTCATGTCATTAACAAATCATTTTAAAGAAAGAATGCTAAAATTAGCGATGGTGAATAGCAAATTAGATTCAATTTAACAAGTTGTAGAATAAAACAGTTTGAAGAATATATTTTATTCTATTTCTCTTTAGTCTAAGAATGGTTTAGTGAAAGGTTAAAGGCAATGACATTCTGCCACTATCGGCGCCTGTTAAGCAGTTTAGATAAATACCATGGACGTTGACCTTAGGAAAGTGCAGGCGGTGTTTGTTTTCAATGGTGTTTAAAATCTAGTGTGGAATAACAGATAAGCAGCAAACCAAAATGAAATAGAGTAGTTATATGAAAGGGGCGACGCCATCTTGAATTACAGGTAATACAAAGGACTTCTGTACATAAGCCGCACGACCGATTGGTTCAACTATACTGTTCAAAACTAGTATGTCCCAGGTTTAAACTAACTAATACGATCTATTAAATTAGAAAGCCGGATAAATATTTCATAGTAAAGGAAAATAAACTGCGAAATAAAAGTAAAAAGGCAATAAACAGAGCTGCAGAAATGGACCGAGACACAAACGATGCGACAGCCGGGGACAAACGAAACAGGGACATTGTAAGCAGCGTGAGTGAAGCTGATAATAGCATGAGTGAACAAGTAAACGTGAAACAAAAGAAAAAGAAACAGAAAAATGCTCAAGGCGACACAAACATTGATTCAAATATAGACATCGCGAAAGAACTCCAAAGCATTAATACAAAACTAAGCAATGTATTATCAAAGGACAGTAAAGAACTGAAAGATTTTGTGAAGGATGTGGTAATTCAGCTGAAAGAACTATTAAGTACAGTTGTTCTGAGAGTTGAGAAACTCGAAGGAGAACTTTTCGATAAAGAGCTAGAAAACACCAAAATGAGCAAACTAATTATTGAGTTAAGCACCGAAATACACGAACAAATACTAGAAAATGAACGTCTTAAGAAAGTTATAAAATGCCACGAATCTGCGAATGAGCTAAAAATTAATGAAATTGAGCAATACAGTAGAACAAGCAACATACGGATAGAGGGAATTGAAGACAGTGAAGGGGAAAATTATAACGAAACAACTGAAAAAGTAATACGAACTTATATACCCACATACCGGACCTGGCCCCATGACTACGAAAGTGTTTAATCTCAAACTTAGTCTCAACTTAAAATATTGACCAATGAGAATGCTTGTAACATTTGAGCTTTGATTTCCATTGGTTTAATATTTAAGTTTGAGACTAAGATTAAGCTTAAGAATGTTCGTGGTCGTGGGGCCAGAACTTATCCAAGACAGACATTGATATCAGCCATCGGATAGGTCCATTCAGCAGACAGAAAGAGAGACCCATCATAATGAAATTGGTCTCTAGAATTAGACGTAGCCAAATCATGCAACACGCAAAACAACTGCGGAAAAATAAACAAAACCTGTGTATGTGAACGACCATCTCACGAGGCTCAACGCTCAAGTATTTGCTTGTGTGAGGAAATAGCAGTCGGATATAGGAACATCGGCATGGTCGCGAGAGGGAGCCATATTCTACCGAGATATAAATGAGCAGATACATGGCCTAATCAATAATGAACCTAAGACAAACTATTTCTTTTTGGTACACTATAGAATACACTGGACGATTACCGCTATATCACAGCTGAAGACCAATAATCACGGGACCCACGAGGAGAAGACACCTCAAAGAGGCATTAGCCAGAAGAAATCAGTGCCGTCACAACGACATTGTATCACAGTGTAGTGGCACGTGAAAAATATTCAAACATTTACGTTATGGAATATTTAAGTTTTTATTACGTATTCATTGTTTGAACACAAACTTAATATAAATAGGTTAAATATTCTAGAAATAAGATCATATGTAGTCTTTATTATGCCACACAAATTAACCGTTTACAAATCTAGATTCTGGACATAATACATTTATGTTTTGAGAATGACAATATATCGTACGACAATTTGTTAATGTGATCAATTATGCTATTTAACTAAATAGGTTAACGCACTATCTAAAGTATATATTTAGTATGTTATGAACTATGCGACAATATGTACACGTTAAATTGTGTTATCAACATTTTTGAAGCAATCAATTATGCTATTTAACTAAACAGGTGTAACCATATTATAGATTGCGTTTGTTGTACTGTTGTCTTTAGCGAAACTTCTGTCATTTGTCGCAGATCTGGATTGGCGAGAATATCTGTACTTTAGATATGCACACGTTATTTTTGTTGCAAGATAGGAAAATAATAGAGTAACCATTTGTCATATATTATAGATTGCGTTTGTTGTACTGTTGTCTTTAGCGAAACTTCTGTCATTCATCGCAGATCTGGTTTGGCGAGAATATCTGTACTTTAGATATGTAAACGTTATTTTAGTTGCAAGATAGGAAAATAATAGAGTAACCATTTGTCATATATTATAGATTGCGTTTGTTGTACTGTTGTCTTTAGCGAAACTTCTGTCATTCATCGGAGATCTGGTTTGGCGAGAATATCTGTACTTTAGATATGTAAACGTTATTTTAGTTGCAAGATAGGAAAATAATAGAGTAACCATTTGTCATATATTATAGATTGTGTTTGTTGTACTGTTGTCTTTAGCGAAACTTCTGTCATTGATCGCAGATCTGGTTTGGCGAGAATATCTGTACTTTAGATATGCAAAACGTTATTTTTGTTGCAAGATAAGAAAATAATGGAGTATTCATTTGTCATATATTATAGATTGCGTTTGTTGTACTGTTGTCTTTAGCGAAACTTCTGTCATTTATCGCAGATCTGGATTGGCGAGAATATCTGTACTTTAGATATATGCACACGTTATTTTTGTTGCAAGATAGGAAAATAATAGAGTAACCATTTGTCATATATTATAGATTGCGTTTGTTGTACTGTTGTCTTTAGCGAAACTTCTGTCATTCATCGCAGATCTGGTTTGGCGAGAATATCTGTACTTTAGATATGCAAACGTTATTTTTGTTGCAAGATAGGAAAATAATAGAGTAACCATTTGTCATATATTATAGATTGCGTTTGTTGTACTGTTGTCTTTAGCGAAACTTCTGTCATTCATCGCAGATCTGGTTTGGCGAGAATATCTGTACTTTAGATATGTAAACGTTATTTTAGTTGCAAGATAGGAAAATAATAGAGTAACCATTTGTCATATATTATAGATTGTGTTTGTTGTACTGTTGTCTTTAGCGAAACTTCTGTCATTGATTGCAGATCTGGTTTGGCGAGAATATCTGTACTTTAGATATGCAAAACGTTATTTTTGTTGCAAGAAAAGAAAATAATGGAGTATTCATTTGTCATATATTATAGATTGCGTTTGTTGTACTGTTGTCTTTAGCGAAACTTCTGTCATTTATCGCAGATCTGGTTTGGCGAGTATAGCTGTACTTTAGATATGCAAACTTTATTTTTGTTGCAAGATAGGAAAATAATGGAGTAACCATTTGTCATATATTATAGATTGCGTTTGTTGTACTGTTGTCTTTAGCGAAACGTCTGTCATTCATCCCAGATCTGGTTTGGCGAGAATATCTGTACATTAGATATGCAAACGTTATTTTTGTTGCAAGATAGGAAAATAATGGAGTAACCATTTGTCATATATTATAGATTGTGTTTGTTGTACTGTTGTCTTTAGCGAAACTTGTGTCATTCATCGCAGATCTGGTTTGGCGAGAATACCTGTACGTTAGATATGCAAACGTTATTTTTGTTGCAAGATAGGCAAATAATAGAGTAACCATTTGTCATATATTATAGATTGCGTTTGTTGTACTGTTGTCTTTAGCGAAACTTCTGTCATTGATCGCAGATCTGGTTTGGCGAGAATATCTGTACTTTAGATATGTAAACGTTATTTTAGTTGCAAGATAGGAAAATAATAGAGTAACCATTTGTCATATATTATAGATTGTGTTTGTTGTACTGTTGTCTTTAGCGAAACTTCTGTCATTTATCGCAGATCTGGTTTGGCGAGAATATCTGTACTTTAGATATGCAAAACGTTATTTTTGTTGCAAGATAAGAAAATAATGGAGTATTCATTTGTCATATATTATAGATTGCGTTTGTTATACTGTTGTCTTCAGCGAAACTTCTGTCATTTATCGCAGATCTGGTTTGGCGAGAATATCTGTACTTTAGATATGCAAACGTTATTTTTGTTGCAAGATAGGAAAATAATGGAGTAACCATTTGTCATATATTATTGATTGCGTTTGTTGTACTGTTGTCTTTAGCGAAATGTCTGTCATTCATCCCAGATCTGGTTTGGCGAGAATATCTGTACATTAGATATGCAAACGTTATTTTTGTTGCAAGAAAGGAAAATAATGGAGTAACCATTTGTCATATATTATATATTGCGTTTGTTATACTGTTGTCTTTAGCGAAACTTCTGTCATTGATCGCAGATCTGGTTTGGCGAGAGTACCTATACTTTAGATATGCAAACGTTATTTTTGTTGCAAGTTAGGAAAATAGTAGAGTAACCATTTCTCATATATTATAGATTGCGTTTGTTGTACTGTTGTCTTTAGCGAAACCTCTGTCATTCATCGCAGATCTGGTTTGGCGAGAATATCTGTACTTTAGATATGCAAACGTTATTTTTGTTGCAAGATAGGAAAATAATGGAGTAACCATTTGTCATATATTATAGATTGCGTTTGTTGTACTGTTGTCTTTAGCGAAACTTCTGTCATTCATCGCAGATCTGGTTTGGCGAGAATATCTGTACTTTAGATATGTAAACGTTATTTTTGTTGCAAGATAGGAAAATAATAAAGTAACCATTTGTCATATATTATAGATTGCGTTTGTTGTACTGTTGTCTTTAGCGAAACTTCTGTCATTTATCGCAGATCTGGTTTGGCGAGAATATCTGTACTTTAGATATGCAAAACGTTATTTTTGTTGCAAGATAAGAAAATAATGGAGTATTCATTTGTCATATATTATAGATTGCGTTTGTTGTACTGTTGTCTGTAGCGAAACTTCTGTCTTTTATCGCAGATCTGGTTTGGCGAGAATATCTGTACTTTAGATATGCAAACGTTAATTTTGTTGCAAGATAGGAAAATAATGGAGTAACCATTTGTCATATATTATAGATTGCGTTTGTTGTACTGTTGTCTTTAGCGAAACTTCTGTCATTCATCGCAGATCTGGTTTGGCGAGAATATCTGTACTTAGATATGCAAACGTTATTTTTGTTGCAAGATAGGAAAATAATAGAGTAACCATTTGTCATATGTTATAGATTGCGTTTGTTGTACTGTTGTCTTTAGCGAAACTTCTGTCATTCATCGCAGATCTGGTTTGGCGAGAATATCTGTACTTTAGATATGCACACGTTATTTTTGTTGCAAGATAGGAAAATAATAGAGTAACCATTTGTCATATATTATAGATTGCGTTTGTTGTACTGTTGTCTTTAGCGAAACTTCTGTCATTCATCGCAGATCTGGTTTGGCGAGAATATATGTACTTTAGATATGCACACGTTATTTTTGTTGCAAGATAGCAAAATAATAGAGTAACCATTTGTCGTATATTATAGATTGCGTTTGTTGTACTGTTGTTTTTAGCGAAATGTCTGTCATTCATCCCAGATCTGGTTTGACGAGAATATGTGTACTATAGATATGCAAACGTTATTTTTGTGCAAGATAGGAAAATAATAGAGTAACCATTTGTCATATATTATAGATTGCGTTTGTTGTACTGTTGTCTTTAGCGAAACTTCTGTCATTCATCGCAGATCTGGTTTGGCGAGAATATCTGTACTTTAGATATGCAAACGTTATTTTTGTTGTAAGATAGGAAACTGATAGAGTAACCATTTGTCATATATTATAGATTGCGTTTGTTGTACTGTTGTTTTTAGCGAAACTTGTGTCAAGATATAATTCAATAATCGATAAGTATATGCATCGATAGTGTGATTATTATTTTTACGAAATGTCTTGAAAAAATGTAAGGTGTACATTGAATTAATTAATATTAACCTACATATCTAAACACACACCTACACGCACGGGACCCCCCCCCCCCGCACGCACACACGAACACTCAGACACGCACACACACACACGCAGACACGCTCGTGCGCACGCACACACAGACACACACAGACAAACACACACTCACACGCACGCACGCACACACACCCACACGGACACACACACACGCACACATACACACGCACCCCCCCCACACACACACAAACACACACACACACACGCACTTTACTGTCACAATAGCAGACATATGGACACATCAACCGTATACATATAAGCCATCAGAGCAGTCTAAATTTTCGTTTTCGTTGTTTAGACTGTCACAAAAAATGGTAAAGTTCAGAAGTCAACGTACACGTAACCCTTATGGTTACTAGCACTAGGTTGACCTGACACAAGGGATTATGTATTAAAGAATTTTAAATAAGAAATATTATAAGACGTGGCAGATAAGCCATATACCCATACCGCTACTGTCACAAGTGCAAGAATATTGACACATTAACCGTATAAATGCAAGCCTTAAAGAAAATCAAAACTTTCGTTTTATTTTTATCTAGATTGTCTCAAGGGGTAAAGCTCAGCATAACAAGTCAAAGTGCGCGCAACTCTTATGGTTACTTAGGTCGTATTTGATAGGCAGAATAAATGGGATTAGACATCAGCGAATTCCAACAATTAAATCACAAGTACATAAGTGACTAGTCTTAGCGTATTACGCTGCAGAAAAATATTTTATTAATATAAAATATATATGTTATTACACGCACTTGCCGAGTACACGAAAACATACGCAACATTCAAGTTAATGCAAACAAAAGCGCGTGTGTACACACACACCTAAAGGCACGCACGCACACGTACACACACACACGCACGCACGCACGCACGCACGCACTCACACACGCACGCACGCACGCACGCACGCACGCACGCACGCACGCACGCACGCACGCACGCACGCACGCACACACACACACACACACACACACACACACACACACACACACACACACACACACACACACACACACACACACACACACACACACACACACACACACACACACACACACACACACGCACTCGCACACACTCTCACATACACGCATACTCACGCACACACACACACACAAACACACACACGCAAAAGCATACACTCTCACACACACGCATACTCACACGCACGCACGGACACACACACGCACGCACGCACGCACACAGCCGCAGTCGCACACGCACACGAGCACACACATTTATGTAAGAATATGTTCTTTTTCATAAAATGGTTTTACTCGTTTCATTAAATATGTTAGGACATTTTAAGTTGTATTTACTTTGCACATGTATTCAAGTCCTTTATGCTATATCATGTGTATGTACCACTTTTATGTTAAATAGGATTGGCGAAGCCCATTCATTTATTCTTTTTGTCAGACAACACATTTTTTGTTATAAAAATATGTGCATCTGTTGCTGTTTATGAGGTAAGCAGTGCATTATTTTTTATGGTTGCATTTTCGACATTCAAAACACTAGTTCAAAATATACATGCATAGCAAGGAAAATTAACATTACATTCATAAATGAGAATGACAGTTAAAATATGTAGTTACAACACAAAAGGAATTGCGTCATCAGCAAAACGTGACCTAATGTTTCAATGGTTAAAGGAGAATACATTTGATATATATTTTCTACAAGAATAACACTTCCGCGCCGAGGTAGATAAAACAGTTTGGGGTAAACAATGGGGAGGAGATATTTTCTTAATCACAGTTTAAATTCAAGATCTTGGAATATCATGATATTATAGTAGGCAGGCTTCAACTTTTAAAAATAAAGATACTAGAAAAACAAATTGTGATGTTTAATATATACGGTCCTCTCACTGATAATGCCGACATTTTTTAATATCTTAGATAACTATGTACAGATGTATAATGACCATTCACTAATTATTGGTGGGGATTTTAATACTTTAATTGACTATAGTTTAGATAAATTAAACGGACGATCAGATACAAATAAAAATTGTAACAGAAAAATAAACGAACTAAAAGAAAATAATGATCTATGCGACATATGGCGATTGAAGAACCCAAATAATAAAGTGTACACGTGGCATTCTAACACCCATCCGCCTATATTCTGTCGACTAGACTATTTTCCAACATCTTTTAACATTATAAACTGAGTAACAGATTGCTTCATTGCCCCCAGATTTAAATCTGATCACTCTATAGTATCAATTAAAATCGAGCTAACAGCGAATTGCAGAAATCCTGGGTATTTTAAAATTAACAACTCATAATTATTAGAATCAGAGTATCAAAGACGTATTCGAATGTTGATATTCGAAATAGCTCAGATAAACAATGAAGCTAATCCAAATACACTTTGATAAATTATTAAGGGTAACATACGAGACGAAACAATTAAATATGGCAGTAAACTTAATAAACAGAAGAAAGAAAACTAACAAAGGCTTACATCAAGAATTATAGAATTAGAACAAGAACTTAGAGCGAATAGTAACGATTTAGACAAATGCAAACAATTGAACGATGCAAAAAAACGATTTAAATACTCTAGTTGAAATAATATAAAAGGTATACTTCTTCGAGCAAGGGCACAATGGGTTGAAGGTTCGGAAAAGAATACACAGTTTTTTTGCAAATCTCGAAAAAAAGCGGGCAGAAACTAAAACTTTACAGCAACTTAAAATAAAAGATAACACGGTAACTCAAGATCAAAAAGAAATTTTAGATTATGTGTCACACTTTCATAAAAATCTTTATAAAAAAAACAACAACAATATCGATATAAATAATACCAATAGGTTCTATAATAACATTTACTATAAAATAAGTCCAGAACAAACACGAAACGAACAAAAATATCAATGAGAATACGAATGTGCTAAAGCATTGCTAGAAATGAAAAATAACAAAAGCCCAGGATCGGATGGTATCTGTGCGAATTCTATAAAATGTTCTGGCCGGATATAAAACAATACGTTATAAACTCTCTACACTATTCTCTGGAAAACAATAATCTTACTGAATTACAAAAACAAAGCATTATTACTTTACTACCCAAGAACGGAAAAGACGCCCTATTGGTTGATAACTGGAGGCCCGTGTCATTATTAAATGTTGACTACAAAATTGCTTCAAAATCTATAGCCAATCGTATAAAACCAGTATTAAACCATATTATCAGTATGAATCAAACCAGATTCATCAAAGGAAGGTACATCGGTGAAAATGTAAGACTATTGCAAGAAATTATTGAAAAACTCGATGAAACTAATGAAGCCGGCCTCATATTCTTTTCTGACTTCAATAAAGCTTTTGACAGCCTTGACCATGAATTTATGTTTAAATGCCTTCGCCATTTCGGATTTAATGAACACACTATACAGTGGGTTATGTTATTCTATAAAGATGCAAAGTTGTGCGTTATAAATAATGGTCACTTTTCTGATTTTTTCGGTATACAAAAGGGAATTAGACAAGGTTGTCCTTTATCTCCATATGTGTTTATTATCTGCATCGAACTAATGTCGATAGACATAGAACAAACACACAAATTAAAGGAATAAATATAAATAATGTAGAAGTTAAGCAGTATCTTTTTGCTGACGACGCATCATTCATGCTAGATGGCACCCGTAATTCGTATGAAACACTCATTACAATAATAGAAGAGTTTGCACTAATATCCGGACTAACTTTAAATAGAAATAAATGTAAGATTTTGAAGTTAGGTGCAATGAAACAGAGCCAAAGTCAGTACTGCAAACACAAACAGTTCATATGGAACTCTAACCATGCCTCAGCTTTAGGGATAAATTTTAGCAACGAACCAGTAGAACTTATGCTATTAAATATTCCGAACAAAATTAACGCGTTTGAATCATGTTCAAATAGATGGAAACGATGGAAGTTATCACTTATTGGAAAAAGTACAGTTTTAAAAAACTTTGCTATCCCAAAATTAGTCTATCCATTAACAGTTTTACCAAACCCAGCTCACGATATCATTATAAAAATAAAATCAATATGTTTCAAATTTCTTTGGGACGACAAAACTGACAAAATTGCCAGAAAACGAATTAAAGCTAGTTGGTGAAAGCGCTTTATATTTCAACAAGATTCAAAATTAAGTCAGATATATTACCATATGCTAGATAATAACGGAGGATTGTTAATCTTTAAATCACATTTTCATCCAAAAGATGTAAAATATCTTAATATAAAATCCGTGTTCTTAAAGGATGTTGTTTGTGGCTGGCTCAGTGCTTCGTTTCAAAGGGAAGATATATCAATACAGAAGCAACTTATTTGGAATAATTCATTTATAAAAAATAATAAGAAGAAATTTTTCTTTAAATCATGGTTCGAAAGAGGCATACAATACATAGAACACATATATGATTTCAGAAAGAAAATCTTTTAAAGTTTTCAAGATATTATGAATATTTATGATGTTAACAAAGGAGACTTTATTAAATACCACACACTTGTTAATAGCATACCTGTTGACTGGAAAAATAAACTTGCACAAAGCAAGATAGATTATTTCAACCCAAAATACATGCTTACTAAAATAACAGAACATACCAAAGTTTGCAAACTAGTGTATAAAATACTAATAATCAAAGACAAACCTGAAGGTTTCAAGCAACTTAATAAATGGAAACAAATACTCAACAACCCAGATATCAATCAACGAGTCATTTTCAGTCAACCTAACAATTGATACTAAACTCAGAAATTTTCAATATAAATATCTGATGCATATTTTACCAAACAATGCCTACCTACATAAATGCAATCTGGCTCGATCGACTTTATGCGAATTTTGTTTTATGTATCCAGAAACGAACATTTATGTATTTTGGGAATGTTATTTGGTTCAAAATTTTTGGAGGCAAGTTAATATTTTTATATATAGCCAGCTAAACATGGTAGATAATCTTGAACTTGATTACAAAATAATATCACTCTGTAATTTTGCGACAGACAATACTAACAACACACAAGTCATTAACTCAGTAGTGTTATTGGCTAAATACTTTATCTTCAAATGTAAATATGAAAAAACGACGCCAAATATAGAGACATTTACATACTTTTTGAAAAATAAAATTAAACTCGAAGAAACAATTGCGACCATATAAAATAAACTCGAGTTATTTCAATTACGCTGGATGCACTTCAGGATTAACTAGTAAGCCTACCAAAATGCAACATCTCATTTGTTTTTGTTTTTTTGTTGTTGTTTTTTTCCTTTTCTTACTAACCAAACTAATATCATTCCACTGCTCTTCTTTTTCTTTCAGCTATGGATGCTTCACTGATTTAAACATACTTGTTCCACACCATTAAAAAATGTTAAATATGTCTTATGGACAACACTTCGAAAAACCATAGAACAAACTTAGAATCTTTTGTGTATATGTTATATTGTTTGTATATGGAATGTATTGTAGTTATGAAGGCAATAAAAAACGGAATTACGATAAATAACATGGAGAGGGTTAGATCTAGAGTGCGGACATCGTTTTTTGTGGTTAAAGACAATGACATTCTGCCACTATCGGCGCTTCTTAAGCAGTATTGATAAATAACACGGAGAGGGTTAGATCTAGAGTGCGGACATCGGTTTTTGTGGTTAAAGACAATGACATTCTGCCACTATCGGCGCTTATTAAGCAATATAGATAAATAGCATGGAGAGGGTTAACTCTTGAGTGCGGACATCGTTCTTTGTGATTAAAGGCAACGACATTCTGCCACTATCGGCGCCTATTAAGCAGTATAGATAAATAACATGGAGAGGGTTAGATCTAGAGTGCGGACATCGTTCTTTGTGGTTATAGGCAACGATATTCTGCCAGTATCGGTGCCTATTAAACAGTATAGATAAACTACATGGAGAGGGTAAGATCTAGAGAGCGGACATCGTTCTTTGTGGTTAAAGGCAATGACATTCTGCCACTATCGGCGCCTGTTATGCAGTATAGATAAAATAACATGGAGCTAATTATTATAATTAAGTACATTTATCAATCAAGTCTCACCGACTTAAATAAAAAACTAATAGCATTATAAGGTTTTAAAAGCAAATGTAAATAATAAACTAAGAGCAATAAACTAATACATGTACATTTCGCCAATGTTAACAATAACTTGAACTTATAACATTGCAAAAGTTATAATATTTAAAAACTATTGTATTGCTCTGTGGTTTAACAGAATTATGGTCGATAATCACAGAGCTGCTAAGGAAACTTTTTAAGGAAAGCTTAGTTGTACTTTGGAAAATTAAGATCAGTTTTTCTATTTGAACTGCAATGACATATGATCACAAAAGCATAAATTAAGAAGCATGTGTTCAATTACATCAGGAATTTCGTGGCTTTAAATGTACTTAAGTTTGTTTATAAAGCTGGCCCAGAAGAGCAACTTTCACAGGCTTCATAATCATGCGACAGAAAGGTGCAAACAAGTAGTCACCACATTTCTGTTTCTATTATACAAGGTTCGGTTAACTTTTATACACGTCTACGTGTGACGATTTTATATCAGTATATATATATATAGATCTACAATTTGTCGTAACAAACCACGACGCGTAGCCATGCCAAAATGATATATATTTGCCAACAGTATTGTCATGGTGGAGAAATACGTGTCCTCTTTAATCAAACTTTTTTTTTTAATTTAACATTATTTATTACCAAGCGTTTATAACTTAGTTGCTTTACTTGTCCTCGGGCAAATTGTTTAATATAATAATGTTTTGATAAAAATGTATATCACAGTTTATTCTTACTGAATGTATGTTGGTGTACCAATGCATGGACACATATTTAAAATAAGTTTAATGTACTCGGACTCAAATATCTGTTTTCGCATACCTGATAGCAATATTACATTATACGTCGAATGAAGTATTTTGTCTGATTCGAATTACGTATATATGTTTCCCCATTAAATCCTATCTAGTGAACAGTTCTCCATGTTTTGATGTACTGGCATTGACGCCAAAATGGACGAAGAGCACACACACTGAGCCATTGATAAGCCCGTGCCAATTTGTGTTTTTCTGTTACTATGATTGTAATGACCTTAAAGGTATTATATAGTTACAAGTATTATAAAACGTATCCGATAGTCTATTTAAAACCTATAAAATGTAATTATGACAATATGACAACTTTTCAGCTATTCAACTATATACAACTAATATAGCTTGTAAAAAGGAAATATTTTACATGTTGGTTCTAATTTGAACATTCATCAAGATGTTTTCTTAAAGGCATTTGTCTTGTTGAGGGGTCCAGCATTTGTTGTTCATGAATAGTACGACGATTACGTAATTTAAACAAAGTAATAATTGTGGTAGATGCATGAGAAGTTGGTTTTAATCAGACCATGCAGTTTTTATTGGTCTTGTAATCTTGCTACTCGATCAGTTTTGTGTTGTCAGCTAGAGTATAATGCTAATTTTGGGTATCTATGTAGACAGTGGCATAAATATAGACCTGGATCCATTATTGTTGAGCGTATAATGTATATTAACAAGGCTTTCAAGTATTGCAAGCAATACAGGAGTCCCCTACCGGTGAAAACCGCTACTAATTAAACATTGTGCAATACCGTCAAATCGTTCTTTATTTGTAGATATGCAAAGTTTCATATTCAAATCCCATTTGTCACAGCAGTAATAAGCTGTTTTTTTTCTATTTTAGTAACATTGACCAGGCATTCGAGTTACTTTTTGAGTTATTGCAGTACTAAACTGACAGAGGGCAATCATAAAGTCCATTCTGTGTACCAAGTTTCATGATCATATGTTATGTTCTTTTCGAATTCTTACAGTATTAAGTTTATTTCTATTTTAAGTAACAGTCACGTGACCTTTGACCTCTGGTGAAAAATAAAGGGTCGTGTACAATCATCACCTTGCTCTTTCTATGTATATCAAGTTTCATCAATCTTCAGTACTTTTTGAGTTATCGCAGGACCCAGGTTTTGGGAACGGGACAGATAGACAGAGTGAGACCGACGGACGAACAGACAGACAGACGCACACAGATAGAGGGCAAACCCATAGTCCAATCTGTGTACCAAGTTTCATGAAGTTTCATGATAATATCTTATGAACTTTTCAAAATATTACAGAATTAAGTTTATTTATATTTTTTTTAGTAACAGTCACATGACCTTTGACCTCTGGTAAAAAATAAAGGTCGTGCATAACTCTCACATTGCTGTTGGTACGTATACAAAGTTTCATCAAAGTGTCTTAAGTACTTTCCGAGATATCACAGGATCCAGGTTTTGGGGACGGACGGACAGACAAACATACGGACGAACAAACAACGACACACAGACAGATGGCAAACCTATAGTTCAATCTCTGTACCAAGTTTCATGGTCATATCTTATGTCCATTAAGAATTATTACAGTATTTAGTTTATTTCTATTTTTAGTAACAGTCACGTGACCTTTGACCTCTAGTGAAAACTAAAAGGTCCTGCATAATCCTCACATTGCCGTTTATATGTATACCAAGTTTCATCGAAATATCTTCAGTACTTTTTGAGTTATCGCAGGAACAAAAGTTTGCGGACGGACGGCGTGACAGACGGACGGACGGACGGAGGGCAAACCTATAATCCCCTCCGGTGAAACACCGGTAGGGGGCTAATAACTCATATTTGTTCTAAGGTGTATGTCTTGTTTTTGTGTGTGTTCTGCCTGATAAGATCTTCTTGTATATAATATCCGGTTATAATAAGTGATGTTTGGAAAACATGTATGCCCCCCGACTTGCAGCCAAGTTGTGAATATGTGCAATTGTTAAGCAATTTTTGTAATATGCAATCCCAAGCGAGGTCTCAATATATGGTGTCTATGTATGAAGTTTCATTACAATATCTCGATGCGTCCTTAAGGTATTGAGCGGAAACCGTTTTTCTATTTTTAGCAACGGTGACCTTGAACCCACCCACCCCATATGCAATCCCAAGCGAGGTCTCGATATAAGGTATCTATGTATGAAGTTTCATTAAAATATCTCAATGATTGTCAAGTTATTGAGCGAAAAGCGTTTTTCTATTTTAGTAAAGGTGACATTGACCTTTAACCCACCAACCACATATGCAATCCCAAGAGAGGTCTTAATATAAGATATCTATGTATGAAGTTTTATTAAAATATCTTGATGCGTTCTCAAGTTATTAAGCGGAAACCATTTTCTATTTTTAGAAACTGTCACCTTGACCTTGACCACACCCACCCCATATGCAATCTCAAGCGAGGCTTCGATATAAGGTATATATGTATGAAGTTTCATTAAAATTACTCGATGCGTTCTCAAGTTATTGAGCAGAAACCGTATTTCTATTTTTAGTTATGGTGACCTTGACCTTACTCACCCCATATGCAATCCCAAGCAAGGTCTCGATATACGGTATCTATGTATGACGCTTCATTAAAGTATCTTTATGGATTCTAAAGTTATTGAGCAGAAACCCTTTTTCTATTTTAGTAACAGTGACCTTGACCCCATCCAACCCATATGCAATCCCAAGGAAGTTCTCCATATAAGGTATATATGTACGAAGTTTCATTAAAATATCTCGATGCGTTCTCAAGGTATTGAGCGGAAACAATTTTTCTATTTGAAGTAACAGTGACCTTGACCTTGACCCCACCCACCCCATATGCAATCACAAGCGAGGTCTCGATAAAAGGTATCCGTATATGAAGTTTCATTAAAATATCTCTATGCCTTCTCAAGTTATTGAGCGGAAACCGGTTTTCTATTTTTAGTAACAGTGACCTTGTCCTTGGCCACACACACCCCATATGCAATCTCAAGCAAGGCTTTGATATAACGTATATATGTATGTAGTTTCATTAAAATATATCAATGCGTTCTCAAGTTATTGAGCAGAAACCGTTTTTCTATTTTTAGTAACAGTGACCTTGACCCCACCCACCCCAAATGCAATCTCAAGCGAGGTCTTGGTATCTATGTATGAAGTTCCACCAAAATATCTTTATGGATTCTAAAGTTATTGAGCGGAAACCGTTTTTCTATTTTTAGTAACGGTGACCTTGACCTTGACCACACCCACCCCACATGCAATCCCAAGGCAGGTCATGATATAAGGTATATATGTATGAAGTTTCATTTAAATATCTTGATGCGTTCTCAAGTTATTGAGCGGAAACCGTTGTTATATTTTTAGTTTCGGTGACCTTTACCTGACCCCACCCACCCCATATGCAATCCCAAGCGAGGTCTCGATATAAGGTATGTATGTATGAAGTTTCATTGAAACATCTCGATGTGTTCTTAAGTTATTGAGCGGAAACCATTTTTCTATTTTTAGCAACAGTGACATTGACCTTGACCCCACCCACCCCATATACAATCCCAAGCGAGGTCTCGATATAAGGTATCTATGTTAGAAGTTTCATTAAAATATCTCAATCCCTTCTCAAGTAAGAGAGCGGAAACGAAAAATTGACGCCGCCACCCCGTCCCCCCCCCCCCCCCCCGCCCAACGACATACCCCAATCTAATAACCAAAATGTTTCTTCAAAAAAATTTGGTTCAACACTGCACGCCCGTGGTAGCCCAGGTTTTCAATAAATACTTATGCATTTGCAAATATTTATGCATTTGCAAAATTGCAGGTAAAGTATAGACTTAGCCTCAAAAACAAATACTTATGCATTAGCAAGTTTGCAGGTTATCAACGTTGTTTATGTCAGTAATAAATTATTCTTAACAAAGAATGCTACAATTAGCATTGGTGCATACCGAGTGAAATGCAAATTAACAACGATATTAAAATATCAAAGTTTCAAGAATATTCTTAATTCTTATTCCTTGTTTAAGAATTGGTTGATGAATACGGGCCCAGGTGTTACATTTACACCACATGGGTTCCAGGTGTTACATTTACTACACATGGGTTCCAGGTGTTACATTTACACCACATAGGTTTTGTAGTACACGGTCATCGAAGGTGGACAGTACTAATTCATCCTGGCCACAGTGAAGAGCTGTTGCTGGTAGTGGGTTTGTGAAGATTATGTCACCTGTGGGGCTCACAGCACATTTCCATACTGCAAAAGAAAGTATAATTTATAAATATATTTCATTATTCGAGATGTTGTATAAAGTAAACAAACAAAACGCAGTAATATTGTAGGTCTTGTTTTTTTTTCATAATAGACACTAAGACATTTTTATAATATTTCATAAGATAAAACACAGATCTGCATAAAATGCAATAATAACAAGAATATCAGTGAACTGATGGATGCTCCCCAATGCATTTTGCCAGAAAAGCAGGTCCAGACAATTGTGCTGTGTATATTAATTTCAGCAATCATCAAAGTCCCATAACTTTAAGAAAAATCTTTGAAACGGAGCATCCTGGTAGAGTGAACACCTCCTCTTGATAATAGAGCTTCCCATAAAGTTTCATTGAATATTGGAAAAAAAAATTAAAAAATTGTCATTTTATCCTGATGAAGGCGTAAGCCGAAACGTTGAAAGATAAATTGAATTGACTGATTTCACGTGTTGTTGTTGACTTTTTCCACAATTGAATATTGGCTAATAGTTGCTGAGAAACAGTCGAGACAAGAATTGCGCACTTCACAGTAATTTCAGCAACCTTCAAAGTCCCATAACTCCAAGGAAAATCCTTGAAAAGGAACGCCCTGTACTGTGCATACCTCATTTTGATAATGAAGCATCACATGGGTAATTCTACAAAAAATGGCCAAAGGCGTGTCACTCATGTTAAAATGATATTTTTTAAGACTTTCTTGCTCGCAAACTAACCACAATTTGTGTTGCATTTATTCTATATGATGAAATGAATAAAACAAAATGGGTTGTGATATAAAACTTTTATCAATAAAATACAACGCGGATCTTTATATTACGCACTTGCCTAAAATTACATTGTCACTCATAAGGTGTGTCCATATGTTAACCAACT
The DNA here is from genome assembly GCA_027627225.1 of Congeria kusceri. Classification (NCBI taxonomy): domain Eukaryota; kingdom Metazoa; phylum Mollusca; class Bivalvia; order Myida; family Dreissenidae; genus Congeria; species Congeria kusceri. The sequence continues at coordinate 73,935,996 of CM051028.1, read as the reverse complement.
TAAATAAGAAAATAACTAATAAAAACGTAAAAAAGTTGACTTATAGATATGTATATAAGAGTAAATTATATGATGCTTCATTTTTTGTCGTATTTCTGACAAGTTAAACTTTGCATGGTGACAATTTTTGGTTCGTCACCAGTTATTTTGTCATTACCGCAACAATCCATAATAACGCTGAAAATTCTAGAAATGATGACGTATACAGACACAAACATACTGCGTCATCATCAGGAATTTAAGCGGGAATATTTAAACCGGTTAGTAGCAGAGCTTATACTTTTGTTATCATTCCAAGTCGAGGGAAAGTTGTCATTTATGCTGAGTATACTTTCTAATTGTCTTTACCGTATGTGCTGATAAATAAAACTCTGGCTACATAGTTATTGCTTATTGAATCCATTCACCTTCATTTATGGTTCTATCTCATGTGTAAGGTTTTTAATGCACGTAAAACAATATTTCTTGCATTTTCAAGTGAATTTGTTTGCTAAAGTGTCATTACCGAAACGGTCATCTCCGCAACGATGATAAAATTTGGATAAATAAACAGGCTCAATTTTTCTTCAACAAAATGAGTTAATCATTAATTGAAAGTAAATATATCCGTTACATTTGACTGTATTTCATAACCGATGTCATTTCCGCAACGGCTTGTCATTACCAAAACGAGTTGTCATTACCGCAACGACATAATTTATCTACAATATTCGTAAAATATATAGAGTAAATACAATACATTCTTTAAATTATGATAATCAAAATCAACTACTTAAGAAAAGCAAAATTATTTAAAAAGCAGTTAGAAATTATAATATATCTTTTTTAGCATTAATTCATTAAATATGTCGAAATATTTTTTAAGAAAATTAAAAAAAACACGAACTTACAAATTATTTTTGTTTTAATATTGCATATTTTTACATGCAATAGAACATTACTATGTTTTAACATGATGCACAATAATAAAAAAAGATACTTTCGTGTAAATACAGCTAATATCTGTACGTTTTTCTCCGTTGCGGTAATAACAATTTGTGCAGATATAGATGTCAAGGTCACATCATTTTGGTCACATTGATCGCCTATTGAGCGCTGCTGAAAATTGTTCTGTTACCTATATAGGCTGAATGTGTTGTTTAAAACAAATTTTGTTAAAAATAAACATTTCGGTTTTCTTCTGAAATGTCAAATAAAATGGCCATAATTTGTGGAATTACCCAAATACAGTTTCATACAGTTTCATTGTATTCTGGCGAGTAGCTGCGGAGAAATAGCCCGGACAAGAATTGCGCACTATATTCTAATTTCAGAAATCTTCAAGGTCCCACAACTCTTAGGAAAGAAAAGTGGAAATTACATGAAAACCAAATTTTTTGAACGAAATGCATAAAAGTTAGCACAAAAATAAAATTTTTGTAATGGTGACCTTGACCCCACCAACCCCATTATGCAATCCCAAGCAAAGTTTAGATATAAGGTATCTACATATGAAGTTTTAACGGAAACTGTTTGTTTATTTTTTATTAATGGTGACCTTGACCCCACCCACCCTATATGCAATCCCAAGCGAGGTCTAGATATAAGGTATCTACAAATGAAGTTTCTTTAAAATATCTCATTGTCTTCTCAAGCTATTGAACGGAAACTGTTTGTTCATTTTTATTAATGGTGACCTTGACCCCACCCACCCCATATACAATTCCAAGCGAGGTCTAAAAAAAAGATATATATGTATGAAGTTTCATTAAAATGTGTTCTCAGGTAATTGAGCGGAAACCGTTTTTCTTATTTTATTAACGGTGACCATGACCCCACCCATCCCATACGCAATCCCAAGCGAGGTCTCGATATAAAGTCTCTATGTATGAAGTTTCATTAAAATGTGTTCTCAGGTAATTGAGCGGAAACCGTTTTTCTTATTTTATTAACGGTGACCATGACCCCACCCACCCCATTCGCAATCCCAAGCGAGGTCTTGATATTAAGTCTCTATGTATGAAGTTTCGTTAAAATGTGTTCTCAGGTAATTGAGCGGAAACCGTTTTTCTTATTTTATTAACGGTGACCATGACCCCACCCACCCCATACGCAATCCCAAGCGAGGTTTTGATATAAAGTCTCTATGTATGAAGTTTCATTAAACTGTGTTCTCAGGTAATTGAGCGGAAACCGTTTTTCTTATTTTATTAACGGTGACCATGACCCCACCCACCCCATACGCAGTCCCAAGCGAGATCTTGATATAAAGTCTCTATGTATGAAGTTTCATGGACATATCTCAATTTGTTCTCAAGTTATTGAGGTGAAACTGTGACCTTGGCACCACCGACGCCATATGCAATCCTTATCGAGGTCTCCATATAAGGTATCTATGTTTTAAGTTTCATTTAAATATCTCAATGCGTTTTTTAGTTAGAGAGCGGAAAAGAAAAATTGACGCAGACACTTCCCCCCCCCCCTCCCCCAATGACATACGCCAATCTAATAACTGAAATATTTCTTAGAAAATTTGGTTAAAAGTGCATTGAAGCAGAACGTCCTAGTTCAGTGCACACCTCCTTTTGGTAATAAAGCTTTCCATAAAGTTTAATTGAAATCTGGCCAGTAGCTGTATAGAAATAGATTACTTATTTCAGAAATCTTCAAAGTCCCGAAATTCTAAGAAAAATCATTGAAGCAGAACTTTCTGGTTCAGTGAAAACCTCCTCTGGGTAATGAAGCTTTCTATAAAGTTTCATTTAATTCGGGCCAGTAGTTACATTTAAATAAACCAGACAATAATTGTGCACTAAATGCTTATTTCAGAATTCTTCAAAGTCCCATAACTCTAATAAAAATCATTGAAGCGGAACGCCCTGGTTCAGTGCACACCTCCTCTTGGTAATAAAGCTTCCTATTGAGTTTCATTGAATTCAGACCAGTACTTACGTAGAAATAGACCAGACAAGGATTGTGCACTAAATGCTTATTTCAGGAATCTTCAAAGTCCCATAATTCTGAGAAAATCGTCCAGGTTCAGTGCACACCTCCTATTGGTAATGAAGCTTCCAATGAAGTTTCATTGAATTCTGGTCAGTAGTTGCTGAGAAATACTCCGGACAAGAAAATGGGACGGACGGACGGACGGACAGACAAAGCGGTGACTATATGCTCCCCTGAAAATTTTTCGGAGAGCATAACAAATACTGTAGAGCAACTGGAAGGGTCTGCATCAGTTTCCATCCATGCTGGACAAAGTTATGCTCCGACAGAATCTCTTAGGATTGATTTTTTTATATTTGACCTTGATTTGTGACCTTGATCTTGGACCTGGTTCTTGGGTGTGATACAACATCTAACAATACTATCACTTCTGTAAAGGTATTTGAAAGTACATCCATGGTGGACAATGTCATGCTCCGGACAAACTCTCAAGGATTGATTACTTATATTTGACCTTTGACCTTGAATTGTGACCTTGAACTTGAAGCTAAAGACCTGGTTCTTGCTGCAACAGTCTTACCATGCTCATCACTTCTACAAAGTATTTTGAAAATCCATCGATGCTGAGAGAAGTTATGCTCCAGAAGCCCGCATGCCCACAAGACCGCCCGCGAAGGGTGTTCCCATAATACATAATGTTTTGTAAATCCAAACTAGAGCTATCACTGAAGGTGATTAATACTCCCACATACCGCCTTGACACAGATGAAGAGGTTTTTTTTGCTTTGATACGGAAAAAAAACAACAACATTTTTGCGCCCCTTAATATTGGGACACATTTGAATTATTGTGTGTCCGTAAATACTGGGACACCAAAATAACACCTTATGTTGTTATATAAACATTCCATACCCTGCCACTACGCTGGTTGCATAGTGACTTGTGACACCTTTTATTACGCTTGCTTATCTATACACCATAATGTACACCAACAGGGGTATGTTTAGTTAACACATGGTGCAACTGTGTACTACAGGAGCAATTGGTCTTCTCAATTAAGCTTCTTAATTAATTTCCATTAAGTCCCCAGCAAGAAATAGTTGATCTAATAATCATCAATCTACTAAAAAAATCTTATAATTATTTATAATTCAATATTTATATATTTAAGTAAGCGATTGTTATCCCAAACTAGAATTGTAACATGAGTGACGGATATACTCCCACAATATGGCCTTGTCACAAAACTAAGGTATCCATTCGAAAGACATGGACAGAGAGAGATTGCTTTAATTTGTGAAAGGTCAACAGTGTATTTGGAAAAATTTAATTTCGATAGGAGCCATAACTCTGTCAACATTTAGTGGTTTGTAACCATAGTTGAACTTGATCTGTATTTTATGATGTTACACCTATGTACCAAACATAGTTTACATATGTGAAGCCTTTCATGAGTTACTGTCCATGTTTTTCAAGAATTTAAGTCAAAAAGGGGCCATAACAGTGTCAAAATTTAGTGGTTTGTAACCAAACTGGAACATGGCCTGTATTTTATGATGCTACACATGTGTACCAATAATAATTTAAATCTGTCAAGCCATTGTTGAGTTATTGTCAGGAAACCATGCTTTTTAGGGAATTTAAGTCAAATAAAGGGCAATAACTCTGTAAAACTTTAGTGGTTTAAAACCAATATGTCAAGCCATTCTTGAGTTATCGTCCGGAAATCATGTTTTTATGGAATTTTAAGGCGAAAAGGGGCCATAACTCTGTCAAATTTTAGTGGTTTGTAACCAACATCGAACTTGACCTGTATTCTATGATGTTACACATGCGTACCAAAAATTATTTAAATATGTCAAGCCTTTCTTGAGTTATCATCCGGAAACCATGTTTTTAGGGAATTTTAAGTCGAAAAGGGGCCATAACTCTGTCAAAACTTGACCTGTATTCTATGATGTTACACATGTGTACCAAAAATTATTTGAATATGTAAAGCCTTTCTTGAGTAATCATCCGGAAACGAAAAACCAACAGACCGACAAGCTCACTCCTATATACCCCCCTAAACTTCGTTTGTGGGGGTATAATAAATACAGTTAATAAACTGGTTCAAGACATAGATATATGCAGAATATATTGTATCATATATGGCCCTAAATGTTGGGACACAATTTCGAAAATTATTTTTTATGATGCTTAATATTGGAACAATAAAAAAATTAATTATTGTTAGATGTCCCAATACTTAAGGTAATTACGGTAATAATGTTAAGTAAAATTATTATTTCTTTTTACCATTGTAAAACTTTATTTTCCTCTTCAATAGGTGCATGAAGGTGAAGGGCATGCTCCTCTTCACTTTAACCGCTGATGTCCGAAAATACTGCACCAAAATACCCAGGTGCACAAGGTCACATGCTGATTCATATGTTTATAAAGTTTCAACACTCTAGCATTAACACTTTTTGAGTCACACGTGACACAAGTCCAAAAATGTCATTTTTTGCTAAAAAAAGGGCCATAACTCCACTGATAAACGAAAAATCTGCACCAAAATACCCAGGTGCATAAATTCACATGCTTATTAATATGTGTATAAAGTTTCATCACTCTAGCAGTAATACTTTTTGAATTACGCACAACACAAGTCCAAAAATGTCATTTTTTCTAAAAAAGGGCCATAACTCCGCCGATGTCGGAAAAAACTTCACCAAAATACCCAGGTGCACAAGGTCACATGCTGATTAATATGTTTATAAAGTTTCATCACTCTAGCAGTAATACCTTTTGAGTTACGCGCGACACAAGTCCAAACATGTATTTTTTCTAAAAAAGGGCCATAACTCCGCTTATGTCGCTAAAAAATTCACCAAAATACCCAGGTGCACAAGCCCCCTTGCAGATGAATGCGCTTATAAAGTTTCATCACTCTAGTAGTTTTTGAGTTGCGCGTGACACAAAAATCCGACTGACGGACGGACGGACAAGGGCAAATCTATATGCCCCCCCCCCCCTCATAAGTGGGGGCATAAACATTGACAAGAATAATACTATGTACTAGTGTAAATGTTTTGTAGCAATGTTTTACATTGTGTCCAGATCAGGTCTACTAATTAGACCTTGACAACTGTTCGCATTATTTACTAAACAAAGTTTAAAATATTTTCAGAATTTATCCAGAGATTAGTTACTTATGTGTTGAGAACAATATGCAGATTTAGTGCTGTGAAAAGAGAAATGGTTATGTATGTGTTAAATTAAAGAACTAGACATGTGTCCGTAGGAAAAGGTTGCCCCCACATTCCGCTGTCACAAAACTCTACTGATGTCGGAAAATATGCACCAAAATACCCAAGTTCACATGCTAATGAATATGTTTATTAAAGTTTCATCAGTCTAGCAGTTATACTTTTTGAGTTACACGTGACACAAATCCAAAAATTTCATTTTTTGCTAAAAAAGGGCCATAACTCCACTGATGGCGGTAAAACAGCACCAATTTCCCAGGTGCACAAGTTCACATGTTGATTAATATGTATATAAAGTTTTATCAATCTAGCAGTAATACTTTTTGAGTTACGTGCGACAAAAGTCCAAAAATGTCATTTTTTGCTAAAAAAAGGGCTATAACTCCGCTGATGTCTGAACAAACTGCACCAAAATACCCAGGTGCACAAGTTCACATGCTGATTAATATGTTTATAAAGTTTCATCACTCTAGCAGCAATACTTTTTGACTTACGCGCGACACAAGTCCAAAAATGTCATTTTTTGCTAAAAAAAGGGCCATAACTCCACTGATGTCTGAAAAAAACTGCACCGAAATACCCAGTTGCACAAGCCCCGATGCTGATGCATGTGCTTTTAAAGTTTCATCACTCTAGCAGTTATACTTTATAAGTTATGCGCGACACACAAATCCGATGGACGGACGGACGGACATCCCTAATCAATATCCCCACCCCCACCCTCTAATGTGGGGGCACAAAAACTCACACCATTTGCGTGTTGTGGTTGCTGTACTAAATTTGGAGATCCACTTCGTTTAATACTCAATTATTTTTATTCTAATGGGGTAACATAATTTAAAGTACTCAAATATTTTTTTCAGTTTTTTTCAGTATTCAATTATTTAAAATATGATGGAGTAATACCCAATTCTGACAGAATACTTATCTGTTGCTCTGCAGCCCATTAGAATTATTCTAAGTCCAAATAACATCAAGGTCAAAGTATGGTTGGTGATATGGGTGGATCGGGAATGGTCATAAGCAACAACTGTGTAAGTATTCAAGTGTTGTAGCAAGTGGTGTTGGTGCTAGACGAAACGGTAAAATCTAGTTAACCAAGAAACAGCCCATTTGAATTATTCTAAGTGCAAATTGGGTCAAGGGCAAACAAATGGCAGGCATAAAAGATAACATGGCTATTATGTGTCACGTTTACACTAAAGAAAATTTATTGAGGACGTAATGACAATAAATTGGATTTCAGTATGTTTTATCTTTTAGAACATTCAAATGCGTAACTAGAGTTTTGTCACAGGAGTGGCAGCGGGCCCCGAATGATAGCATGTTTGAAAGTGAGGAACCGTTTTTCTATCTTTAGTAACGGTGACCTTGACCTTGATCCCCCCCCCAGGCAATCCCAAGCGATGTCTTGATAAAAGGTATCTATGTATGAAGTTAAATTACAATAGCTAAATTCTTTCTGGAGTAATTGAGCGAAACCGTTTTTCTATTTTTTGTAACGGTGACCTTGACAGTGACCCCATCCCCTATGCAATCCCAAGCCAGGTCTCGATATAAGGTATCTATGGATGAAGATTCATTAAAATATTTCAATTCGTTCTCAAGTTAGAGAGCTGAACCAAAAGTTAACTCGACCTGAAAATGAAAAATTAACAAAGGGCAATAACTCCAGAATTATGAAGTGCAGAGTAACGGTTTTTGTGCACTGCACTTCTCCTCAATGAGGTCTATCCACCTATGAAGTTTCAAGTTAATACCTCTTATAGTCTAAGAGATAGCTCCAGGCAAAAACGAAGTTTGAACAATCAACAATGAGCAATAACTCCAGAACCATGAAGTGCAGAGTAATGGTTCTTGTGCACTGCACTTCTCCTTAATCAGAGTTTCCCACAGGATTTCTTAAAGGCATGTCGGCACCCCCGACACACACACCCGCGAAAAAAATCGGCTCGAAAACCCCCGAGATCATTGAAATCCGCCCCTTATCTCCCTCCAACCCCACCCCCCGAAATCGACCGCTCCGTTTAACACACACCTCCTCGCCCGCATCGCCCGACCACACCTCCCCCAAATCAGCCGCATCTCTTGACCCCACCTCCGCGAAATCGGCGGCATCGCCAGACCCGAACACGCCGAAATTGGCCACATCGCCTGATCCCATCTCACCGAAATCGGCAACAGTGATCGAAATCCCGGCAGCTACCAAATCGGCAGTATCGCTTGAACTACAGCCTCTTAATCAAACTACGTGTAACTAGCCCATCGCTCGACCAGCACCTCTCCCAACATTGGCCGCTGCCTAAGTTGATAAAAGATTTAACACCACCTGAATCGCGTAATACCGTAACGGATCCGTCATGATTCACGGGCGTTTAGAGTATATTTACGCAGTAACGGATAAATGTATGATCTTAAATTTGGAATTTGGGATTAAATCGCAATGAACGTGGTTTTCTTAATTGACTGAAAACATGTTGACCTAACTCCTTTGGAGGCAGTTTACATCAAAATATTAGGCTGCATGTTTATGGAATTATTTCTTAATCATACGTTGTATTCAGATTCGTTTAAAGCATAGCTTTATCTGTCTTGAAATTCTGTCATTACCGCTAGTTGTTTCAGATTTGTTAAATAAATTTTATTAATTGTTTTCGTATGCGTTATCAGTTATACTACATGCAAACATTAAAAGCGGAAACAAATTTTGTTCTTAAATACTTGGTTATGCAGTTCCTAATCGACATAAAATACGGTCTTGTATCTCCATGTAAAAAAGCGGGTTTTGCTACAAACGCGAAAATTATATCGCCTCGTGAACAACGTGTGTGTACTGGTCACGTGTTCATTGCAGTGTTTATATGAATAAAATGACGTTTGACGACGTCTAAATGTGTGTTGATATGAGGCTCTATAATACATTATTTGTTCCCATAATTTTGATCGTCAATTTGTAAAATGGATAAGTGAATAGCCGGGATAAAATAAAATGGTAAAATATAATAATGAAATGTTTTAAAGTGCCTATTCGCTTTTTCCGGCAAGTGCTGTTATTTGTTGTCAAACACTTTTTACTTTGTTAGTAAGGTATTAACTCCGCCCTAAAAATCGCCGAATTTGATTGGCTAATGAGATCTTTGTGGGCGGGACTACACTGTTCAGTTACTTGTCAATCACTCTGTTGGAAATGAGACCTTATCGATTAATACGGCGTTCGTTTATGGCCCTTCCATTAAAGATCGGTGTAATCAGATAAAGGGATTAAGGGTGGTCGCTTTGAAAATTAAGGCTGTTGGCGTTATTTAAGCATGTCGGCAAATGACTAACTGCTTTGAAGGCATGTATGGCCCGACAACCGACACAGGCCTGCGGGAAACCCTGTTAATGAGATAGTGATTACTATAGGGCACACACAATTTGCGGGGCCCTAATAACGGATAAATAGTGTGTTGATTTTTATTGTATATCGGACATATTTCAAATGAACCGCAAAATAAAAACAAGAGGGCCATGGTGGCCCAAAGCACTCACCTGAGTACTGGCAATGACAGAGACCAGCTGAATGTCATCACCTACAAAATGACCCAAATCAGACAACCTGATGTTGCAATCGAAAGGTGCAACATAGATGCTTGTCCGGCCTTCGTCTGTAGATAACCTGGCAATCTACAGGCGCTGTACAGTTGTATGCCTGTCCGGCCTACTTTTGTTATTTACCTGGCAATAAAAAGGCGCAATACAGATGCATTTACCGTCGAAACTGTTGGGACCAAGATGAACCATAAGCAATTGATGATGTATGTTTATCATGCACAATCATACCTACATTACACAGAGGTTGACATCCAATCTTTGCAATGGCACATTTTTTAGGTTCAAACATTCAGCTGACATCCATGTATGGTGTTTTGTTTTTATTTAATCAGAAAAACAATTAAGACAGTCACAAGTGACAGAATAACATGTATCATCGATTAGTACTATTCAATCAAACAGACCATTGTACTTAATGCATTTCCATTTTAATTGTGTTTTAAGTCTTATAAATGACATTTAGCTCACCAGTTAACAGCTCATATACCAAAACCAATTACCCGGTTGGTTAAATACTATCTTTTGCTATCCCAACGAAAAATGAAGGCAATAAATGAAGTCTCTATACACAACCTTGTTCATTTTTTCTCACAAACAAGGGGCAATAACGGTGTTTGTAACACAATATAGGCCATTTTGTTAATTACTTTGAAATATTCTAAAATAGCACAGTTACATGGGGATTTAATGTATAAGTTCCTGGTTTTCTTAATGGTTAGATACCAGTAATTCCAATTCCCATAGGGTCCCATTATAAAACGGCAAACTTTCCAAGCAATTTTCTAGCATTTACTTTATTTCAGATTGTGCAAGCCTGGTATCAATTTGAAGATCAATCTGTCCTCTTCCAAAATTTGCAATTTGCAAAAGTTCACCTTTCAAGTTAGCCTCCAATGAAATGCTCCAAAATGTTGCAGACACGCATAGGATATTAGAAATAACCACAAAAGGCATGTCTGAGATATCTAAATGGCTTTTATGCCAGAAGAGAAGAGGAACTCTTTAGTAATAGCCACTACTTTTGAATGGACCACGGAGTGATACAAAATGATTTACTGGTATCTAACATTTAAGACAACTCAAAATTGTGCTATCATGAAAAAAAAACTCTTCTACATCATTATTAACCTACTTGTACCACAAATGCAAAATTTCAAGTCGATCCGATAACTAGAAAATGCCCCCAAAACGCATTTGAGAATGACACATCATAAGCCATCTGGCTTGCTTCAGTACTTGGATTGTATGGGGAGCGAGAACTAAAATTCGCACCTAAATCACATAAACCAGTCAAAATACCAAGTTCACCTTTGAAGTTAGCCTCCAATGAAATGCACCAAAATGTGGCAGACACGCACAGGATATTAGAAATAACCACAAAGGCATGTCTGAGATTCCTAAATAGCTTTTATGGCAGAAGAGAAGAGGAACTCTTTAGTAATAGGCACTACTTTTGAATGGACCACGGAGGGATACACAATGATTTACTGGTATCTAACATTAAAGAAAAGTCAAATATTGCTATCATGAAAAAAAACTCTTCTACATCATTACTAACCTATTTGTACCACAAATGCAAAATTTCTGATCGAACCGCTAACTAGAAATGCCCCCAAAACGCATTTAAGAATGACACATGATAAGCAATATGGCTTGCGCTTCAGTACTTGGATTGTATGGGGAGCGTGAACTAAAATTCGCACCTAAATCACATAAACCAATCAAAATATCAGTTAATTTAGACTTATCTTAATGCAATGGACAGTAATAAGGCATCAAACGTGTAATATTTGCGAATAACATGATTCCATGTGCTGTGAGCTGCAAAAGGCGAGTTTCCGTACTTTTTTTTTCATTTTTTTACCCGAAAAAGCAGGTTTCGCTTTAAAAATCGTAGATAACGTGTCAGTTATGATATAATTCACATTTATTCCCGTGAAAAGTAATAAACGCAATAAAATAAAACAGTTACATGGGGATTTTATGTATTAGTGGACCCTTCAAGGCCGGTTTCTGGTTTTCTTAAAGGTTAGATACCAGTCATTCCAATTCACATAGGGTCCCATTATAAAACGGCAAACTTTCCAAGCATTTTTCTACCATTTCCTTATTTCAGATTGAGCAAGCCTGGTATCAATTTGAAGATAAATTTGTCTTCGACCAAAATTTGCACTTTGCAAAAGTTCACCTTTCAAGTTAGCCTCCAATGAAATGCACCAAAATGTTGCAGACACGCATAGGATATTAAAAATAACCACAAAAGGCATGTCTGAGATACCTAAATGGCTTTAATGCCAGAAGAGAAGAGGAACTCTTTAGTAATAGCCATTACTTTTGAATGGACCACGGAGTGATACAAAATGATTTACTGGTATCTAACATTTAAGACAACTCAAAATTTTGCTATCATGAAAAAGAAACTCTTCTACATCATTATTAACCTACTTGTACCACAAATGAAAAATTTCAGGTCGATCCGATATCTAGGAATGCCCCCCAAAACGCATTTGAGAATGACACATGATAAGCCATCTGGCTTGCGCTTCAGTGCTTGGATTGTATGGGGAGCGTGAACTAAAATTCGCACCTAAATCACATCAACCAGTCAAAATACCAGTTCATTTAGACTTATTTTAATGCAATGGACAGTAATAAGGTATCAAACGTGTAATATTTGCGAATAACATGCTTCTACATCCTTATTAACCTACTTGTACCAATGATGCAAATTGGAGGTCGATCCGCTAACTAGAAATGCCCCCAAAACGCTTTTGCGAGTGACACATTATAAGCCATCTGGCATGTGCTTCAGTACTTGGATTGTATGGGGAGCGTGAACTAAAATTCGCACCTAAATCACATCAACCAGTCAAAATACCAGTTCATTTAGACTTATTTCAAGGCAATGGACAGTAATAATGTATCAAACGTGTAATATTTGCGAATAACTTGATTCCATGTGCTGTGAGCTGCAAAAGGCGAGTTTCCGTACTTGTTTTCATTTTTATACCCCAAAAAACAGGTTTCGCTTTAAAAATCGTAGGTAACGTGTCAGTTATGATATTATTCACATTTATGCCCGTGAAAAGTAATAAACGCAATAAAATAACACAGTTACATGGGGATTTTATGTATTAGTGGACCCTTCAAGGCCGGTTTCTGGTTTTCTTAAAGGTTAGATACCAGTCATTCCAATTCACATAGGGTCCCATTATAAAACGGCAAACTTTCCAAGTATTTTTGTAGGATTTCATTTATTTCAGATTGTGCAAGCCTGGTATCAATCTGTCCTCTTCCAAAATTTGCAATTTGCAAAAGTTCACCTTTCAAGTTAGCCTCCAATGAAATGCACCAAAATGTTGCAGACGCGCATAGGATATTAGAAATTACCACAAAAGGCATATCTGAGATACCTTAATGGCCTTAATGCTAGAAGAGTAGAGGAACTCTTTAGTAATAGGCACTACTTTTGAATGGACCACGGATGGATACACAATGATTTACTGGTATCTAACCTTAAAGAAAACTAAAAATTGTGCTTTCATGAAAAAAACCTCTTCTACATCATTATTAACCTACTTGCACCACAAATGCAAAATTTCAGGCCCATCCGCTAACTAGAAATGCCCCCAAAAACGCATTTGAGAATGACACATGATAAGCCATCTGGCTTGCGCTTCAGTACTTGGATTGCATGGGGAGCGTGATCTGTATTCGCACCTAAATCACATAAACCAGTCAAAATACCAATTCATTTAGACTTATTTGAATGCTATGGACAGTAATAAGGTATCAAACGTGTAATATTTGCGAATAACATGATTCCATGTGCTGTGAGCTGCAAAAGGCGAGTTTTCGTACTTTTTTTTCATTTTTTTACCCGAAAAAACAGGTTTCGCTTTAAAAATCGTAGATAACGTGTCAGTTATGATATTATTCACATTTATTCCCGTGAAAAGTAATAAACGCAATAAAATAACACAGCTACATGTGGAGTTTATGTATAAGTGGACCCTAAAAGGCCGGTTCCTGGTTTTCTTAAAGGTAAGATAACAGTAATTCCATTTCCCATAGGGTCCCATTATAAAACGGCAAACTTTCCAAGCAATTTACTAGCATTTCCTTTATTTCAGATTGTGCAACCTGGTACCAATTTGAAATCAATCTGTCCTCTTCCAAAACTTGCAATTTGCAAAAGTTCACCTTTGAAGTTGGCCTCCAATAAAATGCACCAAAATGTTACAGACACGCATAGGATAATAGAAATAACCACAAAAGGCATGTCTGAGATACCTAGATGGCTTGTATGCCAGAAGAGAAAAGGAACTCTTTAGAAATTGCCACTACTTCTGAATGGACCACGGAGGGATACACAATGATTTACTGGTATCTAACATTAAAGAAAACTCAAAATTGTGCTATCATGAAAAAAACTCTTCCACATCATTATTAACCTACTTGTACCACAAATGCAAAATTTCAGGTCGATCCGCTAACTAGAAATGCCCCAAGACGCATTTGAGAATTACACATGATAAGCCATCTGGCTTGCGCTTCAGTACTTGGATTGCATGGGGAGCGTGATCTAAAATTCGCACCTAAATCACATAAATCAGTCAAAATACCAGTTCATTTACACTTATTTTAATGCAATGGACAGTAATAAGGCATCAAACGTGTAATATTTGCGAATAACATGATTCCATATAACATGATTCCATGTGCTGTGAGCTGCAAAAGGCGAGTTTCAGTACTTTGTTTTTCATTTTTTTACCCGAAAAAACAGGGTTTGCTTTAAAAATCGTAGATAACGTGTCAGTTATGATATTATTCACACTTATTCCAGTGAAAAGTAATAAACGCAATAAAATAAAACAGTTACATGGGGATTTTATGTATAAGTGGACGCTAAAAGTCCGGTTCCTGGTTTTCTTAAAGGTTAGATACGTGTAATTCCATAACCCATAGGGTCCCATTATAAAACGGCAAACTTTCCAAGCATTTTTCTAGCATTTCCTTTATTTCAGATTGTGCAAGCCTGGTATCAATTTGAAGATCAATCTGTCCTCTTCCAAAATTTGCAATTTGCAGAAGTTCACCTTTCAAGTTGGCCTCCAATGAAATGCACCAAAATGTTGCAGACACGCATAGGATATTAGAAATAACCACAAAAGGCATGTCTGAGATACCTAAATGGCTTTTATGCCAGAAGAGAAGAGGAACTCTTTAGTAATAGGCACTACTGTTTGTTCATTTCATTTTTCACAATACATGTACAATCATAGTACGCGATGTCTATACATTCCTGTGAATGTTGATTTGATTCTAATATATTTATTTCTCATTCAGCATAGCAATAATGTATGGGGAAATCATAAATTCACTCGGTATATTCGTTTTATCGTACTTAGTCATTTTAGTCTGCGCGTACCTGGACATTGAATTGACTCAGGGCAACGTAAGCGTTTCGATTCTATAGTCCATGTGATTACAGAATGGTCTGTGATTGAAGTGCGGTCCAGATATTCAATATCAACAGCTTCCGTTATTAATTGTGAGGCTCTGATCACGTTAAATGCGTTATATCTGTTCAGTTGCTCATACTGTACCAAACAGTAGTCAATAACTGAACAGCATGATGGTTGCTAATTGGCAGCGGTCTTCATATACCACAGCTGAGTGGACATGCCTCCACACAAAACACTGTCCGATGCTGCTATAGAGCCAGTGTATGTATTGATACATTGGCATGATATCACGTACGTCGACGTTGTGACTGTAGGAATGAAACTAATACAAGCGCTCGTGATATGTGGGGATTTAATATTACAAAGATTTCGGAAATATTGTGTTTGTCGAAAGGTAGTTTGTGACTGAAACACGCTAAGGAATATTTTTTTCTGATTTGATTTAAAGCAAATATATATACTAGTTTTTGTTTATAAAAATTAATACATAATACAACACCATACAGAAAAAATACTCAATCATACTTTAAATAGTTTATTTACAAAGAATTTCTGAAATAAAGGATTTGTTTCTGCATGTGAAAATGAGTTATGCATATAATCACTCGGTAAGACGTGTCACCGGATATTGGCCCATTATCGAGCCAAAATAGAGCAGGTTCACTACACAAACGGTAAGTTTTATGCCGATTTAAAATAATTTGTTTATAATATGCTATAAACAGGTGCTGATGTAGACTGCCAAATAAATTTGGAAGACATTCGTGTAATTGCTGTGACCATGTTGTAGATGAACAGTTCATAATCATCGTTTAAAAAACAAATGCTCGCTGAAAAATTGCCGGTCCTCGCTCATTTCAGTCGATTATTTAATATTTTAAACATCTACAGAAAAATGTGAATCGAGCGATTGTTTACGTATGCAATAAAGAACACATGTTCCAAGTACCAGTAATTTGTATTAATAAATGGCTGAGATATGGACTGCAATATTATTGTGGCAGGTGTACTGGGGATTTATTTATTCAGTTGCTCGTGTACGGGTTATTGCAGGCTACTGTACTGAGTATTGTTTACTAACATACTGTGATGTCTCATCGGTTAAGTCAGCGGTGTATGGTGTGCGTCTTTTTGGTTGTTATTACACCGTATTTTGACAAAGTTAGCGTTTGGTGTACGAGTACGTCATTTGTTGTTCAAATTGCTTTAAATATTATAGTGTATATGGCTAATTGTGTAACTTTTGCCTGTCTTTAGTTCATTGGTATGTTGTTTTAACAGTTTGCATAAGTCGATACATGCTATGACATAAATTTGTTCATCGACAACACATTTCATTGCTCGCTAAAACCCGGAATACGATCAAGCTTGCACGATAAGTACCCCGTTTATGCAAGGTTCCCACTGTCGTGATTGGCCATTCGTAGCTGATCGTGGTATTTGACTCAGTGACACACCCTCCAGAGAAAATCATACATGATATTGCACATTTTTGTTACATTAACCGTGCCAATATAAGTTGATATTGCACAGGACGTTGTTTTGTACAAAGATGACGTCATTATACGCTGTCATTTGTAAACGACTATGTCAAAACGTTAGCTCCGATTAGATTTTGTGATACCATGTTCAGTGGGTATTATTATGTCTTTTTTATTTTGTGTTTAATTAAATGTACAGATAATTGACAGCGCTGAATGTTATTGTCATGTTGCCTTTTCTTTAGCGATGGCGAATTTGAATAATAAAAATTAATTGTGAAAAAATAGCCCTGCACCGGTGCCTCCGAGAAGAAACGTAAACGTGAGTTAAGATAAGCATTTAATTTACTTGATTTACTTGTCTTTTTGTTTTAATATAATTCTTTAAACATAAAAGTGTGCTTTAGTAACAATTTCATCAGCTGTCGTTTATTTTATAAGTCATATAATAAAACAAGTAGATCTACGGACTTTTTAGCTGTGCAATATCATGTATGTCGCCTCGTTCAATATGGATTTTGCTGTGCAGCATCACACGATATTGAAGTACATATTTGTATAATAGTAATCGATTCTACTATAATTATTGTATAATATATTGTATAACATATATCGATAAAGCTTTGGATAATTACTATTTTATTTAATGAAAGTTAGGTATTTCTGGTATAAATTATCAAAAACGGTAATGGCTCTTTGCGCAATACCCAGTACACTAAATATTGATACAATGCAATACTCCGTACACGAGCATGCAATACTCAGTACACGAGTTGGCATTGTTTAAGAAGTAGAACTTACTTAGTACGCAACAAAAGTAGCTGAAAATTTCAGGAAATGTTATTTATAGTATTCGTAAACAATCGCTCGATTAACATCTTTTAAAAAGGTTTAAACTCATCAATAATTGAAAGAAACAAACGAGGAGCTGCATTTTTTCAGCGAGCAGTTTACGTTTGTTTACTGATTATTCACTGTTCATCTATTATATCGGTCAAAGTAAAAATATGACGGTCTTTGCAATTTAGTTGGCAGTCCAGGTCAGCACATACAAGTATAAAATTGTAAACAGAATACTTGAAATCGGTGTTTTACTTACCGTTGTTGGAGTTGTTTTCTATATTGCTGCTCTATTTTGGCTCGATAATTGGTGAATATCCGTCGTCACGTCTTACCCAGTGTTAATGGCTGCTTGCAAAATAATGCTACTCTTTAACCATCTCTCACTAATGTTCAACGACATTTGACACATATATGAACTTGCTGTGATGCGTAAAACATTTTCGGCATAATTATTGCTAATTACATCAAGAGCTGTGCAGACGTTCAAATAACGACCTGTACTCTAAAAATTTATAAAAGAAGTACTTAAGAAAGATTTATTGACTAGCATCTTCTGTTGCTAACAGCTACTTTTTCTGACTTCGACTTGAATACGTAATGGAGCCAGGACACAGTGTGAAACTGTCCCAACAAGAAGTTGCAGTCAGGGTAAGACACATTTAAAGTACATGTATTATTAATTTTCGACGTATAATATAGAAGAAGAAGAAGACTTTAATCAAATATAACATACATGCACGCAATGCATTAGGTCAAAATGACCCATGAGCATCAGCAAATTGTTATCATAGCATAAAACAGTCAATATCTATACATTATTATTAATATTCCAATATAAGCATATTTCTCTTTTGAAAAGCTCTATAGACATAAACAGCCAAATTTTTAATAACATTAACATTTTTGGAAGAAAATAATTCAACACATTTAAACATACTTGGGTGGCAATGATAGTATAGTGGCATATACCTATGTCTGAGATTAGAGTAAATATTACATTCAAAAAGAAAGTGGAATTCGTCTCCTAAGACGTTACAATTTGGGCAAGTTCTATTAGCTCTTTCTGTTTTATTCCATCTGCCAGTTTCTATGTTAAGTCTGTGAGATGATAACCTTAGCTTACTCAGAGCTATTCTATATTTTTCGATATTGACATTAGAAAGGTAAAACTGATATTAATTTTCGACGTATAATATATGATAAGCAAGGATTTCGTATGGTTATTTGCAAATTTGATGCAAGGTTATGAAAGTTATGTGTAGCTCATGTTAACAATGCACTTTCAATTAAAACTCTCAAACTGGAAAGTTTGCCAAAAATGGAAACAAACGATAAACATATCATTTTTCTTTAAATTACACAACGATTATACATATCATTTTTCTTTAAATTACACAACGATTATTAATTATTTATCACCGTAAATGATCAAATGGTAATGGTAAAATTAGTGGTCTGTTCAAATCAGGAACAATTTCGGTTAATTTAAAAAGTCGACAAATCGTCAGTTTTAAAATGTAATTTACCTCGAAGTAAAACTGTTTTATTATTACTAGCTTGTTATACATTATGATTTGTACTGTCCCATTATAATTAACCTCATATCTGCGAACTCTTCTGAACTGAATAATATAAATGCCATATTGTACCACTGATGTAGATGCAATAAAAAAAAATTTCGAAACGCTTTTACAGCATGATTTGTAACATGATTTTCTTTAACAAACAATCGATACTTTCCAACTAGTGATCTATCCAGAAAAATCAACATTAAATACATGTACAAATTGAAACTCGACTTTACGTCATTTCAATACATGTACACAGTTTAGAGTATATGTTCGCATATGGGCATCAACTGAAATGCACTCAAAACGTTTATAAAAATACATGTCTGTTCAACAAACAGTTGACATTTTCAAACGGGTGCTCTGTCCAGAAAAGAAAATAATAACTTCAAATCGACTCTCGATATATTAATATTTTCGATGCATTGTTTAGATTATATGTTTGCACATGAGCATACAGTTATTTATTTGATATTTCGCCTATCTTTTATATCTTTTATCATTACTCTACATTATCCCCAATTAAAATATATATTTACCCAACACCTCAATCAGTAGAATTGCGACGCCAAATTTGTTGCGCACATTAATTTTCTACAAGTCATGTCTCATTATAATGTTATTATGCTTGTTGTGCCCAACATAATTTTCTGGAGTTTTGGCTAATGATAGTTTCACCATCTGGTATATCCATCAAGCATTAACGCGACTTACAACAGCAATGAAATGATGAAATTGTCATATTTGCCAACAGAAATAGTAACTGTTGGTTATTAGAGCCACCCTTGATACTTTCTTGACACAATCGGATGTTTAGCTTTGCCAAGAGAACAAGCAATAACAATATCATTTTTACATTATTTATGATCTATTAAGAAGCAACCAACAATTGGTCATATAACATTCGATTGCAACTTTTTCGTCGTAGCTTTCGAAGATCGCTTTTGACCTAGATTTCTTGCGATAATTATGCAGCGGGAAAATTGAATGCCAATAGAATTAGGCAAATTTTCTAATTTTAAGGAACGCAAACTTACAACAGTGGTTAAATGTATACCAATAACTGTTGCATACTTGGGGATTAAAATTTACATCATTGTTCACATAAGCGGTTAAACTAATGTTATAAACATATCTTCGACATACACTCTAGAACTGAACATAATTATGAACCATTTTACTCATGGTATGTTATGATCAGAACGTACAATGTTGCGTGTTTAATTTGATGGAGTTTATACTTCCTATTGTTTTATCATTGTAACCGACTTCAGTCCCCGTGAATTAATTGTAGCGAGTACAACACTCCATACCAGCAGGAGACGGTGAATTAATCATTCTAATAGCGCGCGGTGAAGCTGTGCTAATACACACGCATCAATGAGCGTCCGGAAACGCCTAAAACCGAGAACTTCAATAAATGGGGAATTTATAGACTTACTGTGCATGTTAATTTATATTTGAATTGTGGTGGTGTTTTATTAAGAATTATTTATAATTGCACCTTTCTATCAACTTCTCCAGTAGATGTTATTCAATCTGTAAAAATGTTACACATATTTCTATAAATAAAATGTGGTGACAAAAGTCTCGTAATACGTCGAAATGTTATTCATGTTACTTTAGTTTCATTTGCTTATCCTGAATACACTATGTGCAATACTAATGATACATATAATATATTATTTAACGTACACTTGTCTGATATATATAATAATTTTTATTCATATCCGCTAATATTTTCTGACAATGTTAATTTGTTAAATTTGCCTGACAAATTTATGTATTAATTCTGTTTACGTAAATAACGAGTATTTAAGTTATTCATGTATAATTGGTAAAAACATGGAGCGGTATATGTTTTGGGGCCGATATGCTTTCTTAATGTGTCCTAAAAATCTAGTGTCCGAGAAGTCTCCTTAGTAGAGACCGAAACATCTAGGATCCAAGAAATTCTTAGTAGGGACCGAAAAATCTGGGGTTCGAGACATCACGTAACCGATCATCTTGGTCCTCTTGTATTACATTTAGGGCAAAAAATGACATCACAATATTAATTTCAACGCCGATTGTCTTTTTTAAAGACATTTCTTGTTTGTACAAGATGTTAACGTCGGCCACGAGAAATATATATTTCCAGAATTAGCTGGAATTTTGCTGTCAGACTGGCCTTTCTAGTGAGTACATCTATTGTATATACATAGTAAATGTAAATGAGTGTATATGATACTTTCATTATTAATGAATCGCCTTACAATATCAACAATTATCACGTTATTAAATGTTTTGGCACGTTTGATGAAAACGGGTTTGGGGTATCAGGTCCGCAAAGCGGTGTGCTGGATTTGAACACATGCAAACATAATAAGCGACTGCAATAAATGTCTTTAAATTGTTACCTCATTATTTAACAACGTTGATTTTAAGTGTGTTTTTTCAGGTGTAAATATTTTAGGACATATCTTTAATGAACATATATAGTTGTAATAGCTTCCTTTTTTAAGTAAGTATGACCATAAACTGGTTAAGGTAATACATGACATGCATATATCATATAAACCAGACACAGGGCACACGATCTGTCTTTGCACATATGAAGCTATTGTCATTAGTGAAATAGCAACAAAACATATGAAGCGGTGCTGCTTTGAAAACATTTGCTTTACTGTAAACTAACAAACGGAGAACAATATAACTGAGTGGAAGAATATAAAAAAATATTGGTGAATGTTAACATAAACATTGCTTTATCATGTGGGTACGTAAGAAAAAAAAGGATAAAATGATGATAATTCCTAATTCCTAAATTCAAACGCGCGAGCATGTTCTTGTTACTAGTATCCATTAAACCATATAACATACAACATAATTATGTTGAATGATTTTGTCTGAAAACAAGGTGTACGTAATACAATTATTCTTTATGCTTTCTTAATGACATTAATTGATAAATATATGTTGACATACGTGCATACCAATCAAACGACCCACTTACAAGACAAAACTGCTGACATGACACCACGTTTTGTATGTCATCCCATTTTCCAGCAATATTGGGGTTGGAAGCACCTGTTCCTAATTATGTCGATGTTTTGTCTTTGTGCGATGTAATCTTAGTGTACTTACATGTACGGAAAGTTATTTACAAAAATTTATTTTAGGAGTTTTGGCGTGACAATGCAGGCCAGATATCACGTGTATTGCACGCGAGCTGCATGTCAAATCAATTAACCGAAGCAGAGTATTTTTGAAGGTATACTAGATGTTTTATGGCAGCACCTTTCTCTAATTAAAGACGGTGTTATTTCATTACGGTTTCGCTCTGCTAACGGTGGTCATTTCTATTACAGGCAATCATTACGGGAAAACGATGTGCAGTTTTAATGCACTTGCTTTTAACAAATAAATGAAAAGAATAAAACAATTTTTTAACGTTTATATATGGTAGTATAATATCTTTCTATTGCATAATGCACTTTTTATTTTTTAACCAGTATACAGTCTTGCCTTTCCTCCAACAAGTTGAAAAAAAACAACATTTATACAACATATTCTGTCATTAATTTATTTTCTTCCAGAATATATGATATTATATATTGCGTTATACATGTATTACATAATATTGCAATAACCATGCAATATCAATGGTAGCATGTGCAGTTCACAAAACTACATGTTAAACATAAACATAAATTTAATCTATGTTATCAACGTTGCTGCGGTATACGAATATCTCTAGATACTTGTAGAAGAATTATAAATTCACCTCACCCTTTTATATATTAATACACATAGCGTGGTTCAACTGCATTGTGGACACAAATGAATGTTTAATACACTTTCAATATTTAGAGCTTGGATTTAAAACCGCAACAACCTATACCTGTTTGGTTAGAAATCCAATTTCTTTTAGCTTACAAAAGTTATTTTTAGTTCTTGAAATATATTTTTATCCATTGACAGTTAGAGTTTTATTCGATTCAAATGGATCCATATTTTGGCATCGACGCGTCTAATATTCGATCGGTGTTAATAATGCAAACAAGTGAGAGGTGTCAAAACAGTTTAAAACAGTTTATAATATAGAGTGGTGTGAATGTCCGGCAAAACAAGCATAGGTAACATCAAGTATGCCAAAGGAAAACATCACGCACACGTGTTTATACTAAGATCATGACTTACATGATTAACAACCATTGCAGACAAAGGCGGTGCATTTAGGAACCTACATATCAACTTGCATCCTAGCTGGTCATATCCCTTAAGAACAATTGTGTTCAAGAAGATATCAGTAGTGTTTTTTTTTGCCAACATACCTGTATTCAATATTTTAATCAATACAATGGTTACATTTATGTTCATTATCAGTGTCGTTTTCTTGTTCATTGTTATAAATATTTCATATACAACAAAAGTTTTATTTTTTAAAAAAGAAATGACTTAATAGTAAAGTATTAACAAACTGTAAAGTATTTACAAACTAAATTTCAGAACAAGTACAACAATTATGTTTTTGAAATATATTACAATGCAATTTAAAGATTAAACAAGAGGGCCACGATGGCCCTAGGTCGTTCACCTGATATCTATGTATGAAGTGTCATTAAAATATCTCAGTACGTTCTCAACTTATTGAGCGAAAACTGTTTTTCTATGTTTAGTAACAGTGACCTTGACCTTGATCCAACCCACCACATACGTAAAGCATAGCAAGGTCTTGATATAAGGTATCTGCGTATGAAGTTTTATTAAAATATCTCAATGCGTTCTTAAGTTATTGAGCGTAAACCGTTTTTCTACTTTTAATAATAGTGACTTTGACCCCACCCACCCCATAAGCAAACCCAAGTGAGGTCTCGATATAAGATATGCGTATTAAGTATCATTAAAATATCGCAATGCGTTCTCAAGTTATTGAGCGGAAACCGTTTTTCTATTTTCAGTAACGGTGACCTTCATCCCACCCACCCCATATGCAATCCCAAGCAATGTCTCGATATCAGGTACTAAGTTTCATTAAAATATCTCAACGCGTTCTCAAGATATTGAGCGGAAACCGTTTTTCTATTTTAGTAACAGTGACCTTGGCCTTGACCCCACCCACCCCATAAGCAAACCCAAGTGAGGTCTCGATATAAGATATGTGTATTAAGTATCATTGAAATATCGCAATGCGTTCTCAAGTTATTGAGCGGAGACCGTTTTTCTATTTTCAGTAACGGTGACCTTGACCCCACCCACCCCATATGCAATCCCAAGCAATGTATCGATATCAGGTACTAAGTTTCATTAAAATGTCTCAATGCGTTCTCAAGATATTGAGCGGAAACCGTTTTTCTATTTTAGTAACAGTGACCTTGACCTTGACCCCTCCCACCCCATATGCAATCCCATGTGAGGTATCGATATAATGTTTTAACCTAAAATGAAACCTCTGGGCCTTGTGGTTTCAGTGAAGAATTGTTTAAATCATTTTGCCATTTACGTCTATATAAACATTGTGACCCCCGGGGTGTGGCAAGTTTTGACCCCAGGGGCATCATTTGAACAATCTTTATAGAGGACCACTATACAATATTACATACCAAATATGAAACCTCTGGGCCATGCGGTTTCAGAGGAGAAGAGTTTTAAAGTCGTTTTTCTATTTAAGTCTATTTAAACCATGTGAGCCACGGGGTGTGGCCAGTTCTGACCCCAGGAGCATCATTTGAACAATCTTTGTAGAGGACTACTATACAATGTTACATACCAAATATGAACCTCTGGGCCTTGAGGTTTCAGAGAAGATTTTTAAAGTCATTTTGCTATTTAAGTCTATATAAACCATGTGACCCCCGGGGTGTGCCCAGCTTTGACCCCAGGGGCATCATTTGAACAATCTTTGTAGAGGACCACTACGCAATGTTACATACCAAACATAAAACCTCTGGGTCTTGCGGTTTCAGAGGAGAAGATTTTTAAAGTCATTTTGCTATTCAAGTCTATATTAACCATGTGACCCCCGGGGTGTGGCCAGTTTTGACTCCAGGGACATCATTTGAACAATTTGTTTAGAGGACCACTAAACAATGTTACATACCAAATATGAAACCTCTGTGCCTTGCGGTTTCAGAGGAAAAGATTTTTAAAGTAATTTTGCTATTCAAGTCTATATAAACCATGTGACCCCCGACGTGTGGCCAGTTTTGACCCTTGGGGCGTCATTTGAACAATCTTTGTAGAGGACCACTATACAATGTTACATACCAAATATGAAACCTCTAGGCCTTGCGGTTTTAGAGGAGAAGTTTTTTTAAAGTCATTTTGCTATTTAAGTCTATATAAACAATGTGAGCCCCAGGGTGTGGCCAGTTTTGACCCCAGGGGCATCATTTGAACAAGCTTTGTAGATGACCACTAAACAATGTTACATACCAAATATGAAACCTCTGGGCCTTGCGGTTTCAGAGGATATGATTTTTAAAGTCATTTTGCTATTCAAGTCTATATAAACCATGTGACCCCGGGGTGTGGCCAGTTTTGACCCCAGGGGCATCATTTGAACAGTCTTGTAGAGGACCACTATACAATGTTACATACCAAATATGAACCTCTGGGCCTTGCGGTTTCAGAGAAGAAGATTTTTAAAGTCATTTTGCTATACAAGTCTATATAAACCATGTGCCCGCATTTCTGTGACGTTCATACGTATATATTGAAAAGACATTACGTGAAACATGAAAACAACATCAACAGCAGCTTTATGTAATTTCATGCATCAGTCAAGCGTTAAACCAGATTAAGTGTGTAATTATTGCTATTTCTGGTGTGGATATACAAATGTTGTATTTTGCAAGTTAACCACAATATGTTCAAACTATTTCGTTGAATATTTCCTGGTTTTTTTATGAGTAAGTTATAGTTTGGAAATATGAAGTTACTTAAGAAATAATTTTTGATTTATCGTTGTTTAACGGCCAATCAAAAACGATTTGGAGTTCTGAAGCGTAGGAATTAAACCAGAAGGGCGTTAGCACGAGTTGTTTAATAGCCACGCAGCAGAACGACAAAGAGTTGTTTATTGGCCGATAAACAACTATATTGCAAAAATTATTTAGATTCTAACATGATTTGACAAATATTTTTGCAATTGTAATGAGAACTTAAATTTACTAAGCTGCGCTAAGAATCGGGACTACTTTTTGCGTTGTTTATTGGGTAGTTTAACAACGATAATTGTACATTCTTTGTCTATATAAAATTCAGCGAGTATCATGTTAGAATTCCATTTTATTCGCTAATACATAGTGATTAATAATATTAAATACAATTACACCGCAATGGATAAAATACCGCAGTAATAAATATATAGGATAGAGGACAGAAAAAAGGTATGGCGTCGCAATTCTTATTAACACAATTAAATAATTCTTTGAACATTGTATATGAAAACATTTAAAATGCATCTGAGCGTATCATTGTTACTCATCGTATCAAATGTATCATTGCTACTCATCGTATCAAATGTATCATTGCTACTCATTGTATCAAATGTATCAAATGTATCATTGCTACTCATCGTATCAAATGTGAAGTACGGTACTGTATTCACGATAATAATTTCGCACAATAATATCTTTTGTTTCTAACTTTGTGAGTGATTATATTAGTCATAAGCGAAACTACATAAATGAACCGGACATAGATGTTTAGAATGTTAATTTTGCTATGTTGGCTTAAGCGAATACTCTTGACGTATGTTATGATTTGTTTTCCGCTATTTTATTTTTTAAAGATACATTTTTAAATTGTTTTACCTTTTTCTTGACCAATTTGTCGGGTACCAATGATGTTTATGCCATTAATTAGTAAAATTCATATTAACGACCTCTTTAAAACAGAACCGTTCCAATAATTTTCTTTATTCTTAAGTCTTAAGTATAATAATTGATGGGTGAATGCGGGCCCAATTTCTCAAAATAAAAGTATGTTATATAACAGGACTAGCTTATGCTCCATACGTATTTTCATATTGTCATAAAGTAGACATGCATAATATTCTATTAAAGACATAGATATATTACATTTTTGAATATATATATATATATATATATATATATATATATATATATATATATATATATATATATATATATATATATATATATATATATATATATATATATATATATATATATATATATATATATATATATATATATATATATATATATATATATATATATATATATATATATATATATATATATATATATATATATATATATATATATATATATATATATATGTTATTCCTTAAGAAAATTTGAGAAATTGGTCCCATGTTATGTAGGGCATTGAGGCCACACTGGAAGATACCATTAAATCGTTGATCATGTCAATGGCATCTTCCTAAAGTGCCATATACAGAAGCATTCGTTTAGTCTGCTTATTAAACTTTTTTTTGGCGAAATTCATCCGTTTTTGTTAATTAAGTCCATGTGAATTGTGTATTATAAAGTCATTTTTATGTGGAAGTTATTTTAAGAGGCATTATTTGTGGACATTGATGTGGAAATAATTCATTTCTACTGTCTTCAAGGGACTTGTTCGTAGATTCGTGTATTTTTAGCTCACCTGAGCACGAAGTGCTCAAGGGTCAGCTATTCTGGTCAGTCACCGCCCGTCGTCCGTCATTGTCCTTCGTCGTCCGTCGTCGTCAACAATTTACTTAAACAACCGAAACCGCTTGACGGATTTTAACCAAACTTAGCAGGAATGTTCCATGGATGGTCTTTTAACAAATTCCTTCAATTTATTTGAATATATGGAAAACTGTGGTTGTCATGGCAACCAAAAGCTTAAAAATGGAAATCTTTAAAAATCATATTGTCTAAAACCACTTACTGGATTCCAAAATAATTTCACATAAATGTTCATTGGGTGACCCTCTACCAAATTTCTTCAAATTATTTTGATTCGTTAAAAAACATGGCCGGCAGGGGGGGCGGGGCAGTTTTCCTTATATGGCTATATAGAAAATTTTGAAAATCTTCTTGTCAGATACTGCTGACTGGATTTCAGAATAATTTAACACCAATGGTCCTTGGGTGACCCTCTACTTAATTTCTTCAAACTATTTTGGTTTGTTAAAAAGGATGGCCGCCAGGGACACCGGCAGTTTTCCTTATATGGCTATACTGAAAACTTCAAAAATCTTCTTGTCTGAAACCGCTGGCTGGATTTGAAAATAATTTCACCGAAATACTCCTTTGGTGACCTCTATGTTAAAATATGGCCGCCATGGGCGTGGTAGTTTTCCTTATATGGCTATATTGAAAACGTTGAAAATCTTCTTGTCAGTAACCACTGGTTGGATTTTGAAATAATTTCACAGAAATGTTCAGTGGGTGACCCTCTACCAAAATACTTCAAATTATTTGATACGTTAAAAAACCTGGCCCTAGGGGATGGGGACTTTTTCCTTGTATGGCTATATTGAAAAATTTACAAATCTTGTTTTATAAAACACTGGCTGGATTTCCAAATTATTTAACAAAAATGTTCTTTGGCTGGTCCTCTACTAAAGTACCTCAAATTATTTTGATTCATTAAAAAAACATGGCTGACAGAGGGCGGGACCATTTTTCCTTATATGACTATATATTGAAAATTTTGAAATCTTCTTGTCAGAAACCACTGGTTGGATTTTGAATTTTGAATTTAATTTCGCAGAATTGTTCCTTTGGTGACCCTCTACCAAATTCCTTCAATTTATTATTATTTAAAAAACCAACAAAAACATGGCTGCCAGTGGAGCAGTTTTCTTTATATGGCTTTAATGAAAACTTTGCCAATATTCTATAACCACTAGCTGGATTTTGAAATTAAAAAAAAAAAAGTTTAATCGGTGACTATAATCTACCAATTTCCTTCAAATTATTTGGATACGCTAAAAACATGGCTGTTAGTTGTCCATCACTGACGTCAGTTGCCAAGTTTTACTTCACCTTTTGAACATGCTTTAAAAGTGTTACAAACCATTATGATTAATAAAACTCAGGTGAGCGACCCAGGGCCACTTTTGCCCTCTTGTTTGAATTATGCCATAAAATGCCTTAACTTGACAGATTTAAGCATCGGAACTAAAAAGCTCAAGTATAATACTTCACGAAAAAGATACAAAAAAGTTGCTCCCACCGGGGTTTGAACCTCAGACCTTCCGATCAAAGGGCTAGCGCCTTATCCTCTCGGTCATTCCGATTGTTCATGTTTTCCTTTATGTAAATGATCCACGTATTGTCAACAATTTTTTACAAAAGCAACATACGAATTCCAAATTATTCCATCGTTTAGCGTTACAAACACTTTATAATTTTGTAGACTTCAACTGATCATTATTCATTTACCAAACGATATTTACAGTATATTCATATGAAAAATTGTCAATTCGCCAATCTGTGAACAGGTCCCTTTAAGTGACGCACAGCACACTGGCGACAACATTTAGCCACATCTAAATATATCTAGTTTATTTAATTTAAACATATTTTATTGTGCATACATATATATTTATGTACATAGTATACAAAATTAGATTTGCATGTATACAAATGGATTGGGCCTAGAGTTATACCAACATCATCGATGGGCCCTTTCCATTATGACAGTTAATTGTAAAGGTTAACAAGATGCCAATGTCAACATTCTTATACTGAGAAAGTAGTTACTATGTGACTTATGTTAACTTCATATGAAACGATATGAACAAGAAAAAGAAAACATGAAACAAAAAAAACAGGAAGAACACACACAAAACGAAAGCTACCATCCCCTGACTAGCTCGACCGTATTCGTTTATTTGGACACTAATGCAACAATGTTAATGGATAGCGGGATGTTCATACGCGTATACAATGATCCGATTATACATTAAATCGTTTCGTACGTTTAATAATAGCTGAACTTCATTAAAAAGCTTAGAGTTATTTTCATAATTAAGATTTTGTATAACATACAAGAGTTTCGTAGCACTTATTGGATGGATGTACGAGTGTTTCTAAACATTTGTAACCGTTCGTCATGATAAAGAGGACAATTAAAGAAATACTGATCTGCATCTTCAGTGTGGTAACCACAACAACAATTAGGTGAGTCGATTAAGTTATTTTCGAAAAGGTGTGCTTTCAGGTCACTACATTTGTTCCTTAGTCTTTCATGCATTACCTGATATTTTCTTTCTCCATGTAGATAATATATAGGCACAATTGGTGCTTTGAATTTTTCTTTAAGTTTTGATTTAAATTCGCCTAACGTATCGGAGTTGCGTGTGTTAGAATCAGGTTCATTCCATAATTTGATCGCTGATGGAATAACAGAGTTGGAGTATATTTCAAGACGCCTAGGTAGTGTAAGTAGATTATCGCCATTTCGTAAGTTATAAGAAACATGTTCGTTTACAGTTGTAGGAAACAGATCAGAAAGATACTCTGGGAATATACCATGAATATGTTTGTACACTAGTATAAGCTTTTGAATGTTACGTCTTTGTTCCAATGGTACCTAGCCAATTTCAGTAAGTAAATTGTTGATTGAGGAAGATCTGGTTAAACCACCAACTATTCTAGCTGCGTCATACTGAACTTTACGAATGATATGTAAATTTGATTTAATGTTCGGCGTTGTAACTTAAACTTCAACATTCTCATGGATCCTAATATTTTGGATGCTCTTTTGAGAATAGAGTCAATATGATTATGCCATCGGCCATCTTGGCTAAACGAAATACCTAGGTGTTTGTGGGTTTCAACGAACGACAACTGGATTCCGTCAAATAGCAAATGTGGTTTAGGAATGTCTGATAATGAGAAAAAGACAATTTCAGTTTTGGATGGGTTAAAGGTAACCAGCCATTGTTTGGCCCAGTTGTTGATATGCATTAGATCATTGTTTAGAGTGCTTTCAATAAAAGTGTGATCATTTGACGTGACTGAGAGTGAACTGTCGTCGGCAAAAGTTGTTAAGTTACTAAGTAATTTATCAGAGATATCGTTAACGTATACAAGAAATAGGAGAGGACCTAAAACAGATCCGTGGGGTACACCAGCTTTTAAAGATTTGTCGTGAGAAAATGTCGTATTGATAAAACCCCGTTGGGTGCGGTCCGATAAGTAGTTTGAAAGCCAATTCAACATATTTCCGGATACTGGTGAAGTTTTAAAATAAACCCTTTATGCCAGACTCGATCGAATGCCTTTGAAATGTCGCAAAAGACCATGCACGTGCTTTGTTTGTCATCAAACGCTTTGCATATTTGATTTTAGATATCAATTAGTTGATAGGTAGTTGAGTGCCCCGGCAGAAAGCCAGATTGATATTTATAAATAAGTTTGTTTGAGTGTAAATAATTATACAAATATTGCAAAACAACTCGTTCCAAAACCTTTCCTACGCAGCTTACTAAAGAGATGGGTCTGTAATTTGATGGATGTTTTTTATTTCCCTTTTTGAACAGAGGCAATACGTTTGTTTTCTTCCAAGAGCTAGGAAATATATTTTCTTTAACAGATCTGTTAAATAAAATGCAAACCGGTTTACATATTGTATGCGACGTCTGCTTCAACATTCGATGACTGATTTCGTCAGGGCCGCTTGCTTTATTGATAATAAGATTATTTAATACGCCCTTAAAGACGTTCGCAACGATTTCCTTCTTTTTTTTTCCAACGACAGATTTTCTTCAAAATTGGAACAAACATGCATCAATGTATACTAAAACTAAAACGGTCTTAAAAAATAGGGGTCACCGGCCTTTTTTCCGGAAATAATTAATTTTGAATACGGTACCTACCGAAGACCCTTTTTTTAGTGTGTGTTACTTAGAATGTTGAGTAATATAAAGCGTTCATATTCAAACAAAGATGGAGATTTTTAAATGGATCTTTTTTTAAATGTTTCGTTTGGTAATATACAAGTGCAATTTAATAATAAAACGTGCTTTATCTACAGTTATCATTTAATAAATGACTTTCAATGGACGCTTAACGAGTTAATTATGCATTAAATATGCCTGTAAAAACATCAATAATTTATCAAATATGCGAATATCTTTGGTTCCGAACGACAGATTGTGTTGAAACTTTCTATACACACGCATCATTGTATACTGAAACTAAAACAGTCTTAAAAAATAGGGGTCACCGGCCTTGTTCCGGAAATTTTGGGATTTGAATACGGTACCTGTCGAAGCCCCTATTTCAGTTTGGATTTTTTATCAATGTTTAAAGTATATAGGAGAGCTTTTTTTCAAACAAGGTTATGTTTCTTTCAACTGATGTTTTACATGTCTTGTTTGGCAATACACAAGTGTATTTTGGTAATAAAAAAACCCTTTATCTACAATTACTGTTAAAATAATGAATTTGACTGGACATTGAAGTAGGTCAAATGGGTACTAATAATACATTCTGAAACGTCATTTATTATGTATCAATATATTTTGTTCCAAACGACAGATTTTTTTTAAATTTTCGCACATACATGCACCAATGTATACTTGCACCAAAACATTAATAAAAATAATGGGTTAACGATACTGTTCGGGAAATATTGGACTTTAAATAGGGTACCTGTGTAGCCTTTTTCATGTTTCGTATTTACGTAAACAACGTATCAATTGCCAAAATAGAATATAGATATTTTTATGGATCTTTTTTTATCTAATTTGTTTGGCAATACATTGCATACGTGTTTTTTTTATTATTTTAATGCTTTGTTAACTTTTAACCATTGACTGGAACTTAATGACTTACACAGATTTATATTTAGTGATTGAAATTAGTATATTGTAACCTATATACAGTAAAGAAATAATGAAGCAAAAGGAGAAATTAACCCAATTATTTTCTTTCTGTTGCGAACGTTCTTAATATCTTGTTCAGAAATGTTAATATCGCTTAGAATCATATCCGTCTTAACGTCAAAAGTTGGCAGTTTTATGTCTCTCTCCTCAACATTCGAAACGGATACAAAATAGTCATTGAGTGTAGTTGCTTTTTCGAAATCTGTAAGTGAATATGTTTGATCATTGTTGATCAACGGTGGTATTTGGTCACAATTAGGAGAATTGTCTTACATGAGGCATTTGATAAGCTTCCAATATTTCTTAGGATTTGTTGACGAAACATCGTTTATATTAAATTCAATTGAGTTAAAAAATATCTCCTTTGCATACTTTTTCATATTGTTAACTTTGTTTCTGACGTGTTTATATGTGTTCCAGTCAGATGTTTTTCCAGTGCGTATTACTTGTTACACGTGTGGGTTGCGTAATTATGTTACGTAAATTGTTTAGTGTCATGATATCTTTTTGTTTATGGTTTGTCGGATTCAATTGATCTTCGTAAATCTCACAAACTAGGATAATATGTGGAGATAGTTCCATGGCTTTTTCAATACAGATATTTAATTTATTCCAGAATTCGACAGTGGAACTAGGTTGCCTGTACAGTGTGCATATTAAGAAAGTTTGTGCATGATCTTTAACTTGCACCCAAATGGATTCTGGTAGTATAAGTTCTACTTCTGGAACTCGTTGTGGTCGCAAAAGAGTCGAAGTATAGACTATAATACCCCAGAATGTGCGCTATTGTCTTTTCTAAATGTTGTGTCATACCGCTCATTTTTTTATAAATCATCTTCAATGTCAGTTGACAGGTGGGTTTCGGTGAAGCATAAAACGCTGTGTGTACATTCGGCGAAAGTGTCGCGGATATAATTCATCTTATTTCTTATGCTTCGGATGTTGAGATGAAAGACAGTGAGACATTCTAGGTTCAGGGGACCTGGATTACGTTCAATATCACCGGAAAGCAACAAGAGAAAACGTAAAGAGATAACGTAGACAGTTGATAGACATGAGAATATAATATCTTGAGACAAGTGCATTTGCATTAGTGACATATTGCTAGCAAGTACATAGAGGGAGATGCACATTGCTAAGTTCAATATACCTACGTAGTTAATAATATTGTAAAGCACGTGCATGATATGAAGCATAAACACCGCCATAAACCTGTTAAGGCATTTGAGATTTAATATGGAAGTACGAAATATTTGTCGCAAGTAAACACCCCGGTTCCTGCAATAATATAGACCAATGACCTGTCGCCACTGCGTTATATCGTTACCCATTGGGTAGTAAGGTAACAAGGGAACATGGTTGGTAAAGGCGACAAAGCATGCGGTCTAAAGCATCTTTGCAATCAAAACGGTTGTTGCATAAAGTTTGGGAAATATAAATCTTGCACGGTCGGGCTAGCCAAAGGGATGAAAACCAATACAATAAAAACATAAAAAGAATTTCGTGCATAATGCACGAGCACAAAGGATGTCCCTTTTGTTAGTGAAATATACTTAATCTATAGAACATAATAATATGACTATACGAAGGTTGTAACAATAAACTGGTAATTATTTTTATAATAAAAGATTCTTTAAAACAAACAACAACACAAAACAGCTTTAATCTGAATGTACGATGGTTGTAACATTAAAACTGATAATTATTTTAGTCATTATTAAAGCGTTCTGAAAGCCATGCATTTAGAATATTTAATATGCTATACACGGCCATTTTAAATTTGTAGTATTACCTTAATTGCTTTACAGTTATTTGATTTCAATTCTAAACAATTATTCAGGTTCAAAAAATACCTATCTAGTTTATAATATGAACACTGATTAAAAGCAAATTTCGCATAACACATTTGGCGATAATGTTACTTGCAGTAATACTTTTGGTTACTCTATAACATCTATGGTTAATATATATGTACTAACTATAAAATCTTAAAATTAACAAAGGTGATATGTATTTGTCTTCGTTAAACACGGAAACAATCTCCAGCTTGAAATAATGTCAATAAGTTGATAAAGTACTTTTGTTTATACCATCTATGCTTAGTATTATTGTACTAACTGTAAAATCACAAAAATTTACAAAAGTGATGTGTGTATATGTTCGTTAAAACGCAGTAAATATCACGTGCTAGGATGAAATCATAAACTTGCCTTTAAAAGTGAAGTATGAGTTTAGTTTAGGTATTGAGTTCTTTCTTTTTTGCATTGTCAAAACGAAACAAACCTCTACTGTTTAAACGTGTTATATTATTTATAGAACAGATTTTTATCACATCAGTACCATTAATTTATAATTAAAATGAATATGATATGGAAAAGATGACATTTGTTATAAACAGTTCGTCAACGTATTTAAATTATTAATTATTTAATACTAGCAGTGTTATGTACAACAAGACTGTTACAGTAAAACATTTTTAATAGGAGGTAATCGTAACAGGATTGCTTCCCCTTTGCAAGGTCAAAATATATATGTATACCTGTGTCAACAAGAAGGTATATTTCGAACAAATTGACCTGGCACCCGTGATATTTACCGGCATAGATTAGCCTTTGGATTATGCTCGGTTGAGTTTGTGCACGAATTTCATGTGTACAATTAGTACTATAATTGTAGAATGAAATAAAAACTGAATCAATATAAAGCTATCCCGAATACGGAGACAAATATACTCAACGTAAATCGGTTAAAAAATCAGTGTCAGGTTAGTTTACCGAGATACACGCACGTAGTGAGTTGCTAATATATGATTTCAGTACCATCACAATCGTGGTGGTCAAGAGTGTGAGACGTATATTTTAGGGCTCTGAGGAAAAGTTCGATTTACATCAAAAGTGTTATTTCTTCATGAAAATTGGATTATAAGTGATAAGACAGTATTCTATAGCTAATCTGTGATTTTGGTGGATTTTGGTGGATTTGTTTTGAGAAATTTAATGAGGAAAAGTGTTTTTCTCTATGAAATGTAAAATGTATTATAAGTTTCCGCGTTTCAGGACTGAAAATTGCACAGGGATTTACTGAACACTTGTCAAACGAATCTTGTGTTTTCTATTGTTCGCCTAATTGGATTAGTATAAAAAGCGACCAGTCATAGAATTCGCCAATTATACCTAGAACTGTATTATAACAAAACCGTAACAAAACCGGTTTCGCAAGATACTGTGAAAAGAACTGTCCAGTGATTAAAGTTAGATCACCGTTCAACGATCAAGTCTATTGTGGCTGACCCTCGATAAGTATAGCGTATCATGACCAAAAGTAATAACAAGCGTACAAACAAGCGCACAAAAGAACAAGCATCACCAGGTTCATCTAGCGATCAGCCTGATAAAATCCAAATCATGTCCGAGAAGACCCCACCAGCAGTTTCCGCAGGACCAGGGATGCCGTGCACGCCTCTCAACAGCGTCCCCGGAAACTCCACTGTCATGCTCACACCAAATCAACAGATGTTCGGCCAATATTATCCGCCCCATCTGCAATATATGTTCCAGCAGCCTCCATCCCCCGCCAGCATCCATTTAGCGCAACCAGCAGCTGTGCCTAGCGCCACGCAGGACCAGGGCTCGATACAGGCGATATTTGCTAGGTTGTCAAGCATTGATAACAGGCTCGCCAAACTTGACCGTATTGAGATGGATGTATCCAAAATAGCGAAAAATGTAACGCTTGTGGAGGCCCGAATGAATGACATTGACACAAGTATTCTGAGGTTACAAAACACGACTTCTTGAAACTAGCCGGGCTTTCGATAGTAGTGAATGCGATGATTTGCGTCGTAAACATTCTGTTTTAGAAAAATCTTTGAACTCTGAAAAATCTAAGTCTGATGCTTTGTCGAGAGATTTAAATGACTTGAAGCAGTTTAATTCCACATAAGCTGACGATGTTGTCCAGTCCTTTTTTTAATTTCGCTGAGGAAAATTCGTTTGATGATAGGCGAAATGAAGATTGTATGTCAAAATTTCTTTTTTTCTGCGAAAATGAACTTGGCATGAATGATGCGCGGGTAATCAAGATCGATCGTGCTCATCGTGTTGGACGGTTCGAACAAGGTTCGAAGAGACCTATTGTCGCCAAATTCAACTTCCATCAGGATAGCTGACAGTGAAGCAAAACGCCTATGATAAGCTGAAACACTCTGCATATCACGTGTCTGACCAATATCCTCGTGTGATTCAGGAACGTCGGCGGAAGTTAATTCCGTATCTAGTGCAGGCGCGTTCCCAAAACAAGCAGGCTTCCCTGAGCGTTGATAAGCTGTTTATCGACAGGAAACTCTATACCGCCGACAGCCTTCCACCTGGTCCTCCCCCGGATCTGCCGCCTCGCGGCGGGTCCAACTTCCGGAACGGAAACCGCACCGAGCCAAACCAGCAACGCGGATCTAGAAACAGCGCCCCGTCTGCACCATGGAACCCTCCAATGGATCACCAGGGCCGAGTTACACCGGATCTGCCGCCTCGCGGCGGGTCGAACTCCCTAAACGGAAGCCGACCAGTGCCAATCCAGCAACGCGGGCCTGAAAACAGCGCCCCGTCTGTACCATTGAACCCTCCGACGGATCACCAGGGCCGCGCCATCGACACATCCGGTACTGCTGAATACTGCTCCCGAAGAAACAACTACGTTTCTTGTTATGGAACGTTCAAGGACTTATCTCAAAATTAAATGATAACGAGTTTACAAATTATATTAATGAATTTGATGTATTATTGTTTTGTGAAACTTGGCACTCAAATTGTTCAAATGTTAATTTAAACAATTTTGATAGCTTTTCGTGTCCAAGACCTTTAACGAACAAGAAAGCAAAACGTAATAATGGTGGACTAATTGTCTATTTTAATAAAAAGTACGCTGGCAAAATTGAATTAGTGGACATCAATCTTAACGGCTATATGTGTATTAAGCTATGCAAAACATTCTTTGGTACATCTAATGATCTTTACTTTATACATTGTTACCTTCCGCCAGAAGATTCACAGGTATACAAATGTAGTAGTTCACCTCTGTTTGAATTTGATTTCTTTGAAAATATCTCAAATGATTTACTTCGCTATTCTTTACTAGGTGATGTTATTTTGACCGTTGACCTAAATGCACGCATTGGTCAGAGATCAGATTTGGTAGAAAATATTAACCTTGATAGATATGTGAGTATGCCTACAATAACATCTGATGTAGATAAACTGCCGTTACGATGTTCTTGTGACGAAATTGCCAATACTTATGGCAATAAATTATTGTCATTGTGTAAAGAGAATAATTTATGTATAGTCAATCGGCGATTAGAGCCGGGTAATTTCACGTGTTATAATTTTAACAGCAATAGATTTGCTGCTAGTGTAGTCGATTATGTTATATGTGATTATGAAATATTTGGTCGGTTTAACGGTATATGTGTACATGATATTACTGAATTCTCGGATCATTGCCCAATTGAGTTCCAATTAAATTGCGCCAATAATGCATCTATTGTTAATACTGCTCGTGTTGAACAATTATTGTGGGACGATAGCTCAATTAAAAATGAAGAATTGCAAAACGTGTTGTATGATAATAAACAAGTTTTTGATGAATTACTGAAAAGTTTTTCAGATGGTTTAACAGATATTAATACCTACGTGAATAGTTTGTCAAGTACTATTTTTGATCTGGCATTTAAGGTTTATGGTAAAACATTTCGCACTAAAGTCAATAACAATCGAAATAGTGGTAAGAAATCCCCTTGATTTAATATTGACTGTAGAAATGCTAAGTCGAGTTTTAATCAAAGTAAATGCATGTTTAAAACTAATTCTAGTGATGTAAATAGACTGCATATTTTGAATGCAAGGAGTGCTTTTAAATGTATCAAACGTAAGGCTAAACAATCTTTTTACAGGTATTATAAAAAATTTAAAACTGTTTTTAGGTATGAAACATATTTAGATGCTATTGACCAGGATAAGTATAGAATTGCATTTACTAGGTTACGATTATGTTCACATTCTCTTGCGATTGAAACAGGAAGACTATGTAAACTATGCAATTACAATATTGTTGAGTCAGAATTGCACTTTGTACTCTGCTAGCCCTTGTATCATGACTTAAGGCAAAAATATAAAATTTCAAATGCTTTTAGTACTATTAATAAATTTGTTAATCTCATGTCATCAGAAAAAATTGGTTTGTTAAGACGACTTTCAATATTGACGTACTTTGCGATGTTACGACGTTCCGAAACCCTAGATAGTGTTGCTTCTTAACCTACTTATAAAATAAGTTAATCAATCCACTTTATAGATAGATATGTTTTTGTACAATTTTTTTTATAAAGACTGCTTTGTATAATTGGAATTATGTATTTTGAACTTGTAATGTTGCTAATGGCCATCTTTCATTATGTGTTTTGTAAATGGCCAAAGGCATTGCTCATGCCGATTTGCCAAATAAACCAGAAACCAGACAAATCACAAGATAGATAATAAAATAAACTAGTGTCAATTGATTCAATGTATTGAATCGATTTACGTTTACGTGAATTTTACATAATTAGGCGTTCACTAGTATATTTTACCAAAGGTTGTATTTGTGTAATAGAAATATAAAATTATATGATTTTCAATGTATTGCTGTACAGTTTTAAGTTACAAAATGTTTGATAATTATAAACAACATTAGAAGAACATGTCATATACTTAGCTAATGACATTTATTCACAGTTTTCTCGGGTTCACCGTGCAAGTTATGACTAATCTCTAAAACCAATACTAAGGTTTACACACATATCTAAATAGTCATGGCATATCGTTATCGCATTTTAACTAAGGCGTGTTATACATAAGACAAGTACAGTTATACACAGATCGAGTTTTATATGTTTATACAGGTTAATAATAATCTGCCAACACGCGTTTTTTACTGAGTAACAATTAAGTAGTTTAAGTACATAACTATGACAGGTCTGCATTTTACGTTACACATGGATACATGACTTTGGCATATATGAGATGGTATGTAAACAAGTGACCTGAAAACATGATGTTAATTTTAGTGTCGATCACGTGCAAAACGTGTATAACATTTATTTGAGCAGGATGAATAAAACGTGTTTGATGTATATTGTGTTTTGTTTTCAACAACGGATTTGGAATTAATGTTGAGAGTTACTTTCCAAGTAAAAAAAAATTGGGCAGTAAGATACTGTCAAGAAAGAGTCGATAAGTTTAATAAATAGAAAGTGGCAAAACATGTGACATGAGTTTGTCGCCTTAAACTGCGTTTAGTAATTGGAACAAAATGATATTATCATGTGTATGTATTAACTGGCGCTTTATGTTTCGTGGACTCGAGAAGGCGAACTAGGAAACGGATTACATCGTGTCAGTTTGTAAAAACGGTGAAGTGGGAGTAAATGAGATTATTAGGATAAGGAAGTATACTACTCAATATGTTCTGGGTACCATTGAGGATAATATTTATCCACAAATGGTATCGACTAGATATTATAGTATGACTACAGATGGAGTCTTCAACTGAAAGTACTTAAGTAGGGTATGTACATAACTTAAAAATGTTACATCTGTTTGGATTATTTGATAACATACAAACAATAGTTTTCGAACACATTTTTACTGTTTATTTTTGTACAGTCAGTCCATATGTTCAGTCTGCAGTGGCTTACCATCTCGGATTGATGTGACTGTTGTCCTGTCGCGAATGTGTATGCGTCTTGCCCCATTTCCCGAGTGGTCAGGAAGCATTCCAAACACTTTGCAGCCAGCGATCCAACTTTTGGTTAACAGTTTGCTACGAACTAGCTGTCGAGCTTCATATGCCAGCTCTTCTCGAAGTTTGGTCAGATTTTCCTGTATGAAAACACCATTTTTAAGGTTTTTCCTGGCTTCATATAACCTTTGGCGAGCACCACTATTTGTAAATTTCACTATCACTTTCCGTTGAATACCCTCCTTCTTACCGACTCTGTGGCACCTGTCAATGTCAGATTTACTGAGGTTGATGCCATTGGTAGCGGCGAATTGGACTACTTTCTCCTCCACCCGATCGGACTGAGGATCGCCTGTGTCGCCAGAGATGTTGGTAAAGTTGAGGCACATTCGCCGTCCATACTCTTCAAGTTCATCAATCTCTAGATGTTGAGCTTCAAGACTTTTACGCAATCGTTCATTTTCGTGTTTCAATGTTGATATTTGCTCATTCAGATAGCCAGTTTGGCGTTTCACTTCAATGTCAATAAGTGACTTCACTTTTGTTGAGATTTCATTTAGTAAATCTGGCTTTATTTGTTGCACGATCAGGTTGCTAAGCTGTACAATGTCTTCACTGGTAAATTTTGACGCCATTTTGGATCGTGCCGGTGACTCAGAAAAAACAGAGTCACTTTCGTATTCGTAATCACTTTCTGACTGTTGTTTTTTGTTGAATAAGTTCTAATGTGAAGGAGAGGACAAGTTGCGTTTTCTTTTTGATTTAGATTTAGTTTTCTGTTTTCTCTGTACGTTCTTTTTCAGCATTGACTCCGATGACTTCTATGTACGCCAAAAATGCGCCAAAGGTACAAATTGGAAAAGTATTGTCAAATTCAAACGTCACCGAGAAAAACACTAAATGGTTACCCCGTGCGATAAACCATACCTTAGTATATCACTTTCTTGTGTAAATATTCCACTACATTGGGGACAAAAACGGTTATTTTACATTCTCAGTCTATCACAGAAAAATACAACGTCCATCTTGCTAACCGGAAACGGAAAGAATATCTGGTCACGAAATTTATAAACAGAAAATATACGTAAAACGTTGAATATTATTATATTATTCAAAATAAATATTCATATAATGTGAATTATTTATTTGTTAAAGCGAAAATATGCAAAAGTTGTGTTTTTATTGGCTATTCAAATGCAAAAAATCATTTGTTTCTGTTCATTTCTTGGTACGGTAATTCATCTAATTCATTTTTACTCGTCATTACCTAACTGGTGATTCCGTACAGAGAGCAAAAAAAAACGTGCACTTGTTTGCAGAAGACATACGAGCGTGCCGAATAACTAGTATTCTTCATTATCAACTATAAGGTCCCGTCATTATCAACTGTAAGGCTTCATCCAAAAATATGTAAATATTTTCTCAGTTTGAATACAAAATTCGAACCAACATTATTGACCGCAAATACAATAATTGATGGACGTTTTACTGCGTCAGCCGATGGTAAAACTTGTCTTATACAAGGTCCTTTGTTTAAATGAAATAAATATCAAACAAGGATGTCATGACAGACAGACAATTTTATTGGCGATTAAAAATCAGTGCATAGCCATTTCCAAATGAACAATATTATAATTAAATAACATGATAGCACAGTGGTTGGTATGCTTACCTCTCATGTAGACTAATCTGGGCTTTATTCAATCAGACTGCAGATTACAGGTGAATGTGTCTTTGCTTAATGTTTACCGTGCTGGGCATGTTGATTCCATCCAGGTACTCATGTTTCCATACAGCAAATTAGATATATATAAAAAGAAAACACAACAACAATAAAAGATAGATAGATAGATATTTTATTTCAGACTTGTACATTGTACATCGTCTACAACACATAAAATAATATAAATACAATGTCAACGTGAAATGCATGGGTTAACAATATTTTGGATATTAAATAATATATTTAAAATTAGTTATTCAATATATACCACATTAACCTAACATACATGTATATACTTGTATATATGTATTTTATTTGCTATCTGAAATATATAAGACTAAACATGTTTGCAATGGAGATGAGCATTTAGGCAAAAGTGTTATGGAATGCAGAACGTACACTCAAAGCTTCTTTTAAAAACATACAGAGATTTATAAGTTCAGTTCTATTATTAGTTTTCAACAATTGGACATATTTAAAAACCGATGGGCGTGCACGGTATTTTAGTTTAACATATTTATTTCTTAGATCAGAAAAGCAGGGACAAATACAAATAAAGTGATATTCGTCTTCGACGTCAAACTTGTTATTTTGTAAACAATATAAACAGTATCTTTCATTTCTAGGTGT
This sequence comes from Congeria kusceri, assembly GCA_027627225.1. NCBI lineage: Eukaryota > Metazoa > Mollusca > Bivalvia > Myida > Dreissenidae > Congeria > Congeria kusceri. The sequence goes on along the minus strand of CM051028.1, from coordinate 73,892,897 downwards.
ATTATTTCTATTATATCTACCGGTCTGAATCCGTAAAGGATGAGCAGACATTCTCAATCTACACAGATAAAACCTTAGGCTTCTCGGGACAACATTTAAATATATTTCATATTCTATAGAAGTTTTGAATTGTCTATAAACATCCAGCATCGAACTATTCTCGAGTAAATTAAACCATTCCTGTTTAAATGCATCAATTACTCTATTTTTAAAGGTACTTATACATGTTTTAACATCTATGGAATGTACATTATCAAATACAAAAGATAATCCGTAATCGTTTAACAATTTTCTCAACTGAAATACCCAGTTACGATTACCATAGTCACAATCAGCTACAGCTTGAACATATACACGTTTTAAAATAATGTTATCCGTGGATACAATTTTAAGCCAATACTTGACAATACGAACATATCTGCTTATATACAGGGGGTATCTGCCCAGTTCACCGTAGACAGCGGCGGTGCAGGTATTAGAAGGAACATTTAACAATCGTTTACAAAATTTCAAATGAATTCTTTCAATTTCTTTACTTCTGGTGTGACCCCAAAGTTCAGACCCATAGCTTAAAATTGAACCTACAAACGAATCAAACAATTGACATAATAATTTTGGTTTTAAGTCATACATTTTACATTTAGTAAGCAAAATATTCATTGCCTTAAGAGCCTTTCCAACCAGATGCTCTTCATTTAGGTTAAAACTACCGGTATATTTAAACACCAGTCCAAGGTAATTAAAATTATCTACTACTTCTACTGGTTGGCCATTGTAAGACCAACTTTCGGTGGGCAAAAGCCCACCTCGCTTTCGGAAAACCATAATTTTTGTTTTTTCTACATTAACTTGCAATCCCCATGTATTGCAGTACTCGTATAAATAATCTAAATGAGTTTGAATTTCGTTTGGAGATTTACCAACAATAGCCATGTCATCAGCAAAGAGTAAAAGTAACAAAATTATATCATCAATTTGTAGACCTGAGTCAATATCATTTTGCAAATACAGTTCTAAGTCCTCAACAAAGAGAGAAAACAACAGAGGAGACATTACCTCCCCTTGTCGTAGTCCTACTGCATATACGAAGTAATCAGAATAGGAAGACAACGATTTTACACATGATTTTACTTTTCCGTACATATCGCGCACAATTCTTAGGATCTTGCCTTGAATTCCTGATTTGTACAATTTAAACCATAACCCATTTCTATATATAGAATCGAAGCATTTCATCATATCGACGAAAATGACGTATAAACGCTTGTTTTTATATGAGTAATGTTGTATTAAAGACAAAAGAATGAACGCAGCATCAATAGTAGATCGCCCTTTTTGAAATCCGAACTGCGCGTCCGAAATAAGATTATTTTCATTACAAACTTGTTCGACACGGTTATTCAATACAGTTGTAAATAGTTTAGATAGGCAGCTCACAAGCGTAATCCCCCGATAGTTATTAACGTCATTAACCGGACCCTTTTTGTGAATCGGAATAATTATACCTTCTGCCCATGCGTCTGGAAAATATCCAGAGTTAAGAACTGTGTTAAACAAGTCACATATATGCGAAGACAATATATCAACTGTTTCAATGAAATATTCATTTAACAGATAATCAGTACCGCTTGATTTGTTACGCTTCAAAGATTTAATAGCTTTTACGATTTCATCAACGCTGATCGGCCTATCAAGTTCAGGGTAAACATCATTAGGCATGTTAAAATCGTTTTGCTCGTTAAAAGTTTCTGATTCCTCATTTCTGCAATTGAAAAGATTACTGCTAATATTTTCAAAATATTCGCGAAAGTCCCCTAAGGAAATATCTTCAGAATGTTTACGTGATCGGGATTTAAAATGTTTCCAAAAATCTTTACGTTTAGATTTCTTCATCTGTTCAAGCTCAAGCATTTTACTTTTATAATGTAAACGTTTCTTTTTCCTAACTATATTTTTATACCTAGCTTTACATTCACATAAATTAATCCTGTTAGATTCAGTTCTCTGAGAATTAAATAATTTAAGAGCGTCAAAATAACAAGAACGCGCTGTTTTACATTCATTATCAAACCACACATTTTTAAATTGTGTACTATCTTTGAAACACATTTCATCTTTAAAATAGCACGTTTTACAAAACAGGGGATCTGCTACGCTTCGTATTGTATTAGTAAAATCATTTAGCATATTATTAACAGAATCTCTGTTTGAGCAATCAACGTTGTCCACAATAGCATTAAACTTGATCAAATTACCTATAATTCCTGAGCGAAATTGCTCCCTAGAATGCACATTCCACTTATATTTCATTTCCGCATGACTAGTTTTATCACGTCTATTTTTATTACAACACAATGCAAAGTTTACTGGGGCGTGATCGCTCCATTCATTAAAACTATCAATACAAAAACGAGATAGTTGTGAAAAATTACAATCGGCAGTGAGCAGATAATCAATTACAGAACAGCCGTTATGCGACAAAAAAGTATACTGATTTGAGTTTCCTAGCCGGCCATTAACAATACGCATACCGGTTGCCTTACAAAAGTCTAGCAACTTAATACCATGATTATTGTGCCTTTGATCTAACGAGGCCCTGCTAGGAGTACAATCTGGACTATAATCGATTTCATCGATGCAAATATTCACTCTATCATGCAAAATATAATCATTCTTTTCACCAACACGACTGTTAAAATCACCGCATATATAAATTGCGCCCTTATTATCATAATCTGAAATATCGTTTTCTAAAATTTGAAATAAGTCAACACTTAAATAGTTATAGACTGGCGAATCCTCACCCCAAATGTAAACGCCACATATAAAAATATCTTGTTCCATGTTAAAAAATACATGATCTAGTCTTAACCAAATTATGGCGTCATAATGATTTTTTATAATTTCTATACCGCCCTCTAAATAATCCCTGTAACAAAGCAATAGACCGCCACTACTTCGTTTGGCATTTCTATTTTGGAAAGTCCTGTAAAAGTTATGGGTAATATAACCATTTAGTTCTACGTTAGAATTTGATTTACACCACGATTCATACAAAAAACAAATGTCATAATTTGCCAATATCCCAACAAAATCAACACTTTCCTTCTTATCTTGCGACAGACCATTAATGTTCCACGATAAAACAGACAGTTCATCTCCTGCGTACCCCTACTGCTTTATCGGCTGTCCATTGATGTACAGCGTATCATACGCCAACCAAGCACGCTTGCCCTGTCGCTTTGCCTCCTTCATTTGTGGAACGAGACGTCGACGCTTTTCTTGCACTTCCGGGGGAAACTGTTCATACACATTATAATTTGTGCCCTTAAGTTGTGGCCACTGACGCCTGACTAGCTCCCTGTCCTTAAAAAATGCAAATTTCGCCACAATTGACCGTACCTTACCATGCACTGGCTGAGAAGGGGTACGATGCACTCGCTCGAGTTGTAGCCCATCCACCGTCTCTTTAGGGATTTTAAGCTTTTCATGCATATGTTCCCTAAGCTTACGTTCGGTGATGACTTGGGATTCATTACCCTGGGAGTTATCCTCTTCAATTCCAGTGAAGACCAGGTTGTTCCGCATTGATTGGGATTTTAGGTAGGCAACCTCGTCACTAAGCTGCTGCCGCTGCTTTTCGATATCCGCCACTCGGGAATCCAGCATACCAACTCCTACGTCGGCGGCTTCTACCTTGACTTCTAGGCGAGTTACCTTTTCGTCCGTGCGCTTACATCGGTCATCAAGCGCCAACCAGACCTTCTTAAGCTCACGCTCAAAGTCCGTAACCTTCCTTTCAAGAATATCAATAGTGTCTAGTCGCTTCTCTATTTTAGTTAACCTTTCATTGAAGCTGTCTGCAATACTCTTCATATAGTCCATGAGATCCCTATTGGTTGGCTCTCTTCCGCTTTCAGCCATCTTGTTCTCACTACCACAATGACCATTAAACACGCTAGAATCCACAATATCAATACTACTATTACTTTCATAAAGAACTGAGTTTGCAATGCCCAAGATATCGCTAACGCTGATGCTCACATCCTCACACTCATCAGACGGGCCTCTATGTTTTGATAGTTTACACTTACTTGTATTGTCCGAAATATCCGAAGTACTTCCACTACTATTTCTGTTTTTTCGTTTAGCCTTTCTAACTTTGCTCATAATTAACAAACTGAGCAATTTATAAAAATAAACACATTGTATGAATCCACCACTTTTACACTCACAAAAGCTCAGTTTATTAAGAAAAAAAACAATTTTTTCACTCCCGATTCAAAAACACATCTTTACCGCGCTATCACGTGACAGCAATAAAACATATTTCATTAAACAATAAACATAAGCTAGGGGTTGTAGCTATACTTAAAAAAGTGTTTGTGTTTTGTGTATCATGGCTAATATAAACTAAAAAAAAGATTTGCATCTAAAATCCAACGCCCATTTCTGGTGATCGGAACAATATGACATTCAACACAATATTCACTTATGATAAGCTTTCAATTAATAAACGTTTCAGCTGGAGCCAAAAATCGAAATCTAAAACGTTTTCTGAAAAAAATGAAGTTCAGCAATTAGTATAAGTATTATTAAAGCATATGCATTTATTAACAAATAAATGTAGACCCGTTTTGCGCACATCGGAAGTAGAAATGTTGTCTTCATAAGGATATATTTAAAACGTTTGTAAATTGATAATAATAAATGAAGATTCTTTGTACACAACAGCAATACAGTAAACTGTTGTTTTGATAATATTGCTGGTTGTTTTTGAACTGTTTGTAAATTGATGTTTTAAACAATGATGTTTTAGAGAGGCTCTGAAAAATACACCGGCTGTGCACAGATAGTACCGGTACCGGGATTAATAAATACTAGTAAATAAATATATATACCGGTATGTCATTGACTATCAAAATCGACCATCGAACAAAGGAAACAAACTGTCAATTTCTGTTACTAAAATAACATGAAGGATATGCCTAGAGACGCGTATCTGTTCAAAATAGACACAACTTACTGCCTGTTGACTTCATCTTTTCCTGGGGAAATTAGCGAGATCTCCTTGCCGATTATTAACAGCATGATGGTTGCTAATTGGCAGCGGTCTTCATATACCACAGCTGAGTGGACATGCCTGCACACAAAACACTGTCCGATGCTGCGATAGAGCCAGTGTATGTATTGATACATTGGTATGATATCACGTACGTGGATGTTGTGACTGCAGGAATGATACTAATACAAGCGCTCGTGATATGTGGGGATTTAATATTACAAAGATTTTGGAAATACTGTGTTTGTCGAAAGGTTGTTTGTGACTGAAACACACTTAGGAATTTGTATCTGAATTTATTTAAAGTAAATTCATATAGATTGGTGTACTTGTTATTGTTTATAAAAAATAATACATAATGCAACACCATAAAGTAAAAGATATTAATTCAAATAATTTCAAAAATAAAGGATTTGTATCAGCATGTGAAAATGAGTTTATACATTTAATGGCTGTTTGCAAAATAATGCTACTCTTTAACCATCTGTCACTAATGTGCATCGACATTTCACACATATATGAACTTGCTGTGGTGTGTAAACATTTTCTGTATAAAGAGTTAACAAGCAAAAAGAAAAAGAACGCATATAAACGCAAGATGACAGAAATTTAAAATTTAAAAAATAAAAAGCCGAAAGAATTTTGGAAATATTTTAAATCGAAAAATAAAATAAATTGCAATAACATTTCAATAAACGCATTAAAAGACTATTTTGAAAATTTGAGTAATAAAACGTCAGATAGTAAAAATGCTGAGGCAGAAGATTTTTGTCTAAATAACGACTTTAATGGTGAAAATTGTACTTTTCCGGAACTAGATCAACCGATAACAGTAAATGAGGTCATGAATGCAGTTAAACATTTAAAACGTGACAAAGCGGCAGGTATTGATTGTATTTTAAATGAATATTTCATTGAATGTATTGATATTTTATCTAATCATTTGTGTGATGTGTTTAATAGTATTTTAACTTCTGGCTATTTTCCAGATCAATGGACAAAAGGGATTATCATTCCTCTTCATAAAAAAGGTTCTGTTGTTGATGTTAATAATTACAGAGGAATAACGCTTGTAAACTGTTTCTCCAAATTATTTACAACCATTTTAAATAAACGTATTGAATCATTTTGTGAAAATAATGGTAAAATTTCGGACGCACAATTCGGATTCAGAAAAGGATGTTCGACTGTTGATGCTATTTCTATTTTGATGTCTGTTGTGCAGCATTTTTTAATAGAAAACAAACGCTTGTATGTTGTGTACGTGGATATGCTTAAATGTTTTGATAGTATATATCGCAGTGCACTATGGTTAAAAATGTATAAATCTGGAATACAAGGTAAATTACTACGAATAATTCAGAATATGTATGAGAATGCAAAATCATATGTCAAATCTTGTACAACATACTCTGAATATTTTAGCTATGCTGTTGGTCTAAGACAAGGGGAGGTAATGTCTCCGATTCTTTTTTCACTGTTTGTAGAAGATTTAGAACTGTTTCTACAAGATGACACACTGTCTGGCTTAAATATAGATGACCTAATTTTAATTTTGTTGCTATTTGCAGACGACATGGCCATTTTAGGTAAAACACCAGAAGAAGTACAATCCCAATTAGATAAACTTTACATATACTGTAATTGTTGGGGGCTTAATGTGAATACGTCAAAAACCAAAATAATGGTCTTTCGCAAAAGGGGTAAAATTCGCCAAGATGAGAAATGGACTTACAATGGTCAAAAAATAGAAGTCGTCGATAATTTCAACTATCTCGGCACTGTAATTAATTACACTGGTAGCTTTACATTAAACCAAGAGCATTTGGCTGGAAAAGCCCTTAAGGCTACCAATACTTTACTCTACAAATGTAAGCAATATGATATTAAGCCTAAATTATTTTGTCAATTGTTTGATTTTTTTGTTGGCTCCATTTTATGTTATGCCTCTGAAATATGGGGATTTAATAAATCTAAAGAGATCGAACGCATCCACTTAAAATTTTGCAAGAGGCTGTTAAATGTAAAAATAAACACATGTAATGCTACGGTATATGGAGAGTTAGGTAGATACCCGTTATATGTAAATAGATATGCACGAATTGTTAAGTATTGGTTTAAAATTATTAACAGTAAAAATATTATTATACAAACTGTGTATAAACAAGCAGTGGATGATTGCAACAAAGGATACAACAATTGGGTTGCGGATGTTAAAAAATTGTTAAATCAATACTTATATTCCTATGTATTTGAAAATCCCAATGTTACTAACACTCATGCTTTTGTATGTGAATTCAAATGTAGAATTATTGACACATTTAAACGAGAATGGTTTGGTAATATGAATAATAGTTCTGTTTTAGACATGTATAGAATGTTTAAAACATTTCTCGAATATGAAGACTACTTAGATTTATTACCCAAGAGCCTACGTTTTTACTTTGTAAGATTACGAGCGTCTGCCCATCCATTGAGAATTCAGACAGGCAGATACTCCCGTAACAATATCCCTCGTAACGAACGTTATTGCCAATGTTGTAACCAAATAGATACAGAGGATGAATTCCATTTCACTTGTATATGTCCTTGTTATCGTACACCCCGAGAAAAATATATTAAATGTTTTTAATATATCAGGCCATCTGTTGTTAAGTTCCACATTTTATTGACATCAACGTGTAAATCTGAGATTGTTAATTTATGTAAATATGTAAAAGAAGCTTTAACTATACGAAATACTATTATAAATACCACGTAAATTATTAACAATAATGCAATGTAATATACTTTCTCTAACTTTTAAACCATAGCTATATTTATTTTAATAATTATTTTGTTTTTATTTTATTTTCCGCAAAAATATTTTGTCTATCTTTACTGCCTTTAAAATCGTACTTTTTTTTTTTTTTTTTCGTAACATTGGTTATTGTATAAATAAATTGTTTTCATTGTAACATATTGACAAGTGACAGTACTTTATTTAAAATTTATAAGTTCCATGAAAATTAGAATTTTTTCGCAAATTTGGTTTTTGTATAATTAAATTGTATTCATTGTAATATATTGATACGTGACATAACTTTATTTCAAATTTGTATGTATTTAAGACGATGTACATATGTATAAGTCTAAATAAATTGTCTGCCTGTCTGTCTGTCTGTCATAATTATTGCTATTTACACAAAGAGCTGTGCAGACGTTCGAATAACGACCTGTACTCTAAATATATACATGTATGCTAGCAGTACTTAAGAAAGGTTTATTGACTAGAATCTTCTGTTGCTATAAGAGCTACGTTTCCTGACGTCGACTTTTGAATACGTAATGGACCCAGGACATAGTGTGAAACTGTCCCAATAAGAAATTGCAATCAGGCTAAGACGCATTTAAAGTATTATTAATTTTCGACGTACAATATAAGATAAGCAAAGAATTTGATGCAAGATTATGAAAGTTATGTATATTTTATGTTACAGTGCACTTATAATTAAAACTCTCAAACTGGAAAGTTTGCCAGCAATGGAAACAAACGATCAAGATATCATTTTTCTTTAAATTACACAAGGGTTATTAATTATCTATCACCGTAAATGATCAAATGGTAATGGTAAAATTAATGGTCTGTTCAAATCAGGAACAATTTCGGTTAATTTAAAAAGTCAACAAACCGTCAGATTTGAAATGTACATTACGTCGAAGTAAAATCTGTGTTATTATTACTAGCTTGTTCTACATTATGCTGTGTACTGTCCCGTTATAATTAACCTCATATCTGCGAAATATTTTGAACTGAATAATATAAATGTCATCTTGTACCACTGAGGTAGATACAATTTTTTGTTTGAAACTCTTTTGCAGCATCATTTGTAATATGACTTTGTTTAACAAACAATCGATATTTTCTGTTTAACAAACAATCGATATTTTCAAACTATTTATCTACCCAGAAAAAAATCAATATTAAATACATGTACAAATTGGATTTCGACATTACGTCATTTCAATACATGTACAAAGTTTAGAGTATGTGTTCGCAATTGAGCATCAACTGAAATGCACTTTAAACGTTTATAAAAATACATGTCTCTTTAACAAACATTTGACACTTTCAAACTGGTGCTCAGTCCAGAAAAGAAAAAAAAATAACTTCAAATTGACTCTCGAAATATTAATATTTTTTATGCATTGTTTAGATTATATGTTTGCACATGAGCATACACCAGTTATTTATTTGATATTTCGCCTATATTTTATATTTTTTATCATTACCCTACATTATCCTCAATTAAAATATAAATTTACCCAACACCTCGATCAGTAGAATGACGACGCCACATTTGTTGCGCAACATAATTATTTACAAGTTATGTCTCATTATAATGTTATTATGCTTTTTGTGCCCTACAGAATTTTCTGGGGTTTGGGCTAATGGCTAATGATAGTTTCACCATCTGGTTTATCTATTTAGCATTAACGCGACTTACTTTAGCAATGAAATTATTGAATTATCATATTTTCCAACAGAAATAGTAACTGTTGGTATTAGAGCCACCTTTGATAATTTCTTGACACAATGTCATGTTTTGTTTTGCCAAGAGATCAAGCAATAATAATATTATTTTTACATTATTAATGGTCTATTGAGAAGTAAACAACAATTGGTCATATATCATTCCGATGTCGATTGCAACTTTTTTGTACTAGAGGTTAACTTCGGCCACAAGCAATTACGTTGTTAAATGTTTTGGCACGTTTTATGAAAACGGGTTTGGGGTATCAGGTCCGCAAAGCGTTGTGCTGGATTTGAACACATGCACATGTAATATAAAGCGACTGCAATAAACGTCTTTAAATTGTTACCTCGTTTTCTGCATATTTAACAACGTTTTTTTTTCAGGTGCAAATATTTTAGGACATATCTTTAATGAACATTTATAGTTGTAATAGCTTCCTTTTTTAAAGTAAGTATGACCATAAACTGGTTAAGGTAATACATAACATGCATTTATTATATAAACAAGACACAGGGCACACGGTCTGTCTTTGCACAGATGAAGCTATTGTCATTAGTGAAATAGCAACAAAACATATGAAGCGGTGCTGCTTTTGAAAACAATTTGCTTTAGTGTAAACTAACAAAAGGAGAACAATATAACTGAGGGGATGAGTAAACAAATATATTGGTGAATGTTAATTGCGAAGAAACGTAGTTAATTAGATATTAACACATGCTTGTATTTTATTAACGTCGCTTAGTGCTAACTTATATTGCTCACCACGCTTTTAATTTCAAGTCAGTTTAAACATAAACATTGCTTTATCAAGTGGGTACGTAAGGAAAAAGACATAAGGATAAAATTATGATAATTCCTAATTCCTAAATTCCAACGCGCGAGCATGTTCTTGTTACTAGTATCCGTTAAACCATATAACATATAACATAATTATGTTGAATGATTTTGTCTGAAAACAAGGTGCACGTAATAAAATTCTTAATGACACTAATTGATAAATATATGTTGACATACATTCATACAAATCATACGACACACTTACAAGACAGAACTGCTGACATGACACCACGTTTTGGGTGTCATCCCATTTTACAGCAATTGTGGGGTTGGAAGCACCTGTTCCTAATTATGTCGATGTCTTGTCTTGGTGCGATGTAATCTTAGTGTACTTACATGTACGGAAAGTTACTTACAAACATTTCTTTGATGAGTTTTGGTGTGACAATGCAGACCAGATATCACGTGTATTGCACGTGAGCTGAAGGTGGAATCCATTAACCTAAACAGAGTATTTTTGAAGGTATACTAGACAATGTTTTATGGCAGCACCTTTCTCTAATTAAAGACGGTGTTATTTCATTACTGTTTCGCTCTGCTAACGGTGGTCATTTCTATCACAGGCAAATTATTACGGGAAAACGATCTAATGCACTTGCATTTAAGAAATAAATGAAAAGAATTAAACATTGTTTAACCTTTAAATATGGTAGTATAATACCTTTTTATTGCATAATTAGCTTTTTATTTTGTAACCAGTAAACAGCCTTGTCTTTCCTCCAACAAGTTGAAAAAACAAACATTTATACAACATATTATGCCATTATTTTATTTTTCGTCCAGAGTATATGGTATTATATATTGCGTTATGCATGTGTTGCATAATATTGCAATAACCATGCAATATCAATGGTAGTATGTGCAGTTCACAAAACCTCATGTTAAACATAATACCCCAATCACACTAATTCGGAATCGGCAGGAATTAGGCAGAACCAGCCGGAAATAAAAAAAATAGCAACATTCGTGCCTAATTCGGGAGAAAAAGTAGAAATCTTACAGTTTTGTAAAAATTTCGTTAGAATACTTAGAAAACATAGAATGCACTTCGAACTCGCCTTGAAAATGATTCTTGCACAGTCCGGCTGCATTAGCACTTGAAAGCTGTTCGAATGTTGTTCGAACATAGTAGGAATATTTAGAAAGCTGTTAGAATGCAGCCCAAATATTTAGAATGCACATCAATTGCCGAACGAATACTGTTAGATTGTCGCCCGAAGTCTGGACAGACGGTGTTTAGAATGCTGTACGAATCCACTTTAAAGGCAGTCATAACGCTTTAAGAATAGGCTCCAAAATTGGCTGGAACGTTCAAGAATGGAATCAGAATACAGTTCGATTAATAATGGAATGAGTTCGAATACTTAAAATTAGGGATGGCAACGAATACTAAAACGGTGTTCGAATATTCGAAGTCAGTATTCGCAGAATATTCGAATATTCGGCCATTTTATGATTTTGTTATAAGCTTCTTGTGCGACCATTATCATCAATCATCATCACCATAATACTGATCATCTGATTTAGAATAAATACTTAAACAAATATATAAAACGTATGTATAAATAATACAGACATGAATGAGATGTTTTTAAATAAAAAAACTTGCACCAAAAATGTTTGAAAAAATGCAAACAATTAAGAGGGTATCAAACTCATACTTAAGGAATCTTAACAACAAGTGACAGTAGGCAGCGCCCTTAAAACTACACTATTCCGCTTTGTAAAGTTTGAATGTTAACTAAATGTATTAAAAAAACAAATGCGTAAACGCTTTTCACATTAGATCTATATATACATTAGTTAAACATTGTTTGATATCTTTATTACTATATGTTTTCCGACATTTTAATCATAATGCACACTTGAAGTCCCATTTCTTTAACATGCTCCCTTTTAAAACATAGTAGATCTGCAGACGACACACGGGTCCACATCATAGGTGTAAATCTACCCTCCGTTTATTATAATCTGTTGCACAGTCTAGCACACAAGGTGTTAAATGATGTGTCAAAATAGCAACTGTCGAAACAAATTATCACCGTGGCAGAGGATATATATTGTTTCATTTCTTAAGATATGTTTTATTTTAATTTTGATATTCGAATAACTATATTTTATTCGAATATTAAAGTTAGGTATTCGAATAATCGAATATTCGATTATTCGTTGACATCCCTACTTAAAATGCAATTTGAAAGTAACAGAAATGTCCCAAGCGTATCAGGAATGGCGCTGGATTGTATGCCTAATGGGTATAAAATGCTGATACATTTTGCCCATTTCAGTGGCCTTCTGCTATACATGGTGCATCTCGGTGAATTCGGCAGTCACATGCTTCCATTGGCGCTTTTTGGCAGCCTCACTGGCAGGAAATTGATCATCAACATTGTCAGAGGAGGACCTAAATGCAGGCTGATGGACCTCGGCCACCATGTCCACCAGGGAAGCAGATGGATTTTAAGGTGGCTCTGTAACAGACTCCAAAGGGGTTGTGGCATTTTCAAGTTGATCTGCAACTTCTTGGGATGAACTGCCCCGTTGATGATAGTTGATAGAGCTCTTGACTTTACGCGAGTAGGCGGCATAATGTGACCCAGTCGGCTGCTAAATAGCAACTGATGTTTAAGCAGCAAATGAAGAGAAGTATATAGTATATTTGGTTTTTAATTTTTATTTTTATGTCAAACACGATATTCATTGCCGCGAAACACGCACTATTAACACCATCCAAAAGATGTGCCAGTGTCTATTGGGAGGTCACCTGTATTGCACACGAGCTGCCTGTCAAATCAATGAACAGAAGCAGAGCATCTTTGAAGGTATCACAGACAATGTTTTTGCGGCACAACCTTTCTCTACTTATAGACAGTGTTATTTCGGTACGGTTTCGCTGTGCAAACAGTTGTCATTCTATTTCAGGCAATTATTACGGGGAAAACGATTTGCAGTTTTAATGCACTTGGTTTTAACAAATTAATGAAAAGAATGGTTCAATTCTTTAACGTTCAAATATGGTGGTATATGCCTTTTTATTGCCTAATGCATTTTTTATATTGTAACCAATATACAGCCTTGTCTTTTCTCCAACAAGTTGACATAAAACAACATTTGTACAACATATTATGTCATTAATTAATTTTCATCCCAAGTATAGAGTATATGCGTTATACATGTATTGCATTATCAACATTTCTGCGGTATACCATGTATACGAATATCTCTAGATACTTGTATAAGAATGATATATACTCCTCACCCTTTTATATATTAATACTCATTACATGGTTCTACTGTATTGTTGACACAAATTAATGTTACATACACTTTCAATATTTAAAACGTGGATTTAAAACCCCAAGAAATTAGACCTATTTGTTAAGAAATACAATTTTGTTTTGCTTACAAATGTTATTTTTAGTTCTTGAAATAAATTCTTATCCATTGACAGTTTTATTTTTATTCGACTCACCTGCGGCCATATTTTGGCATCGACGTGTCTAATATTTTATCGGTGTTAATAAGGCTAACAAGTGAGAGGTATCAAAACAGTTTAAAACAGTTTATACTATAGAGTGGTGTGAATGTCCGACAAAACAAGCACAGGTAACATCAAGTATGCCAAAGGAAAACATCACGCACACGTGTTTATACTAAGATCATGTCTTACATTATCAACAGCCATTGCAGACAAAGGCGGTGCATTTAGGAACCTACATATCAAATTGCATCCTAGCTGGTCATATCTCTTAATAACAATTGTGTTCAAGAAGTTATCAGTAGTTTTTTTGTTTGCCAACGTACCTGAATTCAATATTTATTCAATACAACGGTTGCATTTATGTTCATTACCGGTGTCACTTTCTTGTTCATTTGTGATGGCTTTTGTTTATAAATATTTCATATACAACAAAAGTTTTATTTAAAAAAAAACAACAAATGAATTGATAGTAAAGTATTTACAAACTAAATGCTAGAACATGTACAATAAGTACAACAATAATGTGTTTGAAATATATTGCAATGCAATTTAAAGATTAACAAATACGTTGAATACGTTTCCCTGTATGGTAACGCCCTGTTGAATTATACTGTGTTCAAGTACGTCTAGAATAAGTCTTATCAATCTCTTTATCCTCCGATAAATAACATTCTGCTATTATATTTTTTTCGACGATAATGTTCTAGATATTGTATAACACTACTAATATATTTTGACTTCTGGTTTCCAAGCAGAGACGTCGACATTGGCTTGTTAGTGCAAGCCAATACTGCCATTGTCATTGTGGAAGCCATTGTGAATGAACGTATGAAAGCTCGAATCATAACCACTAAGAATAGTTGGTACACTCGGTTATACTATTTAATGACATATTGTACATAATCGTTATTACGGGTAATAAGACGGGCGATCATTGTGTTTGTTACTCGTAAAAGAACACCGATGTCGTGATTTTCTCTTCTTGAATGAATTATTAACCGCGCACTGTTGTTCTCTCTGATCTAACAAAATAATGAAACAAAAGTTAATGTTGTGTCATAAAGTGTGTATTTTCATATTCGTGAATTCATCCAATGTCCAAAGTACAGGATTTTAAACAAAAGCGCATTGTACTTTGGAATAAAACATCATGGAGGACTTCCATTGCAGGAAATTGACACAGCAAGAGATTGCCAAACGTGTAAGATATATATTAAAATATAATACCTTTTATGTTTTGCATTTGATATACTTTTGTCTATTTCTGTACTGCAGTTTGGTTAAAAAGAACAACACTGTTTTATTATTATATTCATTGCGTTTTATTTGAAATTATCATTGTTGCGAATTTTATATTTTCAATAAATAACAACATTGTTCAGTCTTAACGAGTAAGTGACGCGAGTCTTTGATTTAAAATACATTTATTGGCGCAAATATAACAATTAGCGGAAGGCACATTTGAACATTCCTATCAAATGTTTATAAATGTGAATATTTTCTTGAACATTGCTTATTGGCGAACAAATACGAAGAAAATAAGTCTTTTAACAATTATACTGTAATCGTATTATTTACAGTCCATGTCAAAGCCTCAGTGACACCGTGGCATGCAGAAAACTGTGTTCATGCAAACTGTTATTTCACATCAAACCATGATAAAATATTATTTCTTGCCGCAGAGTATAATGCATCGGTCATGCGAACCATGTATATAAAACGATATGTTACAAAGAAGATAATTGACAAATGTATATCTTGATGTAGACAATAAAGTTATTAATGTTCTTTATAAACATTATGATTGTGTAGTTGAACTTGTTGGGTCAGCAAAACCTTTTGAGAAAAAAAAAACAACAACTGGAAAGTATAAAACAAAATGTCGTTTGTATGTTTTTAAACGAGGCGTGTCGTGGGAAAACCGGGCTTAATGCATGTGCGTGAAGTGTCGTCCAGGATTAGCCTGTGCAGTCCGCACAGGCTAATCCAGGACGGCACTTTCCGCTTTTATGGTATTTTCTGTTTCAATGAAATCTCTTCTAAACATAAATTTACTGTAGGGGGAAAGTGTCGTCCTGGATTAGCCTGTGCGGACAGCACAGGCTGACCCGGGGCGACACACTTTACGCACATGCATTAAGCCCGGTTTCCTACGACACGCCAATTTAATGTATTTAAATGAATTGGTGGTAAAAGAGTGCAACACTCATGACGACTGGTAAGATTAATTTTGCTTTAATAGTATCCTTTTTGTTGTTAGAGAATACAAACTGCAGTCACTTTATATCTTAATTCTGCAAAAACAACAAAACCGTTTGAACTATAATCAGTGCAATTCGGCACAAATGACTCTCCAATATGATGCAAAGGCTGCTGATGTTTGCATTAGAATATAATTACAAGTATGAGGTGGCAATGTGTACAATGCAGTTAGCTGTGTTGATACCTGTGTTACAGAAACATGTGTTCCTGTCTGGATGGATTGATGTTAAGTAATTTTGTCAACCATAGTACGAGTATTTATAACTTTGGTGCTAAACAGTATGAGCACTAAGTGTGATCGCGGATTTGCAAACTGGAAGTACAATAGTTTAGAGACATTTTAATGTAATATAAGACAATATATATTCATTAAATGTGACCCACAGTCGGAAATTAACACAGCAAGAAATTGCAAAGCGGGTATGTAGTAATTTATAGGTCAATGGTGATTGTGCATATACATGTACAATATAATAATAGCAATTAATAACCCAAAACGCGGAATTTAAATATTGCTGGTACCTTTTACTGAGGTTCAAATAAAACATTGAATTTTGTTTTGTTATTTTTAAAAATAATTATACGCCTATAACATTAATTGTAATCATTTATCAAATTAATAATGCATTTATACGAATTATACAAGATAATGACACCATTATGGTATATTGAACTGACTGCAAAACGTAAAACTACTTTTTCGTTATTTTTATTTATTGAAGTTATTTCACCATATTATTAACTGACACAATGACATTTTACTCTTGCCAAAAGCATTCGTTCGAATATATTTGAGATAATAGCAATTATATGATAAATATTAATTGCATATACATTATTAATCGCTTACTCGGAGTTATTGATATCTTCGCAAGCAGAGTGATATAGAAACGAGGCCAATCAGATATTTTATTAATATAATTAACAAATAAATGGCGTTTTGCATCAAAATTATATGTGTTATATCATTTTAAAGATTAATATTAAGTAACATCAAAAGCATTAAATTTGATTACAATAAAATTCTTCTTTGTTAAACTTATATTAATAAAATATTTGCTTGGCCTCGTTTCTATATCACACTGCTTGTCAAAATATAAATAACCATACAACGCCGAGTTGGATAACTATATAGGTAATGAATCTCCGTTTTTTATAAAATTCGATGGAGTTCATATATCATTTAAAAAAATTAATATTTACTTCAATCAAAACGTATTAAATTTGAATACTATAAAATTCAGATCTGAACCACTCTGATCCTTATATAATGAACACTTATACAACATCTGGTATAGATTACTTCGCTTCCGTAGTCTCCCTGTAATCGTGCAAGACAGGTATGTCGACGTGCCTGGGAAACTGCTCCCACTTCCAGTAATCTTTGTGAACGTTTATTGCGCTCTCATCACGCAAATGGGCTGTAATTTGTCTGGAAATAATACGCAGAGCTATAATTCCGGATGACGGGCAAGGTGATGGATGACCAACTTAACACTCACCTGTTTACATTTAATCTTTTTTTATGTATTGTCCCCGGGAAAAGTCTAAGGAGCGGTCGAACTCGTATGGCATAGAAGGAAAAGCAACACGTGGGTTAGGATCGAAAAAGGGCATTTATTTAAAATGCCATAAAATAACCAATACATTGTATATACATAACAATTTGTAATATACAATGAAAACACAAGTTTTTCCATAAATGACATAATGGGCGGACAAAATGTAAACAATGAGATCTACGTATTCTAATTGCCTGACTAACATCACGTGATAAAACACGTGTATATGATTGGGTATTGACTACTGAGCTAAGATTAACTTGCACTAAACAATTTAAGTGAAAAATGACATAAAACAAATTATGTGTTCTTAAAATATTATATATAAGTGATGTTTTAATAATATAAAATACCAGCCGATGTTAATACGGGTTTCTTTCCTGGTGTTATCTCTGAGTTTGATTATTCTTATATTTTATTTTCGATTTACATGCAACTTTTCACGCCACTTTTGTAGTTGTCCATGCATATTTTAATTCGTATGTATCAATGTATCAGCTAACTGCTGAACCGAATTTATCTGGCTCGAACCATCAGAGATAATTGCATGGTTATAGAAACAACACCTAACTTCATTTTCTGCTAAGTTAATTACATTATTTCCTATCACCACAGTTTCTTTTTTTAGCGGTATTTCTTTCATTGGCCTCGGGAATGGCATTTTGATTATACCTGTCTATTTATTCCGTTATCGTGTAGAACTAATCGTTAGTAATAAATATTAAAGGAGTTATTGTATAGCTGTAGCCACATATAAAAACAGGGGTAGTTGCTTACATACAAACCATTTCCATCCATGCGTGTTAGAATTATTACATAATGACGTAATAAACGGTAATACAATAACACATCTGTTGTACATGTATAAGTATAGACTACCGCCAATATATGTCATTTTATAACGTTAGTCTTCGACAGTTTACTTTCGGATCTGTTTACATTTCATTCTTTTTCATGGAAGTTTTTTTCTCTGTTTGCAGCCAACTTTATACGCGACTCTTCTGGTTGTTCATACATATTTTAAATGACTTTCTAACGTATCGTTGTATCAACAGTCTGCAGTATCGTATGTAGGTGTCTCGAAACATTAGACGTAATTGAATATATATAGACATAATTGAATAGATATAACATCTACCCAAGCTTCATTCTTTTCCTGTCCTCACAACCTCTTCTGTGAGCGTTATTTCTTTGATTGCCTATGTGAATGACATTTTGGGTATACCTGGCTATTCATTGCGTTATTTTCTGGGACTAATCGTTAGTAATAAACATCGACATAGTTACTGTAGAGATGAAGCCACGTATATTAACTGGGATCAGGTTGTCGGTTATATACTAACCGTTTCCATCCATTTGTGTTAGAATTATTACATAATGACGGTATAAATGGTAATAAAACAACGCGTCTGTTTTATTGGTATAGACTACCGTCAATACATGTCATCTCATAACGATAGTCTTCGACGGTTAACTGAGTAAACATGTATTTTTCATTGTTCAAAGAGAGCCGTAAATGCTAAACTTTCGTGCTACAGTATTGCATAGGGGTAGACATTGACATTTGGCATGATCTTTCGAATAACAAGAATTGCAGGTCTTCTAGAAAATAGTCAATAGCCACGCGTTATACATTATAGATATAAACATCTAAGAAACATGATTGTGTTATAGACTTGAGAGTTTTAACCACACTTGTAACAAACGTAATATGGTAGTACACACAACTATATAATAAACGTACCCGCAAATGTAAGTAAAACGGTTTGCTGATGCAATTCATAATGGGATATTGATAGTATGGTACAACGGTTATTATGTTTCATGAATAAGTCTAATAAGATTTACTAGTATGTTATAAAATACATTATATTTCATGTATCACAAATTACTAGTTTACAATGAAAATATGACTCGAGTCTTCATAATCTTGAGCATTACCCTTTTACAAACCATAAAACCTCTCTTGGTATGCCCTAGATTAAGCAAAAAACAAGTTGTAATAACTTATTATAACGCTCCGAAGTACACCGTGGCATATGTGTTTATTCGGATGTTTCTAATGTTAATATTGAAATATGCATGGTTATCCCTGGGTTGAATCGTGGCAATCGTGTAAAAATGTAAGTTAGTTGTAACTTGTATGCAGGTAATTAATTATTATTGGATAGTAATTACAGTCGTGGCGACAAACTGCTCGCTTCACAACGAAGCATTCCAGTCAAGTACACACATTATGATAACCTTAACAAATTCTGGAGTTTTGATTATTTCCAGATGTCAACGTGAATAATTTGAGGGTGTTCACTCGTCCATGCCCATTACACATTTCATATTTATAGTAATTCATCGTATGTTATGACAGTGGTGTGGAGCCCAAAACATATAAACAAAGTCACGTCCTGTTGATCCATATTTCCATCTCCGAGCAAAACAAAGGCTCCTTATTAGTTATGTCTGCCAACTCAATATAAACTGTTTTGTATGTCATGTCGATCAAATAGCAATATTGTATTACTGCATACGTTTTATTGAAGTAGTATTGTTTCTTGAGATTTATGACTTATGTATGATATTATATTGTTTTGGGGTTAATATTTTTGTAATTCTGCCTGTACCTGCATCTACTTTTATTGATGTACATTTCCGAGTTATTCCATTGTATTAATTAACCTTATGAAACTAGACTCATGTGTACCAATGTTACATTTATACGCATGTTTTGAAGAATTTCTTCGTAAGAATCGTTCCTATGACTGATTTGTTCCATTTTCAGTTGTTGTCTTTGTTAGATATTAATGCAGTTGCTTTTGATTTGCATCAGGGTTTGTTTTGTTTGTTTGTTAGGAACTTTACGCCAAAAGTTATGAACCGAATTGCATGAGATTTTCTGGAAAGATTGGAAATGGGCTAATATATTTCGGTGGTGATCCAGAACACCATCAGGGTCCGCGATTCTATTAAAGGAATCGTTATTTTTTTAACTTTGTGTGTGGGGGGGGGGGGAGGGGGGTTATAGCATTTTTGGGGGAGAGGGCACGGCATGGGAGCTAAACTATCACTGGAAAATTCATTTGTTAGTTAGCCTCGGTTACCTGTCTTGGTGGAGATCTGCGACCTTCTAGTGCTAATTCTAGTTAGATATGCCAACACCAATCTGAAGGATAAACATAATACAAGAATATTCTCTAACCTTTATTTTCATATGAATTTGCTTATTATGATCGCTACGTGTGCTACAAATGTTTATTTTTATTAAATTAATTAAGTGCTAACCAAATGATGCATTACTTCGTTTGTTACGTCTAAAATAAACTGCATTCTGGCGATTAATGCATGATCATAGTTAGTGGTTAATGTTTAATAAATGTATTTATTTTGAGACGGCGAAATATTATAATGATTACAGTGTTGCTATAAAGTAGTACATTTATATGGAATGTGGGAGATAGTGAAGAATAACATACCATTTACTTAATAGTCCTTTATATATTACATATAATATATTTTAATTACAATAAGTTTTGTATATAAATTTCAATTAACATAATATGTTTATTTAGAGATGTTCCCTGCTCCAAGGACCGACCTTCATAACAACGTCCTTTATAATTGTTTCAAAGTTGTTTTAATGTTTTCGGTTGTTAAAATGCAACCAATAATCTGTGGTGTTAACTTAACCAATAATGATACATCTGTGGTGTTAACTTAACCAATAATGATACATATGTGGTGTTAACTTAACCAATAATGATACATCTGTGGTGTTAACTTAACCAATAATGATACATCTGTGGTGTTAACTTAACCAATAATGATACATCTGTGGTGTTAACTTAACCAATAATGATACATCTGTGGTGTTAACTTAACCAATAATGATACATCTGTGGTGTTAACTTAACCAATAATGATACATCTGTGGTGTTAACTTAACCAATAATGATACATCTGCGGTGTTAACTTAATCAATAATGATACATCTGCGGTGTTAACTTTCTATTTATTTTACCGAACTGTTATTCTCCCTTTACAGTTGAGTCAGCTGACAGAAGACAAAATCAGAGGTAATATCAATTCTGCATTTGTTTTCATTTTCAATTAAAACATTATTATTGCAAGTTTTTCCACGTGCTTTAAAGTGTAGATTAACAGTTAAACATACATTGTTGTATAATATTCAAGTAAAATGATTAGATACAATACTAAATTATTTTATGAAAACGTCTGTTTGCCAAATGTTTAGAAAACTGGAAATCTGTGCCTGGGGTCGTATTTATCTAACCGGTGAAAAAACACATTTAACGTTTTAGTCAATGTGTGTATGAAAGTGTGCTTCGTTTTATTATTTATCAGTAACCTTATTAATGAATGTTAACGTACATGTTAAAAGATTCAAATGTTGATGCAATTTTATAAATAGTAGATCTATATGAATTAATATTAAAATATAACTTATTAAGTAAAGTTTCATTGTATTAAGACAAACCTAAAATGTTTCTGGAATCGAACCCCGGTACACTAAGCTCCGTTATGTTGTCAATTGGTGACTGTACGTGTTGTTCTGTAGAGTATCGGGAGGCGTTCAACCTGTTTGACAAGGACCACGACGGTATCATAGCAACGCAGAAGCTGGGTCGCGTGCTAAGGGCCATGGGTCTGAACCCCACGGAGATCGAGATACAGGAGATGATTGATGAGGTGGACTCAGAGGGTAAGCGTTAACGTAGAGTGTACGTAATATGACGTTATAACGTTTATGTGTACCGATGAAAGTTAATTTTCGCGGTATACCTGTGTATTGATCAAACCCTATACCAGGATTCAGGATTTTGAGTTAGAGGGGGCGGAACTATTCAGTAACTGAAAAGGCTGTCAACAAACTGATTTCGTCTCTCTTCTACGTGTTGGGATGGATGTAAAAAAGATAAAATTTAACGAAAATACCAAACAATGGGTTAGATATAACAATTATTTGATCGACGAACACGTCATTGGCAACACAATGCATATGTATCGAATGTTGGAACATTTTAAAGGGGGCGTAAGTACGCCGTTTCCGCCGCCCCCCCCCCCCCCCCCCAAAACCGCCTGTGTATACATGAACTAATTTTGCATTGCATTAGCCCACATACAAATATTTTATCAGTGTTGCAATAAAGCCAACAACGCACGCAGTTTGTACTAGTTCGAACTAGTTCTCAAATTTACTTCTCACATTAGTTAGTTTTATGTTTGCGTGTATATGGCATCAATACATACAATGGTTCATATACACACTCGTATGACATTTATAAATGCTATTGTACTCTCACCCTAGCATTAAACGTAGGGGCGGGATCAATATATTTCACCATTTTTGCTAAATGGATTGTATCAGGAAGCACACTGTGACTCCTATATCACTGACATATTTTTTCAGACACCGGAAATCTAGACTTCGAAAGCTTCCTGAACATCGTTGCGAGCCGGAAGTTCGACGACGAGGACCACGAGGACGCTCTGAAGGAAGCGTTCCGGATGTTCGATCGGGACGGAAACGGGTACATCGACGCGGAGGAGTTGCGCGTATGCATGATCAACCTCGGGGAGAAGCTGACAGTGGACGAGGTGGAGGAGATGATCCGGGAGGTCGACATTGACTTTGACGGTCGAATGAACTACGAAGGTGAGACTTGCATTGTAACTGACTTTTACAGTTTTTCACCGATAGTGGTAAATGACATTCGAAACATTTAAATAGAGGCCATTATGAACATTTCCAATTATTTTAGCATGCAAAGTCACCCACATAACTAGTTATTGGATAAGTGATGGTAAATAGATAATGAACAATAATGTGCCAAATTGTCACATATAATGGGTCAATGAATGGTGTAAAACAAATCAAACAAGGGTTGTCACAACAGATTTTGGCATGAACATCCACCCTCACCATTAAAAGGGATTTGTAATTTAATTAGAGATATAATATTGGTAATGTACAACATAATTATGTCAATTTAGGTTTGCAATATTGACCAGTAAAGTTGCAATATAATATCGTAAAGGCCATCTAGAAATTACTTACTGTTTACAGTATACAATTTGATTGCGTTGGAGAAATGTAAACGCTGTCATGGTACCAAATAACATGAAGTGTGTCATCCACAGTTAGACACAACGCAATAATGCATACAACATACACAATTATTATATGCTGGTATCTTTGTGCTTTTGGTGGTATCTTTGCGCTTATGCTGGTATCTTTGCGCTTATCGTGGTATCTTGTGCTCTGTACAACAATATGTTCAAGCCATTACTTGCTTATTTTGTTGCACAATTTATCCAAGCTGAATTTATCCTATCAGTCAGATTGATGTACCCTACATTGTTATAACAACGTTTGAAGTCGGGTGGGGCTCTCTTAGTGCTCTGCAAAGTCCTACAATATGCTTAAGTCATCACATGCTTATTCTTGCGCAATGCCCTGAATTTATCCAAGCTGTCGGATCGGGATGGGATTCACATTATGATTTTAATCAATGCCAATAAATTATATGATACGTCAACACTATTTTGTTGTAACATTATTTATGTAATAATCGTGAACTGTTGATATATATAATAAGCTGTGTCAGGTGTATTGTCCCTGATTATTGCACAAATGTCTACGCATACATTGATGCCAGTCTTAATATGATTATCACTAATGCTGCAATATAACTACGCTGAACTTAGCCTGACGCATCTAATACTATACTAACTGGGACAGTGATCAAGTTGTTTGCATTAAGGACCATTACAGGTCTTCTTACCGAAGAGTTTTGAGACAATAAAATATGCTAAACTCATATACATGTTCTCGCGAAATCGATATCATTTTCAGTTGCTCTAAAACACATTAATAATAATATAATAATGAATATTATACCCGCAACAACTTTAATTATCATTTGTTAATAGTTAATAGTTTGTACATTGTTACTTTGTGCGTAAAAGAAGGTTTGACGTGATATTTTGTATTCAACAGCTCCTTGTAAACCTATTTATTATTTTGGGATAAAATGCTATACAGTTAGCTTAAAGTATTGCACCAATTTAAACTCGCACATCTGTTTGTCTTTTTCAGAATTTGTCCATCTGATGTGTTCAAAGTATTCCTTGGAATAGGCGTCTTCACTTAAAGTTGCTCAGTATGGATATATATTTGCTCAATTAATTCAGGAGCGTTTTAGCGTGCGTCACCGTGCATTGTTAGTCCATAACGCACAGACGGGCTGCTTTACGTTCGCCCGTGCATGATTAGTGCATAACACACGGCTAATGGGCTGCTGTAAGTTTGCCCCGTGCATTATTCGTCCATAACACACATACAATGGGATGTTTCACGTGCGTCCTGTGCATCATTCATGCCCAACGAATCACATACAATGAACAGCATTAAAATGCTTAGCGTTACTTTTTGTTCTTGCTGCTCGAAGTGAACTGTCATAAAATGGGAACTGAAGAGGAACCCGGATGACAAAAATTTAAACTGGGGTTGTCATTCAACACCGTGCGTGTGACTGGTCTTACAAACGTGCACCACGAATAGTTTCTGAATATTATATACACGAAAAGGAACACCGGTAGTTTAACGTTTTCTCGTCAAAACACATTTAAAAACACAAGATTTTTGTATGGAACTGGAAAGTAAACGCCGGTTGATGCACTGTGGTGTTTCTTCACGAGTGTTACTCCATTGTATTGGATAAATGTGATCTGTGAATACATTATGTATAAGTGTGTTATATCGTTATATAATGGATATGTTATACTTTTTATTGTTTTTTAGATATTGTGGAAACCACCTTCTTCATTGAGAAAAGTTTTCATTTATATCATGTTTGTTTATTTTATCTCATTTTCTGCCGTTGGTTGACATTTGGTTCTCACAAATACAGTTGTGTTTTAGACATTGAAAGACTATGTGTATTTTTGAATCTTCTGAACATATATTTATGGTGCCCCATCAATGAATAATAAGTGTTACACATTTGAACATGTTCCAGAAGATGTGCTGTAAAAAGGATGCACTACTGTTGAGGTACCGATTATGCACCTATCAATAATTTCCCCCCAGGGGGGATCGGCGGGTCTATACGGGACTTTAGACGGATATCGAGGGATTTAGACAAAATACTTGGTTCTAGGGTGGGTACTTAGTGACCCCAAATATATAATTAGTCAAATTCGTCTTGGTCAGCCCCGTCGCCCACAACCCCACCCGGGGGGGATTTTTTTTTTTTTATCAATATAACTGTTTATTCACCAGCATAGATAAAAAATAGCATACATATAGTAAATACATGCACAAATAAAGCAAGATATATGCATATAACCAGAAATCATATAATCATATAACACATTCGCATTCATGCAATAAATACATGCACATATCAAGCAGAAGTATTATATGCATAGAACATAAAGCACGAAATACTGACATTTTCAAGAGATTAATGATTGCAGGTGATCAAAACAGCAAAAAAAGAAAGAAAGATGCAAACTTTTATGCATAACATCGTAGATACAAGTCGTTAATTACAATCTACAAGGGAATTCACAAGTTCCCACAAACTTTTACATTCTTCGTTCATATTCGATTGTTGAATAATTGTTTAAGACCAAGGATGCTTGGAGAAAGTGATTTTTTTCTACAGATGTAAATATATCTTTTAATGTCCAAACATAAAATGTTGTATTTAGTTGATGATTTTTCTGTTGAGCCCAATATGAATAACCTAGGGTCAAATTCAAAATTAATATATGTAAATTTTATCGTGCTAGTTACCTCCTTTAATAACAACTGTACAATATTACAGCTCCAAAATAAATGGAAAATTGTTTCTGGCCCTTTACAACAGAAAGAACACTTATCAGAATCTTCAAGTTTCATCTTATTGAGCAAAATATTGGTGCACAGAATGTTATGGGTCAATCTTGTTTGGAACCATTGCATATAGGAGTCTTTAGTAGTTATAAAGATCCATTCATGAATAATTTTCTAATCACTTTGGGATATATTAAAGAAACTGTTCCGTTTGCCTGACACGTGGGAATTTCATTATTCTTTATCAACATCTTATAAACATTTGTGGAGTTTTTATTTTCAAACAATATTGGTTTAATGTAACTCGGTACAATAGGAAAGGACGGATCGTGGAAGTGTTCAGTAGTATTGTTTAACTGAAGCGAAAAAATTATTCTTTTATAGATTTTTTAAACCCTTCATACTGTAAAGAGTTCACTGCTAGCCCAAGTCTTTCTTCCAGATCCGTCCTCTGTACAAGCATTCCATTTTGATTCATAATATCTTTTATATATCTAATGCCTCTATCAAACCATGATCTAACAAAGAATGATTTGTTTCTAATTAACATTTTATGATTTAAAAACAGTGGTAAATCTATAAATGTACTAATGTTGTCTATTATGTAAAATATCTATAAATTCGATATATGATTGTAACACGTCTTTCCAAAAAGGGTTAGCTATGTTGTTGATAATGGTTTCCACATAATGTTTCCCTAGGTTTATCAGCTTATTTGTTTGAAATATAAGTCTTGAAACAAGATTGTAACGGCTGCTGTTATTACCAGTTACGATTCTTTTGAGCCGTGATCATTTTAGTTTATTTGCATAAACATATATGCTTATCAGTTTAAAACCACCTTCGTTATAATCTTTGGTCAAAATGTTATCTTGTATTTTAGGAGGCCCTTGCCAGACAAAATTGTAAACCATTGTGTTTACTTTGTTCAATACATCCTGCTTTGGGTTTGGCAGTGTGCTCAACAAGTTAGTTAAAAGAGGCAAACAGATTGATTTAATGACCGTTATTTTGCCAATTGGTATCAGTTCTCTTCTGTTCCAAGATTGTAAGCATTTTTCAATACTTTCTATTTTTTCATTAAAAATTCATGGAGATCTTTTTTTTCAAGATCTATCTGAAATTGTATTCCTAATAACTTAAATGTAGTGACACCCTACATAAGTTTCCATTTTGTTTTAATTGATCTTGTACTGAATTTCAATGCACCAATCCAAATTACATGGGTTTTTTCAAAGTTAACTTTGAGACCAGAATATAAAGAGTATTTATGAAGAACATCTAAGGTATTTTTTAGAGATTTTTCTGATCCATCTAAAAGTAGAGGTGTATCATCTGCAAACTGTGATATTGTATATTCTGTATCGTGAATGCGTATACCCTCAATGCCTTGTCATTTCGGATTTTAATAGCCAATAATTCTGCGCACAAGATAAAAATGTATTGGATTATTGGGTCTCCTTGACGACATTCACGGCCTATTCTAAAGACGTTTGAAAGAAAACCATTTAATTGTACTGCAGTATGTGTCTCGTGGTAAAAAATGGAAATCCACTTAATAAAAATCGGTCCAAAATTAAAGAAAGACAATGTACTAAAGATAAAATCAAAGGACAGGGTATCAAAAGCCTTTTCAATATCAGTCATCATTAACAGCCCTGGAATATTATTTTCCTGAGTATAATTCAATATTTCGTACACTAGTCGAATATTTTCTCCAATCAATCTTCCCTGTAGAAATCCTGTTTGATCCTTATTAACTAGAACATCTAAGACAGATTTTAACCTTGCTGCAATAGTACCTGACGCTAATTTATAGACTGTCATGAAAAGAGTTATGGGACGCCAATTTTTTAAAAATTGTTTTGGTTTATCAGCTTTGGGTATGCATGTAATAATACCCTCTTTCTGAGTTACTGAAAGTTCCCCTTTGATCCTTATTAACTAGAACATCTAAGACAGATTTTAACCTTGCTGCAATAGTACCTGACGCTAATTTATAGACTGTCATGAAAAGAGTTATGGGACGCCAATTGTTTAAAAATTGTTTTGGTTTATCAGCTTTGGGTATGCATGTAATAATACCCTCTTTCTGAGTTACTGAAAGTTCCCCTTTGATCCTTATTAACTAGAACATCTAAGACATATTTTAACCTTGCTGCAATAGTACCTGACGCTAATTTATAGACTGTCATGAAAAGAGTTATGGGACGCCAATTTTTTAAAAATTGTTTTGGTTTATCAGCTTTGGGTATGCATGTAATAATACCCTCTTTCTGAGTTACTGAAAGTTCCCCTTTGATTAAAGCAAAATTCAATGCGCGGACAACAAAATATCCAATTTTAATCCAAAACATTTAAAAGAAATTGGATGTGATACGATCAGAACCAGGACTTTTGTCATTTTTCATATGTTTTAGTGTGTTAGAAACCTCTGAGAGAACAAAGGACATTCCAAAAGTTCGGACTGATCTTTACTTAGTTTTGCGACATTAATACTACCTAGAAAGGTTTCAATGTCTGGTTTAATAGACTCTTAAATAGACTCTTTTATAAAACAATTCCGTTTCTTTTAAAATATCTGCTTGATTATGAATAATTTCACCATTACTGGATTCCAAAAATGGAAAAACTTTATTTGTATAGTGATATTTTTCTAAATTCCAAAATAGTTTGGTCGGCTTCTCTCCAGTTTCAATCCATTCTGCCCTATATCTGATAACACTTCCTTTCATTTTCTCCTCTCTTAATATTTGTAATTCCGTTTTCAAATTTGTTATAATTTCTTTATTTTCCTCGTGTATATTCCCCTCTAATGTTTCAATTAATTTTATTAATGATTGTTCACGACTTTTGTTACATTTATTTTTGTATGATGAAAAAGAAACTGGTGACCCCCTAATTTCCAGCAGCAATGTTTCAAGAAAAAGCTGGTCGTCGATGTTGAATTGTATATCTTCGTTACTAACCATAGTTAAATTATCAAAATTGTATACAGGAAGTGCATATTGCCTTTTAATTTCTTCAATTTTAGCATTAATGCGATTAACGTATTCTCGTTCAAGTAACAGGGAGTTGTTAAACTTCCAAAGTCCTTTGCCGTGAGAGATATTTTCAAAATCAAGTGTTAATGTTATAATGGAATGATCTGATCGATAACTTATATCTATGTCACATTCCCTCACATGTAAAAAGGTCACCAGTAATTAGGAAAAAATCTAACCTTGCTTGCTGAATAGGATTAGTTCTTCGCCATGAATATTTTCGAAAGTGTCCATGAATTTCTCTAAATGGATCAACAAGGTTTCTATTTAAAATATAATCGTTTAAAACTGTTCTGGCATTATTATTATTATTATTTGACTTATAGTTATCATAGTCTAAGCTTGTATTTAACACGAAATTAAAATCGCCGCACCGAATGAAAGAGTCATTGTTGATGTGGTCAATGTTGTTTAAAAAGAAGATCGTAGAACCCTGGCGAATCAGTGTTTGGACCATAGATGTTTATAAGAGTTATTTTAGTGTTGTTAATTGTTACATCTAAGATAATGTAATTACCGTTTTCGTCTTTGATAGCATTATTTATTTTCCCATCTACACCTCTATTAAATAAAATCCCAACCCCTCTGGCGTTGATTTGCAATAACTAAACACAACTTCTGCATTCTATTGTGAATATAAGCTCTTTTCCATATCCTCTGTAAAATGTAGGTCCTGTAAGCAATATATATCAAAGTTCATTTCTTTCAAAAATTGGAAAACATCAGCTCGTTTTTTAGGATCGTTTAAACTTCTACAATTATACGAAAGAATTTTAACTTTAGTCATGTAAGTAATTTATTTTTGTCATTATTGTTACATAGTCAATATATATGGAGGCTATCTTGTGCCAAAAATGTACAAATGTTTTTTGTAGAAAAATTTTGTACAAATCGACAAATTACAAATGTAAAGCGGTTAAAAATTAACTAACATTTTGCAGTTTTCAAGATTACACGTGCAATTGTAGAAATACGATTTTATTTTAAGAAATATAATTCCGCTCTTTCGCTGTTAGTTAATCGCAACATGGTTTTGTGCAATTTCTAATGTTATGTTATGGAAAAGGAATCGGTAGAAAACCAAAATCCTATATAATATCCATTCTATTGAATAATTTCTCATAAAAAAGATCTAGCTTTACTTAATTCAATGTTTTGAATATGCGAAAAAGTTCATCTGACAAAGCGACAGTGGAACAACGCAAATGGAAAGTCGCCGTTTACATTTCTCGGTTTACAAAACTCGAAAGAAACAAGTATCGAATTTTGCACATGCCCATATATGGAAAATGTCAATAAGAATGTGGGAGGAGCCTATCGAACGCTCGTGCATCATCGGAAATTACCGGATTTAGTGGAAGGTCTACAGTACTGTAGACCGTTTATGTCAAATATACATTCTAGCAAAGTTACGTAAATACATCCGGACAGTATGTAAATCCGGACACCGGAAAGAAATATATGTTCGTATTATCTATGGAATTTATTAAGCCATCTATCTGTCTCGGTAATGTAAGATATATTTCAGCAGAAACCACGGCGTTGGTCAATATATATTGCCGCCATAGAGTCTTTTGATGGTTTTTGCTGTTCAGATTTATTCTGAACGCGAATTATTTCAGCTACCACGGCGTATACATATTGACAATTGTTAAAAAAGCTGATATTTGATTCCACAAATGCCTATGTCGGCTGTGAGTGTGAGCAAAAGCTGTTCTGAGAGTTTCTGTCATACAGAAGACATTAACTACAGTACTTTAATCTGTCACATAACCTAATTGTGACATATTTTAGTTTATCAGTTAAAAAAATTCTTGTGTGTATATTTTATATCAAAAGTAATTGGTAATGTATGTTCATGGCAAATGTATTAATTATATTAAGCTTTAAGAAAAGACATGTGTAAAAATTATAAAAGCGACCATTTCCATTGTCATTATGTTCACTCACAAAAAGCAGTAGGCCTACTTATATCTTTGTGCTAGTTACTAGTATATGGTAATGTTTTGATTCACAACTGGGTATGTCCTGAAAAAAAAAAAAAAAAACATACACTTGTACATGTGCAATAATTATGCAAGGTTCTTAAAAATGACATTTAATTGTTATTATAATGAACTTAATATAATAACATGTTCTGAATTTCATTATTTCTATGTAAATATTAACTGATTTCTGTACAGCCTTGTTCTTTTGGGTTATATAAGGCATGCAACCAAAGGCTTTATTTTAAGTCCCTCTCAGAAAATGTGGAGGGTCTTGAATCGTTTGTCAATATAATTTGACCAGTTGAAATCTTTGTTTGATAGAGAATGCCAATTTATTGTTTTTATTTTAACAAGAAGAAATTACTGAGTGATACCTTTGTATTATTTTTCAAAATACAATTGCATTAGAGAAACATCATATTTATGTTCTTAAAGGCTTTAAAATAGGGCACTTTAGGATACTTTTTTTCTTAATTTAAAATATATTTCCAATTTCATGAAAAAAATAGAAACAGTCGTTGAGACAAATACTTATTTCTGTGGAACTTTTTTGTTAAAGTTCATGCATTGGATCAAAAGCGATGAGAGGAGTTATTGGCACTGTGATATTTACCAAAATCAAGTAACAGATTTGCTTCTAGCACATGTTGGGCCCTACACAGAAATTAAGTTAAGCACATATACAATGTACATTAACAGTAGCTCTAAATATGTGTTTAGTGACTCATTCATTAGATTAATTACTCTAAGCCAGTGTTTCAGAGCTGTGCATTAGCTTGACTACCAACTTGTCCTGTCAGGCAACTACTTTGAAAATTAACTTGCGCGATTTGTAGACGGAGCTCTTGATTGTACTGGTAAACCATTTCATGGCCAAACTTCATCGATTACATTAATTTGCATACGGTGAATCCCGAACAACACCGGAGAAAATTGGGGGCGGGGAGAATACTTCGGAAAACTCCGTAAGCATTTCCTTATATGGAAGTCAGTGAAATTGCAACTTGCGATTTGTCATTTCCGAATCGCGATTTGTCATTACCGAATCGCAATCGGTGAAGTGTGAAAGTAAGTTGGTCAGATGCCAAAACTTAATCGTTATTTTACATTTTCATAAGTACGTTGAGAAGAAATAGAAGTGCAGGGTAATAATGCGAGTGGTCAAAATAAAGAACTGTATACTGATTTTAATGTTTCCAAATGTAAAGGACTGCTGTCTTATTAATTTTTATGTATATATCTAGTTGATAATCAAGAATTCGATTTGTTTTCACAATAATGTACTTTTCTTGTTTGAAAATAGAATTTAGATGATTTACTTTCTTATTTTAGAGAATGGATTTTATACATCTGAAAATTCCGCTTATATTTCTATGTTTGTACATCATTACATTTTTGGCACAAGATAGCCTCCATAAATATACGCGTGAGATGTAGTGCTAAACGTAGTGCTAAATTTCGGGGGGGGGGGGGAATATTGATATATGCATTATCAGGGGCAGTCTGAGCACTGCAGAACACAACACAACACCCAAACAAAACATTCAAGAAATATACATGAAATTTTATTCAATTTGTTGTCGTCACCTTTATAAATTAAGCATTATAGTTGTTACAACAAATATCCCCCATGTGCTAACGAAACAACCGATTCAGTATGGAGATCGCACTTATAAACAGGCAAATTGTATGCCTAAATAGACCGGTAAACTCAATGCTAATTTAATCAAAATTAAGCGTCATTTTAGTTTCATAATATTAATGAAAAACAAATATGTTGAAAAGCAAAATGAAGCAACAGTTCCAAACTATATGCGAAACTACTAATCTCTACCACACACTCAAAACATGACATGCACAATAATATTAATGATTATATTATAATCAGCTGTTACAGCATATGCCGCATGGAAGTAAACTATTTTAGAAATACATCGTTTAAAAAGTACGACACTCCAGTACGCAATAACATGTATGAAGTGGTTTTTATTCGTTCGGGCACCCACATTTTTCGTTACACATGTCTGGCTGCCTGACGATACACGTTGTCTGTAGTTCCATCATCTGTTTTCAACGTGTTCATTCTAATGTGGGTTTGGCGGATCCTGGCTTCACAACCCACGAGTCGCAGGTTGAGCCCCCGCTACACAATAACCTACTAACTCGTCTTTCGCATGAGACGTTACACAGAGGTGCAGTGTACTATGTGCTTCGCACCGGGCTCTAAAAGACCCAGGGTCGCCTCTGGAAAGAGGCGACTCCTGAATCTTGCAGTATCCGTCGTAACCAAACTAACAAGTCTGTTGGGGGTGATGGCTAATCTTTTTGGGGTGGGGGGTGATGGCCATTTGGGTTAGAATCCCGGTGCACTCGATAAAAATGTACTACACACACTCATTCGAGTGATTGCTTATCCATGGTGCCATCAAAACCAAACATGTGTGATTATACAGTCAGCAATATCAGACCTGCAACAATTCGTTCGATACATCGATCAATCGATTGCAAACGGCCCGATTCGATTATCAATACCAAATCAACCAATTTCGATTGG
Source organism: Congeria kusceri (assembly GCA_027627225.1). Classification (NCBI taxonomy): domain Eukaryota; kingdom Metazoa; phylum Mollusca; class Bivalvia; order Myida; family Dreissenidae; genus Congeria; species Congeria kusceri. The sequence continues at coordinate 73,858,736 of CM051028.1, read as the reverse complement.
ATTCTCTTTTATATATTCATAGATGATTTTTCATAAAAAATTTACATAAAATTATGGTGTTGTTGTAGATACACACAGTAAATTGATAATGGCATCATGGTTACTGTTATATTGAACTACTATTAGTTGTCAAACACTTTCACCAATTTTTGCTCTTGTTCTTATTTATATTGATATATAATATATGTGTTGACATTATCTAATACAATATCATTAGTAATAACAATTCAAATAAAATTGCACGTCATGACTCATAAGTAGGCAAAAAACAAAGATGCAAAAAGAAAACCTGAATCGAATTGAAATATTCCACAAAATGATGTTTGAAATCGAAATCGATCATGGCTTCTTAAAAATCGTTGCAGCTCTAAACAACGCTACGTTTAAACGTCAACAATGAAAAAAAATGCAGGGGTCGTTATTGACAGGTTTCTCTGTGTATAATGTGTAAGTCTATTTCTTAATCACATTAAGACACGTTAAGAAATCGTGGCAAGATATAGTGTATGAATTGATTATTCACTCTTGTAGCAATTTTGTCAATTATCGGTCAATATTTTTCTTGTATAAGTTAACCAACTAAGTGCTTGTCGTTTAGTTTTTAATGAAACTCCGGCAAGCCGATACCATTTTCCACTCCACATGGTTGCAGTTAGAAGATCGGCAATACATGCGATTTATAGTTGTGTGCCGCCTTTGCCTAGCGAGCTCCTATCGAATATGAACAGTAAGGTTTAAGATTTTAATGCTTGGTAACCGAACAACTGTTTCAAAATGGCTGCACACTAAAGCATTTTAGTAAGCAAAACATCTGTGTACATAAATTAATCAAACGTCCACAAATTCTGATATTGCGGATAAATTAAAAATAAGGTAATTAAAAATATTCAGAGCAATTTCACAACAACAAGTAATTGTATTTATTATTTTTGATAAATATTTAGCACTCAGACAGTCCAAAATATGAATACACTACAGTCACAGAAGAGCAATGTTGCTTTTGGTAAAAAATATGCAAAGTTAAATCACTTGGTCGTTCAGTTAAACAATAAAATTAAAAGTGTTTTTGCAATTAACACATCATGGTAAAATGACTATTTTAAGTTAAATGGTAGTAGCCTAGTAGGTGTACCTAGTCCAAATAATTATACGTAATCGGAGGATTCTGAGCTATTTTTTGTATGGGCAGAATCCACACTATGTCTAAACAGTTTATGCCAATTTCCTGTAGCAAAGCAATTTCACATGAACTTACAATTTTTCTGGTTCAACTTCAAAATATCAATAGTATCATGCATATAATGATGTTATTAATCCATATTGTACAAGAAAACAGCACATAAATCAAGCAATTATCAACAAAACATCGTAATGTTATCAAATAAACTACACATTTCTGTCATGAAAGTGGTCAAACCAATTTCGCTTTTAAACACTTTTCAGTGCAATATGGAGGACTTTACATAGAATTTGAACAGTGCATTTGTTTAAGGGTAAGGATTAAGTATTAAAGTAAGTTTTATGTTGACTTTTTGGCATGCAATTGGTAAATTAATGTTTATACTTAATGTTAAATAATTTTTAAATGAATAATGAGTGGTAAAATACGAAATTGCAGCTTGTAAAGCTTCAGACATGAATTCATGTAGGAATGATGCTACAGGAAAATAGCACTTACCGATATGGGGTCGGTGTATACCGACCTCATATATATAGCAGTATAGATGTACCCAACATAAACACTGGCGGTATCACTAATATTTCTAGCCGTCAATTCTCTGCCTGTGCAATATCAAATTTTTCACTACCTACCATTTCCCTGAGAAATTAACTCGCAAAATATATTGATTGTTGTATTCATTAAACCTCACATATCATAACTCATTTATTTATTACTGGATCCATATGGCACTGCAGTAGACCTCTTCTGTTGTTCACCATTCTGTCATTATTTTTATTTATTTTTTAAATAAAATTTTGGTTATATAGTTATAATATTTTGTTCCGTTGGTAATTAATATATGTTCATTTTTGTCCATTAACAAAACACTGCATTCTAATTACCTTCAGGGGTTCTGCTGGCTTAAAAAAATTGACCTTGCAGTAATATTTCCAACTTCAACAAATCCATGAAAATCACAATTCTTTAATTAACACCTGTTACAACTGAGAAGACTGACATTGTGAGTTAGCCAGGCTTCCTAACCTGCGAGCTGTTAGTAGCAGAACTAGCAACGTGTCAGTTTGACTTCAAAGGTTTGTGATGTGACTGCCGAACTGGGGCGATTGTCTGGCAGTTTGTAGCAGTAGGCATGTAACACACTTAGCACATGTTCAGTGTCAAAAAGCATCAATAATAATAACTGTACCTGAACAATGCATGCACTGTCGATAGAGCCTTAATGAATTAGCATTCTAGGGTAAATGTCAAGGGTGTCAACAAATTAGACTGTTGTTTCAATGCATTGGATAAATTAGAGATTAAAATGCTTTTGACCAAATAAATATGTCTTGGAATTAAAATCGATCTAGTGTGTTTGGATGGAAAATTTATTGCATATTAACATGACTATACACACTCGATGTGGATTGTTATGTGTTTCGCACTAAAGGTAATTCTATGTGCGTATTTGAAATTTACATTGTGTGTTTATTATGAATGTAAATTTAGTTCAATATTACAGAACTATAACAACAGATATGGAGAAAAAAACGGGAATATAAAATCAATGCACATCGACAAGACATAACTGCAAATTGTTCTCAGTTTTTTCCCTCAAATTACAAGAAATACACAGTCTTTTAACGTGCTTGCAAAATTGTGCATGCTTGGGAAAAATCTACTCGCAATTTCCAAAACAAACTCGTATTTTGCGAGTATGCGAGCCTAAATTCAACCCTGTTTTACTATATTGTAAGATTATGATTGAAAGAGATTATGCGAACTATATCTTTCAATAAGGTTAATATCAGTGGAGAGTAAATGAACAAATTAATATTCCTAAATAATTGAAATTAATATAAACAATCCATAAATTTATATTTCTTAATAATTGAAATAAGTATAAACAATTACGGAAAGTAACAGTCTGGTCTGGTATGCTCAGAATTGACTCGTGGAGGGTATGCAGGCTTTTACTTATGTACATTTTCATTTTAAATCTATGTATATAGTGCATATTTTGTATGTTGTAAATGTGACAGGCATGGCTACTACAATTGCACCCGAGGGTGTGCCTCAGGAAGTGGTAAATGCCCGGAGAACCGAGTCAATTGATGCTCCACACATCCAAGCTCTCGCTGATCACTCCACTGACTCACTCTTTGGCCGAGTGAATGTAGTCAATGTCATGTAAGTTCTTGCAAGGTTTGGAAATATTATTATGTAAATTCAAAAGCCAATTTTAATAGTTCAGACCATAGCCAGTTGTTTCTGATTTTGTTGCGAACTGTCATGTCATCAATTCTTGTTATTTTTCTTAACATATGCACTATAATCTATCTTAATTATTATAAATGAGTGATAAACTAAACATAATTATGTCATTATATTTGTGTATATATTTGAGGCATGTAGTGGAAAAATTGGGCTTAATGCATGTGCGTAAAGTGTCATCCCGGATTAGCCTGTGCAGTCCGCACATGCTTATCTTGCACGACACTTTACGCCTACAATGGATTTATGTTTAGAAGAGACTTAATTCCTTGAAACAGAAAATACCATAAAATTGGAAAGTGTCTTCCTGGATTATCCTGTGTGGACTGAACAGGCTAATCCGGGACGACACTGTACGCGCATGCATTAAGCCCAATTTTCCCACAACACCTCATTTGTATTCGGAACCTTGATCTTTCCTATATGTTGCCATCTGTTAGAATAATGCCACAACATATTCAACGGTTGGCTATAGCATATGGTAACAATCAGTATATCCTAGTATATTGATAGATAAATCCATGTGGCCGGGCCGGCTAGCTCAGTTGGTAGAGCGCTGGACTACAAATTTGAGGATTGTGGGTTCGATTCCCAGCCTGGACACATAACTTGAGTGGGGATTGGTCATGCATTTATTTCTATGGCCATTCTCCCCCTACCTCTGATTCAAATAGGGCAGTTACTGGCACTTAGTACTGGTAAACCAGCTTACCCAGGAAAAGTGTGAGTAGGTTAACTGACCGCCGTTATATGACTGAAATACTGTTGAATACGGCGAAAAATCCAAACAAACAAACAAAAGACAAATCCATGCAGATATATTGGTAGATAAAACCTTAATTTTGCAGAGAAAGAGCAGTTCTGGCCATCACACTTTGTAATGATAAGGATGAGATCCTTGGCCATGCTGCTTTCTTTGATTACCCGAACATTGATGCTGTGGATCAGGCAGAATGGCAGCCGTGGATGAACAAGTTTTATGACACCGAGAAATGCTTTCCCCTGAATACTCTGTTTGTTCATTACTTTGTGGCCAAGAAGGACTATGCCCAGGGATGTGCCAGAGAAATCGTTAGGACAGCCTTCAATGCGGTTCCTGATGTGCATTTCTTGTTTCTTGGAGTCCCCATCGGTTCATATCCAGGTATGTAACAGTAGGACACAATTCATTCCAGTGCAGTACGGAGTCGGTCATATGTATGTTTTTACGGTACTCTTAAGAGAACAACAGATACAATTATTTCTTCGAAATATTTAGATTTAGGCATGGCTTGCAGAATTCAGATATTTGATTACAAAGTCTTCTATTCAGTTGTCAAGTCTAATGTCCTGAAAATAGAGTTTGTTTTCTAAATGCCTGACAAGTTAACATTCTTTATTTTAATATATTGTATAACGATTTTATCCACAGCCATTTGTGGAGTGATCAGAGTGATACAATTTTAATGTATTTGGTGTAGTCATATTCAAATTTTCAAATTTTTCTTAGATTCATACCTTGCGGAAATCTTCAAGCCTATGCCAACGTCTGGAGACAAGTCCCCATCCCAGTGCGCTATGTTTGTGTGTCACCGTCACGATCACGTTCCAGTGGTACACGTCAGACAGGCCAGGTGAGTGTTGCAACCATTCATGTTGTCAGTGAAGAAAAACACTTATTGGTTTATTGTATTCTTGTATGAATGAAATAAACTGACCATTTTTAGCTTGACTTTTCGAAGAAAAGGCAAGCTATTTTACTCGCACGGCATCAGCGTCCGAGCTAGGTTAAAGTTTTTCAGTAAGCTGGTTTCTCAGTAATGGCTTGAGGGATTTCATTCAAACTTTGAACACTTATTCCCTATATTGAAATGAACTCATAGGCCAATTTTGATAACTCTAGTTTGAAATTTGTCAAAATTACGGGCCTTTTTACTCTTAGAAATTTTACATATAAGCTATATGGACAGGTTACAGTTTTTCGGTAAGCTAGTTTCTCAACTTTTTGTTTCCGCTCTCTAACTTGAGAACAAATTAAGCAATTGTAATGAAACTTCAAACATAGATACCTTAAAGTGAGACCTCACTTGGGATTGCATATGGAGTGGGTGGGGTCAAGGTCAAGGTCACTGTTACTAAAAATAGAAAAACAGTTTCTGCTCAATAACTTGAGAACGTATGGAGATATTTTAATAACTCTTAATACATAGGTACCTTATATCAAGACCTCACTTGGGATTGCATATGGGGTGGGTGGGGTCAAGGTCACTGTTACTAAAAATAGAAAAACGGTTTCCACTCAGGAATTTGAAGATGCATTGAGATATTTTAATGAAACTTAATACATATATACCTTATATCGAAACTTCGCTTGGGATTGCATATGGGGTGGGTGGGGTCAAGGTCACTGTTACTAAAAATAGAAAAATGGTGTGCACTGAATAACTTGAGAACTCATTGAGATATTTTTATGAAACTTTATACATACATACCTTATATCGAGACTTCGCTTGGGATAGCATATGGGGTGGGTGGGGTCAAGGTAAAGGCCACAGTTATTAAAAATAGACAAACGGTTTCTGCTGAATAACTTGAGAACGCACTGAGATATATTTTAATGAAACTTAATACATACATAACTTATATGGAGACCTCACTTGCGATTGCTTATAGGGTCAAGGTCAAGGTCACTGTTACTAAAGTAGAAAAACGGTTTTCGCTCGATAACTTGAGAACGCATTGAGATATTTTAATGAAACTTTATACATAGATACCTTATATCGAGACCTCGCTTGGGATTGCATATAGGGTGGGTGGGTTCAAGGTCACTGTTACTAAAAATAGAAAAATGGTTTCCCCTAAATAACTTGAGAATGCATTGAGATATTTTAATGGAACTTAATACATAGATACCTTATATCGAGACCTCGCGCGGGATTGCATATGGGGTGGGTGGGTTCAAGGTCACTGTTACTAAAAATAGAAAAATGGTTTCCGCTCAATATTGTGAGAACGCATTGAGATATTTTAATGAAACTTAATACATCGATACCTAATATCGAGACCTCCCTTGGGATTGCATATGGGGTGGGTGGGGTCAAGGTCAAGTTTACCATTACAGAAAAATTTCTTGATGTGCTGACTTTTATGCATTTCGTTTGATAAATCTGGTTTTCGTGGAATTTCCATGTTTCTTGTTTTAGAAAAAAAATGCCAGTAACTCTGACAAGCACAAGAAAAGTAGAGCGCACTGTCCTCCGACAGCTCTTGTTCTTAGTGAGCTGCTTGCAATAACATTTATGATACAACTATAAATGTTAACCCTTGATCTATTAACAGATGGACAAATATATATGTTAATTACACAGTTGCAGAAAATATTTCAAATATCAACATTATGTGATGGTGTATGTGTATATAAATTACAAATGCATTTTTGCATCCATTTGATAAATGGGTAACACAGTGGGTAGTCATAACTAATTTTACTGTTGGATGTTCCAGAGTGGAGGACCATGATGATTTGACGCCGATATTCAACCGTCAGAGTGACATGTTGAAGATGACGTACGGTGACTACTTCCTCGCTGAGTTGATTGAGGCTCAGAATGAACACATGCACTGCCTGGTGACAGAGGTAGGAGGCTGGGAAATGTTGGATGTTCTTCACAGCTTGATACTTGAGTATTTTGACTATTATGTTTTACTGTCTAGATCAAGTGCAAAATAGAAAGAGTTGTAATTTGCTGTTTTTTCGTTATCTAATTCTAGGATGGTCTACAGAGAAATGTCATCCATTAACAGATTAAGATGTGTTCTAAATTCTAATATACTTTTTTTAAATAGCAGTAATATAAGTATTACAAGATTTTCCGGAGTTGCAATCTTAATTTATGTGTAAAAGATTGCCAGTTAATGTTAAAGATAAGAGTCAATAATGGGGGACAATAAAACTCAGCACTAAAAATTAATAAACCTGACAGTTAAGCTGACTGAAAGTAGATGATCTGTGCATATTTCATTGATTATTTTTTTACAGTAACATTGTCATTTGGATGTACTGTTTTAAGGCAAAATACTAATAAAATTATCAAATAAGGATACATCATCATACATATACATTTGTTACCACTTCACAGGTGGGTGGTGCAGCCTATGGCTTTATGAGCATCAGTGACGACATTAACTATGGTCTGCTGAATGAGTGCTTTGAACTGGGACCATTCCACGGCTTGAAGGTTCCAAGCCCAGAGGACGACACTGTGGCCCCCAAAACACCCACACCATCCCCACCCCCAGGTAAAATTAATCTTCACTCCGATATTACTTTTACCTGTACATAAATAAAAGCTAAGCTACTGGCTCAGATGATTGAGATGGTAAATGGTGCTGTTTACAGACATTTAGGAGTCAAATATTGATTGGTTTTGTATTATTTTAATATGCTTGTCATTGGTTGCCAATCCACAAAACTTCAGGATCTCCACCTTTAAGATGGAAATAAAATAATTGCTTGGTAAAACGCTTAAAGATTACAATCATTTATTTAAGAAATGATTTTCAATTTATCATTGTTCACATTGTCTAATAAAGAACAGTTTGGAAATCTGATGTGTAGGAATTAAACCGCCAGGGCGTTGGCCTGAGTGGTTTGATATCTGCACATATGAACGACAACACATTGTTTATTTATAGATAAATAGCGATAATGAGAAAATTATGTTGATTCGGACATGACCTGATAAACAAATTCTTCAATAGCAATGAGAACCATATTTTACTGTGCTCCACCCATATTCCTTTTTGAACGTTTGCACACACATCACCACTGTTACAGTGACGTCATTCATCAATGCACATTTATTATTACATCACATTCATTGGTAAAAGCTAAGCAAATGACATCACTTTCGTAACTATTTTTTTTGCATTGCTTACTGGAGATTTAACAATGGTAAATTTTATTCCATCTCTATAGAAAAGTATCATGTTAGAATAAACATTATTTTATGTAAACAAACTTAAGCCATGTTGTGAAACCTAACCTCATACATTATACATTGTAAATGAAGCAGAGGAGGAGAATGCTCCGTCCAGGGGCTCCAACGTAAGTGGCCGCGGGGACACGGGGGCCGACCTCTCCAAGGTGGCAGAGTCCATAGCTGGCTCCACTCTCAAGTCAGAGGGGAAGCAGGATGGTAGCAAGGAATCCAGTACCAGGTCCTCCAGAGGTATTGCCTGTGTTTTCAATTCTGGGAATGATAACTGAAAAAACAATATCAACTTAAATTAACAAATACCCTGTGCAATCAGTTCAATAAAATACACAGAGACATTACTGGCTCCACACTCAAGTCAGAGGGACGAATCCAGTACTAGGTCCTCCAGACGTATTGACTCACAGTGTTTTCAAATATCTGACTTTTAATTGAAAAACAGTATAACTTGTATTGAAAAAGTATCTTATATGTGCATTCAATTCAATAAAATAAAAAGACATTGCTGGCATCACATTCAATTCAGAGGGAGGAATCCAGTACTAGGTCCTCCAGAGGTATTGCCTGTGTTTTCAATTCTCAGAAAGATAATTGAGTAACAGTAAAACTTATTCTTCATTCAATTTAATAAACTACATGGAGACCCACTCAAGTCAGAGTCAGGAATCCAGTACTAGGTCCTCCAGAGGTATTAACTGTGGCGTAACTGGGCATCTAATAGGGTGGTTGTACTAATAAGGTGTTGTTGTACTAATAAGGTGTCAATTTTGTTGATAAAGTCCGGGGTTGAGTGAATATAGACTAAAATGTTATAATAGTTTCAAAGATGAAATGATGCGAGTCGTGGGAAAATCGGGCTTAATGCATGTGCGTAGTGTCATCCCGGATTAGCCTTGCAGACGACACTTTCTGCTGTAATCGTATATCCTGTTTCAATGAAGTCTCATCTAAACATAAATCCACTGTAGTTGGAAAGTGATGACACTACGCACATGCATTAAGACTGATTTTCCCACGACACGCCTCAAATGTGTTTGGCCAGGAAACATGCTTAATAGGTACTTTTGAATTTTGCGCCAACATGTACATGTGTTGGACAGATGCATAAGATTATAAAAAAGTTTGATAAATATTTATATGAAATGGATATTTTAATGGTATTTTAAAATTCTGAATAAAATTCACATGTCTAACAATCCATGCATTTGTGAACTATGTGATATGTATCACTATATTGTAGCTGGGAGCAATGCCAGTGAGGTGAAGGTGAAAGGCAAGCTAAGTGAGGCCCATATGGCTGGCAGCATCAGCTCCCTTGCAAGCCAGGAGCAGGAGCCTGGAGATGCCACGCCCTCAGACAGATCTTCCCCAATGGTAAGTGCCTAAGTCCAGAAAAGGATTCTGCTAGGAGAGTAGCAGTCTATGGTTGGAGATGCCATGCCCTCAGACAGATCTTCCCCAATGGTAAGTGCGTAAGTCCAGAAAAGGATTCTGCTAGGAGAGTAGCAGTCTATGGTCTAGTGGTATCGCACTGGTTTTACAACCGGGGGTCGCAGGTTCGAGCCCCCTCTATACCGAAACTAACTGTTTTGTCTTTCACACAGGTTGCTGAACAGATGTGCTTTATACTAGTTGCTTCACACCAGACACAGGGTTGCCTGTGGAATGGGGCATCTCCTGTATCTTGCACTATTCCCTGTAACCCAGCTAACAAGTCTTCTGGTGGCGATGCCCATTTGGGAGAGAGTCCCGGTGTACTCAATAATAAATTAACCTCACATGCCTGCTATGAGACTACCCATTTCATCATTCAAACTGTATGTGTAAATACGGTGATGTAAAAGGTTTTAAAGGGACCTGTTCACAGATTGGCAAATTGACAATTTTCAAAAATGGAATCCAAACGAAAGTATACATTATATACAAACAAGTAAAATAATACTCATGACTAAGAAATATATTGGAAATATCGTTTCGTTTATGGATAATCATTGATGAAAATGGATAAAATTATAAAGCATTTGTAACGCTTTTCATTGGTATTTTGGAAAACTCGTGTATCACTTACATAGCTTTAAAAATACACTACCAAGTTTATCAGTCCAAATGACTGAGTGGTTAATGCATGAGGTTTTTGATCCCTAAGGCCCTGGGTTCAAGTCCTACCGAAAACAAATTTTTTATTTACATTTTTTCTTTATATAATTATTATTTTACATTATTCCAGATGCTGTGGTTTTTGCAATTAAGACATTAAATGACATTTTTTAAAAAAATGAAAAAGTCTGTGAACAAGTCCCTTTAATATGTGATACAAATATAATTATAACAATAACAGTGCAATTATGTAATAAATTGTATAAATTGCTTTTTTAAACAATACACATACTTCAGTTAATAATTCACTGTTTACCTTTTGTTTGTTAGGTTGCAGACACAGGAAAATCCCCTAGACCCCCAAATCTGTCGAGAGTACGAAGGTTCCTGCCCACGTACAAGGGAAAAGAGAACGCATTCAGCATCCAGCTGTTCTGTATCGATGAAAGATATGAGATGAGGTAAGGTTGCGTTAAGTCCCTTTGTACAGAGGGCACCAGGTGCTTTTTTGAAAGCGTTCTTATGAACATCTATCAGAAATTAGTGGAACTATTTTAATTAATTTATTTATTTATTTATTTTTGTATCACAATGTCTATTAATATATACATTTAATTTATTAAGTAAATTGTTAACAGTAAATTTGCCTTGACACATTATTTTCTTTCCTAATTTTCATCAAAAGTGATAATTACATTAATTACATGGATTAAATTACTCATGTACAAATACAATCTTGTTGATGGTAGTTATAATGTACTACAACTACGCTATTGTGGACCATTACAGTTTTTGCCACTAGCATTTTCAATTCCAGTCCCACTATTGTTAAATGCTAAACTTCCATTCATCAAGTTTCGCAAGCACTTCACAAGCTTTAAAACATGCTCGTTAGCGTGAACTAGGTTAACAGTTACATTTGTGATTGCAGTGATTGGATAAAATACTATGTGGTGTGTCTGGGAAAACCGGGCTTAATGCATGTGCAGTCCGCACAGGCTAATCCAGGACGGCACTTTCCACCTGCAGTGGATTTATCTTTAGAAGAGACTAACTCGAAATAGGAAATACAATACAAGCGGAAAGTGTAATCCCGGATTAGCCTGGGCAGACTGCACAGGCTAATCCGGGACGACACTTTACGCACATGCATTAAGCCCGGTTTTCCCACAACACGCCTCGTATATTATTTTGCATATGATTGACATTTTTTGTTGTGTGTATGTAGACATCTATTACACATTTAATTAAACAAACATATTAATCATTTGATAATCATTGTTATGACAGTTGAATGTACATCATGAAAAGGATTATCATACTTACATTGTATATCTGGCTAAACCTGTGACACTTGCTGACAACAATTTATTTGAGCAAGGACCTGTGACAAATGTTCATGTTTTGTGGGCAGTCTGTTCTAAATGTCACTAATCAAGAATAGCTTTAGTGCACATTCTTTTGATTAGTTTGTGTTGGAGTCGAAAACCGAATATTTCTTATTCCCAACACATTTTTATTTCCTAATACAAACTTGTGTTTGAGTATGGAATGTCATTGTAATGAGGGCCAACTTTACTGTACTACAATGTACAACAACCGTTTTATCCTTGCAGATCTTCTGATTTCCTGGCCAAGGCCTTTGAGCATTTCTCTGACCGGGAGTTCTGCATCATCTCTGTACCGCATCTCGTCCCAGAGTTCCCGCTGCTGCAGAACTTTGCGGTAAGCTGGTTCATCGGTTATGAAGTTGTTGAGTAAAGTCATATCCGGTTGATTCAAATACATTAGAACAGTCTTATGTTATTAGCAAATATATACTAAGTAAAGAACACAGAGACATTTATTGCGTACTAGTAGATATTGGTGTCAGACGTTCTGAAGCTGTCATATCAACATACGTAACAAGTTAATTTGCTTTTTATTTTTTGGAACTGGTCCAAATTTCTGGGTTTTTTTTGGTTTATTATGAAAAGACACAAAGCAGCAAAGTTCAAAAAGCTTCTTTTTTTTTGCAGAAAACTTTTAATACAAAAACAGGCAAACAAATCGAACTATTAAATTGTCATATTCAACTTCTGACATTTGTGTCATGCTTTCTATATATTAGATGTGTCGGTCAATAAACTATGCGTGTCCACATCTGACTGCCTTATAAATTGCATTTACACAATATTTACACAATATTTACCCATCTGGTTGACATCTTGTAGAGGGTGACCCCACGCTGTCCGAGCACCCTGTCCCAGGAGTTGTACGTCTTCCATCGCAATGGACTGCTGAAGTAAGTGTCCTTTTATTTTTGATTATTTACTGTTCTATCGTTCAGAAATATTCTTTGTTTCAAAGATATTTACTGTTCGGCCTTTCAGAAATGTCTTTGGTTCAGAGATAAGAAATATATCATTTAATTTTTCATGAAAATCTTAGTTTGAGAAAAATTATTGTTCTTTTCTTTTAGAGATATTTATTGTTCAATTTTTTTGTTTCTGTGTTTGAGATATATTTTAACTTCTCTGTTTCAGAGATATCTCTATTACTAATTTTCATAAGTATAATTGCTTCTATATCTCAAGCTATTTATGTTTCGGTATTTCAGAGACTTCCGTGTGCGCCCTGCGGAGGGGAAGGACTGCGGAGGTGTTGAGAAACTCACGAGCAGCATTGCCATGCATGAGAACCTGCTCAAAGACTTCAAGCAGTACACAAAGGCTAAACGAGACGACGTTAGTATAAGCCTGTACCACTTCAGTGAGCTGTAATGTAGATTATAAAATGTGTAAACATGATTTTGAAACTTTACTTGAAGATGTTTTAATGTTTAGAACATAATTACAGTTTTATAAAGTATACTAGGTGCAAACGTGGACTTGATTGTAAAAAATAAAGACGTAAATACATGTTACTGATTAAAATAATTCTAATTAGCAATTGGTATGTGAAACAGTTAAGGCAGTTTTGTTTGTAAATTTAGTGATATGTATTATGGTGAAAAATATATTCAAAGAATTGCCTTCATTAAAAGGAGGAACTTTAGTGAAAATATTTTAAGGCCAACTTAAGATGTTTCTGGAATAAGGGCCCAGGGCTGGTATTCACAAAGCTCCTAAGGGAAATCTTAACTTAAGTTGTACTTAAGTGAAAATTTCAGATCAAATTTTCCATGTGAAATCCAATGAATTCTGTACACAGAAGGCTGTAATATTAAACATATAAGCAATATTTACAAGTTTACAACATTTTAATTTTAAACATCCTATACATGAAACAGCCAGAGACTTAAGGAATTTTATGAATTTAAGGAATTTACTTAAGTTTTCCCTAAGGAGCTTTGTGAATACGGGCCCAGGCGTCATTGTTTTAATTAATGTATTTTAATTTCTCATTGATTCTTGTAGGATGGTACGGAGATCCAAGCGTTTGTGGCTGAGAGTCAGAAGCAGGTGGTTGCAGTGGCAATCATACGCGTGGAGGAGGTACGACTAGCAACGAAATTAATAGCTCATTTTCTGTATTATATATAAACATTCTATTTCAGTCATTAATATTAATAGCTTTTTTTATTACAGATAAACATTCTATAACACATGCTATACCTTGTTTTCTGTGTAATACAGCCATTACAAATATTTATATGTTACACATGTATAAGATAACATTTTGAGTGTTTTCATTGACTACATATTCTTTGACTGACCAATCGCATGACATTATTTTGGTGAAATGACGTCCTCAATATGAAATGACGTCACGTCAGTACACAACTTTGAGGAATTGTCAATTTAGGAGGGTTTTTTCGTTTAAAAGCATCTGACACTCGTTGTCATTTCATTACTTTATTAAACTCGTCCAGGAAATTTGTTAGTAAGCTCACCGAAGGCTCGCTTACTAACAAAATTCCTGAACTCGTTGAATAAAATGTGGTTTGAAATGAGAACTCGTGTCAGATCATATATATGTTACCTATTTAACTATACCTGTGGTATTTATTAGTCTGTAATATTAATAGCTTTTTTTTAAATTACAAGTAACAATTATGTGTTACTTTTTAAATTGTACAACATGCTGTATTTAAAAATCCTTTTGCAATATATTTATTTCGTAACATAAATTATATTGATTATATTTAACTTTGGTTAGTTTGCATTCTGACTGAAAACATTTGACTGGTTACCCATTACTGCAAAAGATACAATATATAGAGGATATTTGTTAATTTCGGTGTAAGATCGTATTTTATTTCACAAATGTTCATAGAAAACGATATTTTCATGAGTGGCGCAGCCACGAGTGAAAATATCTATTTTCAATGATCACGAGTGAAATGAAATACGATCTTACATCGAAATCAACAAATTTTTTTTTTTTTTTATTTTATGCTTTTGGACAATGAATAAATAAAATTGCGCGAGATACGCTTAAACGTCACAAGTTCCTGTACTCTGACGTCATAAAAATGACGTCATAAATGATTCCAAAACCGTCGCTTGTTAGTATGGTGGGAAAAAAGTGCCATATTTTGTCAGTCGGTGACACTAAATTATAATTTGGTTGAATTTTATAATGTGTTTTATGTAGACACATGCATGTACATACTGTACATGTATATACATTTGCCAAGGGTTGTATACCACTACTTGTAGATCGATGAAATTTATGGAAAAATAGTCCGTTTTATGTTATATTTTCACTGCAGTGAAACTATAAAATCTTATATTTTTACTGCTCCAACAGTGAAAATATAAAATTTTATTTCACCAATGAAATTTGATAGCACTGAAAAACATATAATAAAATTGCTGAACAGCTAAATAGTCTTAAAGTTCAAAAGAGGACTGATGTGCAGAGCATGCAAAGCTGTTATTGAGCCTATACAGAAATCGTTTGTTTCTAATATAGTTCTAAACTGTCTTCAAGCATAGTTAAAAGCTTAAATGTAAAACATGAATCTACCGCAGTTAGTTAGTTTACACCTTTTTGTTTTAGCTTAATTGTGTCGAAAGCCTGAGACTTATTGAGACACTTGTGAGTTCGTTTCCTGGGTAGAACCAGTATTTGAGGTCTTTTGAGAAAGGTCTTTCGAAGGCTCCCTGAGTAGGGGTCGAACTCAGGACCTCCTGATCACATAGCGGACACAACCTCCATTACACCACTCAGTTCTTAATACAGAGTCACTATACAGAAAAGAAAATTCTGTTTTATCAATGATTGCTGCTGCCATTTCAGGACATCGAGTACATTCGTTCCCACTACAACATAGAGGACTTTATCTACTACAACCACCACAAGAGGTCCGAACATGGCCGCCTGCACCACTTTGCCATCAACCCCATGTTCTCACATCTTTCTAAACATTTGCTTAAGGTACATACACAAATTTGAAATGATCAATAATTTGTCGTTGCTTTTTGCCCCACACCCGAACTTATATTTCTAATAAAACAGTGTCATATAACACTCGAAAAAAATAGGTTGCTGTTAGTAGTTTTATTTATATTGAATGGTGTGATTCCAGCAAACATACAAATGGATGCTTTTTAATTTACCCTTTGGTGAACATAAATTGTTGAATAGAAGATAACCATTGGTCAGAAATGTTCACTTACGGGTAAGTAAAATTTAAGCTAAGATTAACCATGGAAGCTTTATGATTGTGTGCCCGGGAATTTGTATAGTAAACCATGGTAGCTAACCATTTGTTGACTGTTTCAGGAGGTGCTCAGGATTGGTCACAAGACATGCCTGTATTATCCACTCTATCCATCATACACAGAGAAAGAGGTGAGAATCACTGATTGGTGAATTTTAACAACAATCTCCAGACAAGGGGGGTAACTAGGCATACCCTTAATGCACAAAAATTTTATGTCACACATTTGAAGCGTGTCGTGAGAAAACCTGTCTTAATGCATGTGCGTAAAGTGCCGTCCTGGAATAGCCTGTGCAGTCCGCACAGGCTAATCCAGGATGGCACTTTCCTTGAAACAGAAAATACCATAAGAGCGGAAAGTGCCATCCTGGATTAGTCTGTGCGGACTGCACAGGCTAATCCGGGACGACACTTTACGCACATGCATTAAGTCCGGTTTTCGCACGGCCCCCCTCATTTATAGATCATTGCTCATTAATATCCCTCCAAGTATTCATTATTTATTGACCTTATGACAGGTCGTGCAGGATTTCTCTCTTGTAAGCTGTATGAAGGAGATGGTTCCCGTACGACACCGCAGACAGATCGTGTACCCAGTGAAGGAGCTGGGAATCAATGCCCCGTCCGACCGAATACTCGCAGAAAGAGCGCCATATGCCTTGCATCACATCAACAGGAAACTGAGCTTGGAAACAAAGGTATTTGACATTGCATACCTTTACAAAGAAATTAAGTGTCATTGCATTTGTTTGCCAGGACACAAAATATTTGTCACTTATTGTTTTTATAAAAGAAACAGAAATATCTGTCACATTATTTTTGCAAAGAAACCTAACAACATGTCACTTAAGTTTTGTTAAGTACAAGAATGTATATCAATTTAGTTTAGTTTAGCAGTAGCATTTAGTTTAGCATTCGGCACAGACTAATCCATAACGGTACTTTCTGCCTACAATAGATTTATGTTCAGAAGAGACTTCCTTGAAACAGAAAATACCATACAATTGGAAAGTGTCGTCCCAGATCAGCCTGTGCAGACTGCACAGGCTGATCCGGGACAACGCTTTATGCACATGCATTAATCCTGGTTTTTCCATGACACGCCTCATATGTAACTATATTTAGCAAGGAAACTAAAGTATTTGTTCAGAGCAGTGCTTCTGGAAGCACACACAAGCCTTGGTATATATTGTGCTTTCCTTGGGGGAGTTCATTTGTACAACAAATGACTAAAACAGTGCATGGCTGGATCAGGGCTGATTAATTCACACAAACAAGCATTTATTTAAAAAAAAAGACAAACAAATGACACATAAAATCTGTATAATATGAAGAATACTGCATAGTATTTGTACTGTTATACACATACTTCACATAAGCCGTTGGGAGGTTTTCCAATTTCTTTGCATTTTGAATCGAAGAAACAACGACAAAAGTATATATATGTAATGTTATAGACCTTAATGGTTCAATAATGTACAGTTATAGTTAAATGTGAAGACCTTTTATTTCAGATGACTATAAATGCCCGCATTGTAGTAGTCGGGGCCTCGGATGTTGGAATTGGGTTCCTAGAAGCACTGGCGTATTGGTACGTACTGAGCTTCAAACACAGGTTCTTAATAAATGTCAGCGTTTCAGATTCCTTTGACAAAATACGTAGTAATTTGTGGTGTTTGTTTTCCTTTTTTGTCCTGCAGATATCAGGTGTTTTTTTTCAGTTAAGAAACAGACCTACAATATAATTATTCGCCAATTAATCATCAGTTCAGCAGAAAACACAGGCTAAACAGTTGTTTTACATGTTTGTATGAGATAGAGGGTATCAACTGAATTATGTGTTGTTTTCCCATTAAACAGATGTGTAAGCAGAGCTTCCCTTTACCTTAAACCATCTTTTACCATTTCAAATAAATGTCCACAATTTTCAACGTTTTAGCTAACAAAAGCCAGTTTAACTCAATTTGAAACTGTGTTAGTGTTTTAGTAAAAATTGCAGAAACTTTGTCTAATTAATAAAATAATCCTACACAGAGTTTATTGATATCTTTATTTGCCAAGATGTCTTGATTTAAGGACTAGTTTAGTAAACTAAATTTCAAACTAGATATCAAACTATGGTCATCGATGCCTGTTGTTGGGTTACCAGGGTATTTTGCTAGTCTTCATTAAAATATAGAATGTATGTTTGCCTGTTTTCACAAGGGACGAATTCTTGATAACATATAGGCAGGCATAGTGACGTAAGTCTGCAAGGTCAATGTCAAGGTCGCAGTGGTGTAGGGGATATGTTGTCGGCTTTGGGGCTGGGAGATCGTGGGTTCAACCCTTACTCGAGGAGCGTTCAAATGATCTTTCTCAAAAGTCTGGTTCTACCTTGAAAACAGACTGGAAAGTGTCTTAATAAGCCTCTGGCTTTCGACACAATCAAGCTAAAATAAGTAGGTTTTAACTAAACTAAACTAATGTCAATGTCATAATGCTGTCCCGCTACTGTGACATTAGTCTGCAATGTCAATGTCATGTTGCTGTCCAGTATTCCGATGTGCGCAACGTGAGGTCTCGTGGCCATATCTGATGACCATTATCTCAATTGCATCTTGATTGTCAAGGAGTCAAAAGTCAGTGGAGTAATAAAAGGACACTTAATTAAGACATCCCCTTAGGCTTATCTTCTGATCTCTGTATTGTATTTATTTCGTATTATATTTTAAGTTGCCATAGTTTTGGATTAAACAATCACTAGATTCAGTCTGTATACTTGGTTGCATTAATTCTGATCAATTATTCTAGTGGTAAACACCAATTTCATTTTGTTCCTGACTTTTTGTGTTAATTGTACTAATCACTGGCATCAAACGTTTTCATCAACAGCCATGTGCCAATTGTTTGCAGTTCTGCTATAAAAATGTTAAATACATCAATGCTAACTTGTACATGCTTAGACTGATAGGTCTTCCCTCATCCTGGGCTGTTATAATTACAATAATGGGACACAAATTCGCCAATACTTGGACATAAATTCACCAAGAAGTGACTGTAGGATCAAGATCAGTCTTAAGTGATGATATTTTACTAAATATCTGAAGATACAAGTAAAAGTCTTAGCTAATCTTAAACTTTTTGTCTAGATAATAAAAAAGGTTTGCTGTTAGGTTTTGATTAAATTCTTCATATCCAACTGCATGTTTTGGCTGAGAGGAGTTCACAATTATGTAAAATTAATATATATGAGGCGCGTCGTGGGAAAACCGGTCTTAATGCATGTGCGTAAAGTGTCATCCCGGATTAGCCTATGCAGTCCACACAGGTTAATCCAGGCGGCTTTTTCCGCTTTTATGGTATTTTCTGTTTCAAGGAAGTCTCTTCTAAACATAAATCCACTGTAGGCGGAAAGTGCCGTCCTGGATTAGCCTGTGGAGACTGCGGGACGACACTTTACGCACATGCATTAAGTCCGGTTTTCCCACGACACGCCTCATATGTTTTCAAACAGTTTAAATTTATACAGATTTTGTATGAAGACCATTTAAGCATAATCCTGATATATCTGGCTCAAGTTCTTCTTGAACCAAAAAATCAGACTCAAAAACATGTTTTGTAAACTTGAGACCTGGGAATCAAGATTCAATGTTTATTGCTTTCTTCAAACCCTTGTATGCATATAATAACTAAATATTATAAAAAAAAAAAAATAGTCCAAATTTCAGAAATTACATACCAGCATTTTTAATATACATTATTTCTTAAAGTATATTTCCATGTAGAAAATATAATTCCAAATAGAAACAGGTCTATCATTATGTATCACATTGTAACTAAAGCTTAAACTTTAAGACTGATTTATCAAATGAACTTCCAACTTCTTTAACATAATTGTTTTGTCTTATTTAATACATACACACTCCAAACAAAAGGCCTGATTTTATGCAATTTATATAATTCAATCAGTGTCCTCCGGTAATATTTCTTTGAATTCATTAATTCTTCTAGAGGGCATTTTCTTTTCTTGTAACATTATACAATTGCTGAAGTGAGCTTTAATTAAAGTCAATTGTCAAGTTCAGTTTGCTATAAATGCATTTGATCTTATTCCTCTGAGATGGGAATTCATAACATAATGGGTTTTAAAATCCATTTTAATTTCCTTTGCAAGTTTGCCATGTGTAGATATCCTTTACAACAATTAAACAACTCCTGGTTTAAATTCATATCGCGTATTTATCAGCAAAGCATTTCCCCAACCATTTTTCTTTAAAACATAACATGCGAAAAAGCAGGAAAATATGTTTTACATGTAGATGACAATAGATATGTATTTTAGGGCCATCTGTATGACTTCTCACTACTACAGAAAATAAAAACGCTGATAGCGTAGAAAGACTGGTGGCGAGAAATGGAAAGAAACCAAAATCAAGGGAAATAGAGCGCAAACATTTTCTAACAGAAATGACACATTAAATTCTGTTTGAATGAAATTGAATTGAATTGCTGCAATATCATTTTACTAGGGATTGGACCAAATACTCGAATATTAGAATATTGGATAATATTCGAATATAAAAAAACGAATACGAATATTCGATTTTCACATTTATTTGAGAACACATTTTTTTTTAAAGTCATGTTTTTTTTCCAGTTTGATTGGAAAGTTAACATGAATTCCAGTCGTATTTCCTGCCTAGCAGGTGGGCGGGGGCAGTCTTACGTTTTTACAACACATGCCAAACATGGCCAATTAACGACAATTGATAATTGGCAGGGGGGGGCCACGTCTTGACAAGGGCCGCGAATTAACGGTTTGTAGGAGGCGGGAACATGACGCATTGTATCCACAAATAACAAAACTGGGCCATGTTGTGATAACGGTTTCACAGTTTGCACAAGGGGTACATTGTTGTTTATTATCCTTAAGTGACATCTATACGGTTAACTTGTTTACAGTAAATTACAATTACTATCTAAGTAAACCAATCAAAATGAATCCATTATCAGCCAAAAAATCAATTTCTTTAACAAAATTAGCATGATCTGGTCAATCTTAGCATACGTCACTTGTAAATTATTCTCCATTATATCAACACCGTATATTATACAAGAGTCTTTATTAATATACAATGCCACCATCACGTGCTTGGAAGTACTTTACGCGGTCATTAGACAAAACCCAGGAAACGTGTCATCTGCTCAGCAGATACAAGCTTCATGGTTTTGAAAAAAACTGGAACGATTAACAAATTAATTAACAATACATTTAACAATATCTTACATTTCTTTATATTTGCCTAACACTCACGAAGTTATATCGCTCATTTACCAATGAAACAAGGTAATACAACTACATACACATAGTATACATATTTCGGATAGGTAAATATTCTGACAGAGTGCCGTACATAGTAGTATATAGTGGTATTTACAAAACTAATATTCGAATATATTCGAATACCTAAAACGAATATTCGATTATTGATTTCAGTGTTCGGTCCCATGCCTACATTTTACACAAGACAAATCAAACTCCTAATTGTTATACTTCCTACTTTCAATTTCTTTGTAGATATATAGGTTTGTATGCAAACTAATTTAATGCAAATGCAATAATATGCATAACAGCCAATGTGTCGACTAATCCTGAATGGACCAAAATAGCCGATTGAGCGTATAAATTTGGGGGTATCAATTGTTATTTCTTTGTAGCAGGCAAAGTGAAACATGGGTCGCATGATTCAATTTCTAGAAATCGCCCTACTGAAGACTGCAGGCTTCCGCCAATAGTCTAAAAAAAAGAAGAAATTTAACAAGAATGGATATGGGTATCATGGTCTGTTTCACTCTGCCACATCAGTTAATTCATCCGTCAGTAGGTCAATCATTCCACATATGAGGCGTGTCCTGGGAAAACCGGGCTTAATGCATGTGCGTAAAGTGTCTTCCCGGATTAGCCTGTGCAGTCCGCACAGACTAATCCAGGATGGCACTTTACGATTTTATGATATTTTCTGTTTCATGGAAGTCTCTTCTAAAATAAATCCACTGTAGGCGGAAAGTGCCGTCCCTGATTAGCCTGTGCAGACTGCAGGACGACACTTTACGCACATGCATTAAGCCCGGTTTTCCCACGACACGCCATATTCATGTTTGGTCAGTTACATACGACGTACCAAGATAATTAAACCTGACCCAGTGATATGATGTCCATCAGGATTGTTAAAAAGCCAAACTTATATTTGATAGCAAAATTTTGTGACTGCACATTTTTTATGAGGCATTACAAAACCATATACTTCCTTATGTGTTTTTCATACGAGTTATCTTCTTTTTTTTCACTGAGCCATCAAATGTTACAGTGTTTTACAGTGTTTTATTCCAGTATTAAATCAATTCCACAAATGTCAACAGCATTTTTGTGTGTGTGTTAATTTGGTACTTTTTTTCTATAAATATATATATCACCTACAAGAGGATACTTGTTCACAACTGAGTACAAAGATACTTTTAATTTTGCCACATATGCCTGCAAATGTCAGTCACTCTTAAAGTGGATCTCAAATCACAAATGTCCACAGAAATATTGAAAAGATCTGCTCATCTGAAAACAATCTGAAGTCAACAGGTTGAGTAGCTTGGTTTTTTACTACATTTTACTTTCAAGCATTACAGTTGCAGTCATACCTCTGTATCAGGCCCCACTTTCAGTTTAACAGTATTAAGTCTTGATGTTAAATAGCTTTATATCTTACTATATTTGATGTTCGATGTTTAAGGTTGCAATCATACCCTTTGTTTCAGTATGTCCCAACCCCACCTTCAGTTCAACCTATGAAGTCACACTGTTCAATATTAGATGGGTATTTGACTATTTTTAACTTTTATGTATTACGGTTGTGGTCATATCTGTGTTTCAGCCCCCACCTTCATTTCAACAATCTGACGCTGATATCCCCGCACGGGCTTCCTGGGGAGATGGGTCCGGATGACACCCGAGAACAGATGACGGCTACAAGCCACTGTTACGGCCACCAGGAGTATGCCAAGGTCGCGCTTCAGGCCTGGGTCAATGTCGTCTATGGCAAAATGACTGCCATCGATCGGAAGAAAAAACTTGTGAGAATATCAGACAACATGCAGGTGCCGTATGACCACCTGATTCTGTGTACCGGACAGCAGTACCAGGTTCCCATGCCGACTGAGGCAGATATTGAAAGCGGGATGACAAATGCAACCGGACCAAACTCCCCGGACAGGAGGTTTACGGGCATCAAGCACAAGAACTTGTTCACAGTCAACGATGCCTATGACGCTGCTGTAGCTCTGTACTGGATAGAGAACAACCTTGTGAAAAAAGATAGTAGTAAATAATTATATATATATATTTTTTATGAACACGTATTTTTGTTACATTCTAATCTACTAGCCTGTTGGCTTTCTTTGAGTTATGTTAACCATTTCATTGACAGTTCCATAGTAGTAACGATGATTAACTACCTTCCCAATGGTTTGCTTCTCAAATCTAAGTTTTATAAACCCTTTTAAGACAATTTGTGTCTTGTGCGGAGAATTATGATCTATGATCTATTTCAAAAAGATACTAGTGGCAAGTTGAAGCAATGAAAACCTCAGAAATCCATGTATATTGTTTTGTTTTTCCAAACCTTCCCTCTGAAATACCTCCTTTAAACATGACCATGGCCCGTATTCAATGAGCTTCTTAGTGAAAACATGCATAAAGTCTTTGGCTATTTCATAGATCTTTTACATTAAAGTGCTTTAAACCAGTAAATACTGCTCAGATTTTTCTTATTTTACGCTTTTGTGAAGACAAATAATTGCATTTCACTTTGAAAATTTGATCTGAAATTTTCACACAAGTACAACTTAAATTAAGATTTTGTGAAATCCAAAAAATTTAATTCTTTTAATTAACAGTAGAATTGTCATGCCTGTCCTTTTATTGAATTTAATCATTAATTATTATCAAATATTTTGATATTATTTATTTAAACGATTAATTATTTCTTCTAGGGCGTGTGATTGTGTATGGGTCGACACTTTGTGCGTACACCTGTGTGCAGACGCTGCTTAATATGGGAGTGGCAGGCAAGAACATAAACATGGTACAACCCCCACCACAATATGAGGTGTGTATTGCAGTGGAATAGAACTCCTCGTACTTTGCCATTTTATTAATAAATGTGTTCAATATTTGCATTTAATCTTTTGCACACCGTTGTTTTGTCATCTTGGATTTTAAATGTGTATGTAAGAGTGATATGCTAAGTTCAGGTATATACTATTTAATTTAATTGGTTCAGAGTGTATATTTCTAAATAAGAGCGAGTACATGAAATATGTAAGAAAATCTTTCTTCTAAATTAAATTAAAACTAAATATCTAAAACATTCTATGCTCTATTTCAGCATAATGAAGAATTTGACAGTTATGAGTGTTTTATCATTTATATTCTTGACACCAAATCTGAGTTCGCTCATTAACCGGCTAATTAACTTCCATTCAAGACGTCATGTTTCAATGACCCAGTCGTTGAGGAAGCCGTGATGAAAGCTCTGCAGGAATGTGGCGTCAAGTTGCATTCTGGGTACCTCCTGGCTGCGTGGACCGAGGGGGACAACACATGCACGGAGATCAAGTCTGCTAGCTTCACGTCTGCTGATAAGCCATTAAAACTGGACTGTAACGTGAGTAAATGCATTGTGGTTTTTGCCCCCAATAATTTTGAGCAGATACTTATGATATTGATATTTATGTTTTATCCAGGCGAAGTGGGCAAGTTGCTTTTGTAGTGTCTGTCTTAGGATTTTCTGCACTGATTTGCCATAAACTTTGATAAAGCCTTGTTGGATTTTAAAGAAACGTTCATTTGAAACATGCAATGATTGTAAATGATCAGTACAAGACCTAGTGGTGCAGATTATCAGCATGTTCCAGTACATTAGTAATTCTTTCAGTTTCAGCCTTTTAAGTCTTGAAATTTATTTCTCTGTGCTGTTTCTTTATAATGTCTTGCTGTAGTTTTAATGATAACTACCAAGCGTTTTTGTGTCTTATTGATGTCATGAAATGAATTTGTCTGCTCCTGATTTTTGTTGGAGTTAAGGCCCTGTAATGGTTTGAATTATGCTTGTCTGCTTCTGCTTTGAACTTTTTTTATTACACTTTGTTATATCTGAGCATTATGTTTCTGTATTATATTTATGCTGTAGATATGCCTGTGATTTGCCTGTTCAGGATATCTCCTTACTTAAGAGAAAATCTAGTATGTATTTGATTTTTTTCAGAACTTTTGTGTACATTAAATTACATCAATTTCATTTGCTTTAAAAATGTTCTGACTTGATATTTGAGAATAGTTTTGGTATCAAAGAAGATTTCATTATTTGCTCCATGTTGTCCATTTTCATGTGGAATCTTTCAGAATTTTCAGGATTTTAAAAGAAATTAAGTGTTGGTGCCTTGATATTTTGATCAATTACTGTTGTAAGGTTTATAGGTGAATAACAAGAGAAACACAACTATTTCTGTTGCGTGCTAGCTACGGTTAAATAGAATGTAAACGTGAATGGAGTGACCCACACATAGGCAATTATTCCCTGACCCTTTATTGGACTACGTCCGTCTATTGGAATCAGTGATTACATTTCAGATAAAACATGCTGTCTTGTTATATGACATGGAATTACAATGCTAAATATGGACATTTAGACATTTCATCATCAGTGCTTGATGCCGTATTGTAACTTTTGTTCTACAGACCTTGTTGCAAGAAAGAGCATGATTTATTACGAAAATTGTGGCCAATTTATTACTGTTCTGTGAAAAGAAATGGCAAAGAACGTAAGTGTGTCAACTCAGGATTCTGGAACGTGATTAATTTGAAGACATTTTCAGTTGACGCTATTATTGTTTACCTCGTAAAATCATGAGAACAAAGGTAGACGACCCTTAGACACGGGCCTAATTGTCTTAACACAAATTACAAGAGCAAATCCCATTGCTTAGTGTATGCCAGTGACATATTGTTTGTTCAAATTGGAAATATTATTCCAAGGTTATTAGAATGCAGTGTTTACTTGATATAAAAACCTTATCAATTAATTAATACGAACAAAATATGGTGAATATGTAACTAACATTTTCGACCAGAAAAAAAAATTTGCTTCACGGAAGCCCATAAAAACTTGTGAGTTGGGCCCAATTTCGTGAGTCGGTCGCGTTACCGGAAACAAACAATTTTTTTAAGGATGGCCTAGTGTTATCATTTTTATTGGTTGAGTTTTTAGATTGTAAAACTAATATCAAATCTTTTTTCTTTTACGTTACAATTACTTCAGCATTTTTGTCATAAAACTCCAACTGTTACCTATTCCCCAGGCATTACACTGCATATTTTCTTTGTCTGATACTTTTTCCTGAAGTTGAGCCTTAGTTATAATCACATAAACTTTAATTCTAATATTTCTATTATTTCTTGGTAATCTTTTGCTACATTTCCACTTAATAAAATTATTATGATATGAGGACATTAACTCATTAATTAAGTGATTTAGAGATTTTCCAGTTTAATGCATCACCTTTTCTACAATTTTCACGTGGAAAAATTGAATGCAAGTCTTATGCTTCCTTTTTTGATTATTTATAGTGATGGTCCTATTATATCCATGAGTTAGTGGAAAACTCTGATATATTGATATGAAATGTATATGGAGATGGAATAGTTTTACTATGAACCAAAGATTTTTAATGATGTGGACATGCTATTTTCTATAAATGTCACGACAATTCTTCCCGGGAGTTTTTATGTCATATTTGTCACAAAATCAGGTTCAGGTTATTGAAGAAAAACAATGTGCATGTCTTGGCATAACCATGTGGTAACATGTGCTTCCTTTGGGTTTAATTGCATTTCATTCCTGTAATTGTTCTGGCCATGTTTGAAAAAGGTGATTTCAACCTTCAAGGATTTTATTTAATTATTTCTGCTACTTCCTCCACATTTAACAAGGAAGATTTATTTATTTCATACATGCCATACGTCCCAGTCTCACCAGGATTGTCCCAGTTTCGCGAGGTCTGTCCCGGCATCCCGGTGAGATGCATTTTGTCCCGGTCAATCACAAAAATCGATGTTAGTCATAGTGTACCATAAAACTTACATTGGGCCAACAATTAACTTCAGATCGTTAATCCCTTTATCGGTCCCTATGACAACAATACCCGCTAGTCGCGTGTCAAAGAGGAGCAGTAATGATACCCCATTTGCGATTTATTGATCGTTTGTCACACTTTCGTGGGATGGGGGTCATATATCCGCTGTCGCTAATAGCTGCTGATTGTTGCATTGTTTCGGAATAAAAAAGGAACTGTGTTTGTTGTTATTTTGATTTAAAATAATAGGTGTTATCACATAATTGGTTTGGTAACGTTTGAAGGTAAGTATGAAAATAAATTGAGAACTTTTCGAGAATTAAAGATGCAAAAACAATCATTACTTTCTTTATTGTTTTGTTCACATCGCAAAAGTTGATCCAGTTAATGACGCAGTGTATAGTGGAACGTAGCCCAGGTATAAGTCTGCTGGAGTAGTCTCCATTATAAACGCATTTGTTTATTTGTCAATCAGTGTTTATATTTGCGCGTTTCTTGTAATTTTTTGGATGTCATAATTACAAATACATGTTATCGTTTATATTATTGAATAAATATGATTAAAATATATGCGTGTGTATGTTTGTGTTCTTCATTTTGGGTGTTAATTGTTTGAACTATAACTATATAGACCACGAAACGGAATAGGACCTAGGTTAGATACGATAACCTATTATTATTACTTTTTCTTTCTGACAAAATGACAAAATTAATGTGTCCCAATCATTGGCAATGTCCCGTTTTGGCCTGAAAAAATTATGGCATGTATGATTTATTTAAATAATCATTTGAGGTTTGTCCCCCACCTCCAGTTCAACAATAAATATTAATTTGAAATTAAAAAACAACAACATGGGTGTTTGTTATCATTTCTCAAGAAAACAGTAGCAGTAGTTGAAGAATAATGAATAAAAAAATAAGAATTCGACCAATCTCTAAAATACACCACCTACATTGGAACTTGTGCCATAAGAATTAAAGTGTGTAGGTATGATTTTTTTTATCAACTGCATAGGCTAATCCGGGACAACACTTTATGCACATGCATTAAGCCCAATTTTCCCATGACACGCCTCATATATAAATAAGATTTTTGTTTTTTTCTTAGGGTGTCTTTTTTTCCTAAAATAAGCACTATGGGAAGACAATTGACCAGTACTAGGGGTGTAGCTGTTTTCTGGCAAATAGTGGAGGGATGATATTTTGTTAATTATCATCACTTATTTGAACACACTATTATGTGAAGTTGGAATAAGACGTCAAACATAGAATAAACTGTTTTATTACAGCAATGTTTTACATGCAGTTTACCATTTGTAATATAAGAATTTTGTAGAGAAATTAGTGCAATTGACACCTGTATATATAACTGCATCAGTAAAATTGATTTTACCACAAAACTGTATACTTGTATGAATTTACAAAATTTTCACCAAAAAATTGAACTGTGCCCATGTGTGCAGGAATACAGTTTATAAATACAGCAACAATGCTCAAAGACACAATCAGTCTAATAAAAAAGTCATGGAAAAATGCTACTTATGCCAAAAGTATTGACAGAATATAATAAACATACATAAACAACATGAAATGCTCAGTTTTATGTGAAAAAAGAACAAAAATAATGTCCATTATATGTTTGATATCTTATTCTTACTTCACATAATACAGTGTTTATGAAATGCATGTTAAACATATTTTTGTTTTTCTCTTCACAAAAAAGTGTAGTTCTGTTGCTTATTTTCTTTTAATGTTGTAAAATTTAGTTACTGAGATGTAATCTGATTTGTAATTGCCTGCTTTTTCTTTTCTCTCTTCACATAACAGTGTAGTTCTATTGCTTATTTTCTTTCAATGTTGTAAAATTTGGTTGCAGTACTCAGATGTAATTATCTGATTTGTAACTGCCTGTTTTTTCTTGTTTCTCTTCACATAAAAGTGTTGTCCTTTTGCTTACTTTTTTTGAATGTTGTAAAATTCTGTTACTCAGGTGTAATCAACTGATTTGTAATTACCTGCTCCTTCTTTTCAGGCTTTCTTTGCCTATTACCGCCAGGGAGTTGATTACGATGCCTTCAAAGGTAGGCTTAGAAACAAGTTTGAAATAAAAATCCAAAAAGAAGAATAAGGCAGTACAGAAAACTCCGCTTGTAACAAAATTGAGTGGACCATAGGATCTATATCGCTATATCCGAGTATCATTACATCCGTAAATAGGCAACCAAGAGCATAAAAGGACTTTCAAGTCTATAACAGAGATGTAACACTGATCATTTTACATACATATGTCAGTGTAGAACTATGTATAATAAAACAATGATTTATTTTTTAGAATTTTCACGATTTGAATCAATAACCACCAAATTATTTAATCAAGCCGACCATATTGACCTGGATCATTGTTTTGCACACTTGATACAGTTTCTAAATATCATAATAAAAGAGAAATATTAGCCACTGGGCCGTGAAAACAACATTGTTATACCCGAAACTTCGTTACATGCAATTTAATTACAACGGATGTTATATCAATTGAAATATATAGGGATTAGACCGGGACCTTGGACTCAGCATCATTATAGCAGATATATAGAGGAAATGCTCGTGAAAATATTCATTGTCTCCCTTTCCGGTGATGATATAACGCATTATCACACCGAAAACAAACACATTTTTAGCCGGATTTTTCAAAGAAAAATCTTGGCTTATAGAGTAGCGAAAACTGGTCGGTTGGGCGGGCGGTTGGGCAGGCGTTGCGATGTCGTTAACATTTTGCGTTAAAGTTTCGTATTCCTGTCATATTTTCAAAAGTTCTTGGTCAGTCTTCATGAAACTTTACAGAAATGTTCCTTGGATGGTCCTCTACCAAACCTGTGAATATGGTTCCGCTTCACTGCACAAGATGGCCGAAAAATTAGAATTATGTCTCAACTCCATTTACTTCTAAACCTATGGCTAGATTTTCAATTTATTTAACACCAATGTTCGTTTAGTGGTCCTCTATCAAACTTATTAAATGGTTCCGCCTCACTGCACAAAATGGCCACTAGAGCTAAAAATTTGCTTTAAAGTTTTTGTATTCCTGTCATATTTTCTAAAGTTCTTAATCAATCTTGATGAAACTTTACTGCATACATTTTAGATCATTAACATGAAACTTCCATTCTTCTTCACCAACATTGACTTGTACATGTACCCCCATCGGCAAAATAAAAAATCCGGCTTTAATGCGGTTCCCGCATTTTTCTCTTGTCTTTTTATTTAATGCTTTATTAACCTTTCTTTTACATTTTTTTTGGCAAATATCACGGGAATCATAACTTCATGACGTCAAAATAATGACACCATTTCACAGTTTTGAGCCCGGCATCGATGACAGTCCGTTTATTTACTGTATTAAATTGGGACCCAAAAAAAGTAGTCCCTCACTGTGAGTGATATAGAGATATATCTCACTGCTATTTTTCTATATTTCACTACTTAGCATTAAATAAATGGCTATATGTGATATCGTTACAAGTGGAGTTTACTATAGATGCCATGCATATAACAGTAATATGTCAAAAATTAAGTCTGTTTTCATGTTGCTTTTATTTAAAAATTGATTTATGAAAAGTGTGTTTTGTCAACCTTATGATATGTTTCATTAGATAATTCACTGGCTTTTTGAAGTAAATAATATCTGTTGATCTGAAAGTCTATTATGTTGTTATACCTGCCAAGGGCATTTAGTAAACATGCTATTGTTTCATACAATCAACAAGAACTTCCTTTAAAATGCTGATATTAGTGATTGTGTTTGACACTAAAATGGAGATCAATAACCCTGACATTTAATGACTTGGAGAATAAAAACACTAGGGATATAACACATTAAAATGCCTTTTAGCCATTGCTAAATAATGCTCATCAAAATAAAAATATAAAAAGTGATACACTATCTTAAATGTGCCCTTAAAGCCATTGCTAAGAAATTAAAACCCACCAATTCATATTGATATACGCAAATACTTTTATTTTTTAGCAATTAATGACGCATGCCTGGTCTACGATGGCAAGCTGGTCATTGATGCGTACTTCCACACCAATGACGTGTGTATTCGGGGTGCTGGACCAGTCACCAAGTTCCAGAGGAAATACCATGCCGAAAAATGGTCCCATGCGAATTTCAACTCTAAAGAAGTGGGAATACATGTAAGTTTTTATTAGTTTTCGAAGCAGTTGAGGCAGTTCTTGAACCAGAAAGTGGCCTATAAGTGTGTTAAAATATATTTGGCATCAAAAGTCTGACCAGATTGGACAAAATAGAGAACCTTCGTATTATGTCATCCTTAATTATAAATATGTATTTCATACTTAATAATAAATTCATAGGATATTGGTTGGTCACATGACTTGGTCACATTACCTGAAGCTGTGGGTGGCAATTCAGAAATTGTAAACCTCATTAATCATCAAAAATGACTGTGAAACCAAAAATAATTGTATTGTATGTAAAGATCTGTGTCACAGATTGAACTAAGTTGACATGGTATCAAAGTGATGCCATAAAATGTTGCTGTGAGGGTGGTTTTATTTTGGTGTTTATTTTATGCCCCCGGCATCTGTTGATGTGGGAGGCATATAATGATTGTCAAGTCCGTCCGTGATTCTGTCCCTCTGTCCATTCGTACTAGGTTAAATAGATTCTACCATTTGGTCTAGCACCAGCACTGCTTACTACAACACTTGAATACTTACACAGTTGTTGCTTATGACCATTCCTAATCCACTCATATTACCCATCCTCACTTTGACCTTGACCTAATTTGGACTTACTCGTTGGTCAAAGGTCAAGGTCACAATTAAAGGTCAAAGGTCATGAATTTTTGTTTCCGCTCCATAACTTCTAAATGCCTGGATTTTAATATAACTTCAGATTATTATTCCCCATGACTAGACGATGTGTCGCTTACAACTCTTATGCTCGTCGATCAAAGGTCAAGGTCACAATTCCAGGTCAACGGTCATGAATTTTCGTTTCCGCTCCATTACTTCTAAATGCCTGGATGGATTTTAATATAACTTCAGATTATTATTTCCCATGACCAGACGATGTGTCGCGTACAACTCCCATGCTCGTCGGTCAAAGATCAAGGTAACAATTTAAGGTCAAAGGTTATGAATTTTTGTTCAAGCTCTGTAACTTCAAAACGCCTGGAAGGATTTTAATATAATTTCTGATTATTATTCCCCATGACCAGACAATGTGTCGTGTACAACTCCCATAATGGTTGGTCAAAGATCAAGGTCACAATTCAAGGTCAAAAGTCATTTATTTTTGTTTCCACATCATAACTTCTAATCGTCTGGAGGGATTTAAATGTTACTTCAGATTATTATTCTCTATGACCAGACAATGTGTGGCATACAACTCCCATGCTCGTCTGTCAAAGGTCAAGGTCACAATTCAAGGTTAAAGGTTAAGGATTTCTGTTTGTCCACCATAACTGCTTAATGTTTGGAAGGATTTTAATATTACTTCAGGTTATTATTTCCCATGACCAGGCGATGTGTCGTGTACAACGCCCATGGTCCTCAGTCAAAGGCCAAGGTCACAATTGAAGGTCAAATATCAAGGAATTTTCTTCTGCTCTATAACTTACAAAAGCCTTGAAGGATTTTAATATTACTTCAGATTATTTTTTCCCATGACCAGATGATGTGTCACATACCACTTGCACGCTCCTCGGTCAAGGTCTGTGGGTCCAAGGTTACACTTAAAAAGTCAAATATTGGAATGAACTTTTTGTGGGAAGCATCATTTTTGCCATCAGGTAAGGATTGTAATAACTTGGTGCAAATGAAGATCATTATGAAGCAGTGTGCTACAACAACAAACAGTTCTGTTGCTCAAATCTCAATTATTTGTCCAGGGCATAATATTGTACTCTGACATTGTTTTGCCTTCCTGTTGACAAGCATATGCTTCGGGGGCATATGTCACATCATGTGACAGTTCTGTTGCTCAAATCTCAATTATTTGTCCAGGGCATAATATTGTACTCTGACATTGTTTTGCCTTCCTTTTGACAAGCATATGCTTCGGGGGCATATGTCACATCATGTGACAAGCCTTGTTCGGACATTATCAAAGACACAAATTATAAAACATTGATTATGAAGGGTAAATGCGAAATAACAGTTTGCTATATATTTGCAATGTTTTTCCACAGACCTGCTTCATTACAATCAACAATTGGCGTAATTCCTACACACCACCACCCTTGTGTGAACTGCAATAGTTGTGTGCATCAGCATAATTTCCTCTGTTCATGAGCATGCACATTTCTAGAATCAATGCATTGTTTTGCTGGAAACCTCTGTGTTTTCTGGAAATTGAAAATAGCTGGCAGGGAGACCTCTCAAAAGATGCACATAAATAAACATTCTGATCTTAAAAGTTGACTTCACATTTTGTTACCCTTTTTTTTGATGAAAAGAAAAAACAAAAGAACAGTTTACATTATGCTGATATTGCATATTTCTGCATAATCTTAATTTTGTATAACTGTTAAATAATTCAATATACAAATGTTCAAATTTTCCTGGTATGAAAATATTTTGTATTTTAAATGTGAAATGTGTTGGCCTGACCTACACAGGTTTATACTGTTTCAGTCAGAACCTTTCTGAGCAGAGTAAATATTCAATTTATATGTATAAAGCCAGAGATTTCTTATTTTTAGTTTCTCAGACACTTTTGGAAAATAGACCATTTGGATGGCGGAAATAAAATGAAACATACAAATAAAATTCTATTATATACACTTTTTTTGCAATACACAATCTTGATAATAATTTGGTGGGTGGGGGGGGGGCTTTTTTTTTTTAAATCAGCAAGGCTATCCGAAAACCTTAAAATCAACAAACTCTGGCCTAATGACAAATTAAAATCAATTTTGTATAGTATAGAAAGATTGTTGGCGACAAAAGAAACTCAAATCATGTGAATTATGAGTGCATTTTTGCTAAAAAGGAAACATTTTTTTGAATGAAGGTCAATGTCCCACCTTTAAACTTTATAATGTGGCTTCTTATTCAATAGTATGCGACATCATAATGAAAACTAATTCGTAAGTAATGAAAAAAATAGTTTGTTCGAGCTAATTATCTTCTGCAAACGATGCAAACGGAATTATATACATGCCCATTGACAAGTCAATCTGCAATGGAACAGCATAACCGATGAAGCGTAGTAGTTAGAAGCACCTATTGTTAGTGCTTCGTAACCAAAGATCTGTAAATAAACACGTTTATTTATAGATCTTTTTTCGTAGCCTACTGAGTCAAAATAGATCATACGATGCAAGCTCTCAATTTTCCATAGTACAGTTTAAAATTAATAAATTGCTGTAATTTGTTGTCTAAATATTTTGAATGAGAATTGGTAAGAAGAAAAAATACTTTCGCAACGAGTCAAAAATAACCGATGTAGCGCATTAATTTGGTGGTCTTATTCCAGGACACTCAGGTGAATATTTCGGTTACATACAAGTAAATAGAAAAAGTAGGGGTATCATTAGTTTAAAGTTACATTTTTTGTAAATTGACCTTTTTTACAAACTGTAATTGTAATAAGTCACTTGATATTCACATTATTATACATATTACATACATTATCTTAAATAATTAAAATGTAAGAAAACAGGTGTGAAATTTAGCTGTTTTGAAGAAGGACCCTTTCTGGTTTCGATTTACTGACTAATAGCCTGCAAAGAAAAGAAGTAGTTTTCTGCGATATCTGTTTGGGAAATTACCCTCTCCAACTCTTCCGCCAACAGTCTAAATAGCCTTGAAGGATATTTTCTTAAACATGTCGTCACCTTACAGCAAAAGCTCAATATTTGCAGCGCAGAGTATAAGCACTGATTAAAAGACCGATCCGTGTTTAAATGCCACTATTAGTTTTAACTCCTCCCCAGCTATTGTTACAGGATTTATTTCCATTCATCGAATATCACAAACAATACCACATGCTCATTTGAATATCACAAACCTTATGCACGTGCTCTTCTGCATGAAACAGTTTAAGCGCTAAACACATGATATCCGAGTGCGATGATTGGATAATATTGCGGATTAATTTGAATATGATTGATATCTGTGGAAGCGTCTATTGCACCAAGATGATGTGTACCAATCAAAGCGTCTGGGCTGGTATTCACAAACCTCCTAACAGGAAATCTTAACTTAAGTTGTACTTAAGTGGAATTTTCAGATCAAATTTTCTATGTGAAATTCAATGATTTCTGTACAAAAAAGGCTGCAATACTAAACATATAAGCAATATTTACAAGTTTACAACATTTTAATGTTAAAAGACCTATACACGAAAGAGCCAAAGACTTAAGGAATTTTATGAATTTAAGGAATTTACTTAAGCTTTCCCTAAGGAGCTTTGTGAATACGGGCCCTGGTGCATTGATGTTGTATGTTGTTTTAAAAAAAATTATGCCATATGACTCGTTTAAAATATCTCAATGACATTCATGGCAGTGACTACTTTATCTTGCACACACAAAAAATGCAAACATTCTTTACAAAGAACAAGAAAAGTTTAAATAATATTACATCAAAAACACAATCTTTATTTAAACTCTAGAAACTTTATTTCACCATATTCGCATACACTATTTGAACAGACCTTTTGTTAGGTGATCAAATTGAAAAGTGGATAACTGGTAGCAAAGATCAAATGGCTCTCAAAATGCAGCAGTATATCTAGTTGTTATGCAAACGATTAATGCCTAAAGAGACTAATCAACCTTTAAGCTGAGAATGAAGATGAAGGCCAATCAACAGAGCCAAACTGATTGACATGGTTTGTTCTAAAATAGTTCAAGAGCGAAAGCTTCCCTTCCGTGATAGAGCACACTGATCTTGCTACTTGACTGGCCGATTACAGGAAGTGAAGGGCAGTAATCGTTACATCGATGGATGAAAACACATGATTGAGCGTTTTTGTAAAGTCACATGGTGTAAAATGTGTGCTTGTCTTGGCTTAAACGAGAATTGTTGTTAATTCATACAGTGTAGCCTTGTTGTTACATTTTTATATAGGCTTTGTCGTGAATTCATACCTTCAGAGATCATTGAAGACATATAAAACTGTAATACATGTGGAGCAGTAAATTATGACACAAATTTCTTCTGCTATAAATGGCAATTTTGCAAACCTGCAGTGCAGAAAGCCAATTTTCATGTGATTCCTTGCTATTATATAAGAGGGTGTCAGTGTTAACTTTAACTTACTTAAAGGGGCATATTGACAGTAAATTGAATGCCATTTTTTATAAAAACATTTTGCATACATTAAAGATAGAATGTTCTTTGAGAGATTGATAAACATAACAGTTTCTTTTTTCAATACATAACAAGGTTTATAAAATACTCATTTAGTGTACATGTATACAGTGCACAGGAAAATTTGTAGTAAAATCAGGACGAGTGAAACTACAATTTTCTGGCCCCATGTTCACAAAGGATTAACTGCAAAATCAAGCACTATGCTTGACTATCTTAGCTGATCTTGATCTGTTGGAGCTCAACTAAGCAGATTCCAAAAAATAAGATTTTATTGAAATAGATCTAACAATCTTTTCAGATAAATAATACAGATTTTTTGTTAGGTTATCATTAAAATCTTCATATTAGACTGCAAATGTATGGTGAAAAGAGTTGATAATTATGTATACTACTAAAAATACATTAAAAATTGATCCAGATTTTAAGTGAACACCATTTTTGAGCCTGATCTTGAAATATCTGGCTCAAGTTCACCATATACCTCAAAGTCGACTCAACTTGTTTTGTGAACACGGGGCCTGTTGTCGGGCATATTTGCAATTGGCCAATCAACAAGATTTGATTAGCAAAGTGTTAAGCTATTAAAAAAGCCAGGACTACTTTGTTTGTCAGAGAATATTGTAAAAGCAACTGTCTTCTGTTAACGGTGTTTGTTGGATATTGAACAGAGTAGGCATGCATAAATCTCATAGCGATCTGTCAGTTGTCAAAAGGTGAAGCTAGAAAGCTTGGGAATTCACTTCCTTATATAGATCATTTATGGCCAGGTGTTCAAATCACAGTGGAACTGTTAGAAAAACCTTTCCAGACATTTCAAGGTTGACTTATCACACTTTTGATTTTTAGCTCGACTATTCACCGAACAGTGTGAGCTAATCTACTCACCCGTTTGTTGTCGGCAGTGTCAGCATAATGCTTTGGTTCACGTTTGCATGCAACAAATTCACTTATCTATATCTACTTCAGATATTCAGTTAAAACTTCACACATTTCTTCAGGGTCATTATATAACGTCACTGGCCAAGGTCCATAACTGTGACCTGCATTTTAGCAGAATTATGACCCTTTTTGTTATTAGAAATATTCAGGTTAAAGTTTGTGTGCAAGTATATATCTCTGTAACTACTACAGATATTCAATTTAAACTTCACACATGTCTTCAGGTCATTATGTAAGGTCACTGACCAAGGCCCATAACTCTGACAAGAGTTATGAATAATCGAGCGCGCATTCCTGAGACAGCTCTTGTTAGCGCCCCGCAAATATTTTGCAGCTGCCTTATAGTAATCACCCTGTCTGTCCATCAGTCCTTCCATCCGTCTGTCCACAATTTTCATGTTTTTCTTTCATTACTTCAAAACTGTTTCAGCTATTAATTTGAAACTTCATGGGTGGATTGATCTCATTAAGGAAAAGTGCAGTGCACAAGAACCATTACTCTGCACTTCATGGTTCTGAAGTTATTGCCCTTTGTTAATTTTTCATTTTCAGGCAGAGTCAACTTTTGGTTTCAGCTCTCTAACTTGAGAACAAATTGAAATATTTTAATGAAACTTCATCCATAGATACCTTATATCGAGACCTGGCTTGGGATTACATAGGGGATGGATGTGGTCACTCTCAAGGTCACCGTTACAAAAAATAGAAAAACGGTTTCGGCTCAATTATTCGATAACGAATTGAGCTATTGTAATTGAACTTCATACATAGGTACCTTTTATCAAAACATCGCTTGGGATTGCATAGGGGGTGGGTGGGATCAAGGTCAAGGTCACCATTACTAAAAATAGAAAAACGTTTTCTTCTCAATTACTCAATAACAGATTGAGCTATTGTAATGAATATAAAGGGAAAATTCCTTGTGAATGCAACTCCTCCTACAGTTTCTAACAGACTTTCTTGAAACTTGTCTTCACTGTTGAGGGTAATGTGTGGTTGTGCGTAAAGATGGGGATGTAAATTTGTCTCCCACATTCGGAAGTTATGTATATATTGCATTACATGCTATCATTCGGGGCCCGCTGCCACTCCTGTGACAAAGCTCTAGTTGTGTTTTTGATGAATTGCTTTTGATATGCCCCTTTAATATTTGAGAAGCTGTTAAAGCTATAATTGTTTGCACAGTCGATTATCAACTACCAACTATTATGTACAAAACATTTCAGATGCAAGAAGATAATATGAGGTGTGTCGTGGGAAAACCGGGCTTAATGCATGTGCGTAAAGTGTCGTCCCGGATTAGCCTGTGCAGTCCGCACAGGCTTATCCAGGACGGCACTTTCCCCTTTTATGAAATTTTTTGTTTCTAGTTAGTCTCTTCTAAACATAAATCCACTGTAGGCGGGAAGTGCCGTCCTGGATTAGCCTGTGCGGACTGCAGAGGCTTATCCGGGATGACACTTTACGCACATGCATTAAGCCCAATTTTCGCACAACACGACTCATAGTTATTGTTGACCATCCAAACACTTTAGCAGGCAAGGATTAAGGGTTTTGAATTAGCAGTAACTGCCAACATACTGATTTTGGTCTCACTTACATGTTGGGACATGTATAAAAAAGTTGCAGTTTCAACAAAAAGGAACATGTTATCCAAAATACCACATAACAGGTTTGATTATTACATTATGCACCTATCAATATTTTCCCCCGGGGGGGGCGGCAGGCTGACCCAGGGGAATTTGACTAATTTATATTTGGAGGGTCTAATTCCCCACCCTAGAGCCAAGCTTTTTCGTCTAAATCCCTTCAGTGGGAGATGCTTAATTGGTGTATCAAATGGCTTGGGGAGCCAATATAACCGGCATCTAAAATCCTACCAAAGTCTATTTCCCCCCCACCCCCGGCGTCATTTCCCTGGGGAAAAATATTGACAAGTGCATTAAATTTATAGAAGAACACCTCATTGGTAACAAAATGCAGCATAAGTTAATGTGAGTTTTTTTTTATTTGAATGTTGGACAATTTTAGAGGGAGCCTATGCCGTTTCCGCTTTTATCTAAATCCGCCTATGTTTAGTGTATGTGTCATCCCTGTTCCCGTGATATTGAGAGGATGTTCCAGGTTACGTCTTTCATTCTCGTGCCTTGTGTTTACTCTAGCTGACCACCTGGGGGTATGTGCCGATAATGCTGACTGATCAAAGTATGTGATATGTGACCATTCCTGTGGGTTGTTACATCGTTCAAGTTCAGCATCTCATAGCACTTAAGGTTGATGATAGTGCCAAGCCTGTGTGACAACATATTGACTTCTGCTTTTGAGAACTTGGAATTGCCAAAAATTATGATTTATATCTCGACAAATTTTTATAAGCATTTAGCAGTTAGTTTTAGTTCACCACCGAACATGGTAATTATAGCATTTAAAGACCCATTGTGTAATATAGAAGTAAATTATTGTTTGTCATTTAAAATTATATAAATGAGGCATGTCGTGGGAAACGGGCTTTATGTATGTTGGTAAGGTGTCGTCCTAGATCAGCCTGTGCAGTCCGCATAGGCTGATCCGGGACGGGCACTTTCCACCTACAGTGGATTTATTTTTTAATAACACAAAAGCGGAAAGTGTCGTCATGGAATAGCCTGTGCAGACTGCACTTTACGCAGACGTATGAAGCCCGGTTTTCCCATGACAGCCTCAAATGTATTATATTAACGTTCTTATGGAACAGTTTGTTTTAAGTTTGGAGATGTTCTCTCATTTATCCACCGAATACAGAAGCACATCACTAAAGCGTCTAGGGGGACTTTCTGCATTTTGACCTATTTTGTCAACAAAGTGCCATTGTCAGTATCTATTTATAGATGTTTTACTTTCATTTTCTGAATATGTAAATCATACAGAAGAATACGCCCGGAGTCTTACAAGAGTGGGGGAGGATGAAAGACTCAACAGGATGGATACTACGGTGACGACTCGGCTTGTTCAACCGACTGTGACTGGAACACCGGCAGAAGTTAGATGCAAGTGCGGGAAACTCTGCAAGAACCTTAGGGGTCTGCGGATCCATCAGGCAAAATCGGCATGGTGTCAGAAGACTACCCAGAAGCAGTGCAGAAGTTCTACCCTTGGTGAGATGCTGGAGAACCCTAGTCAGGACTCAACCCACAGTACTAGAGATCTTTTTGCAGATGAGCAATCAGCTGACATCATGCGGAACTCAGATGAAACCCAGACACGAGATCCTCTCCTTGAGCTACTTCAGACTGAAGATGACTCTTAGCTATTAGCAGAAGTACCGCCGAAGATCCCAACAGCGACACCAACTGAGGAAACAAGACCAATGATAAACTGGCCTAAGACTTCAAACAGAGTAGCCTGGGCTGACCTTGGTCTAGAATTATATCACATCCTGGAAACCACTCTGCAAGGGGCAGTTGAGAGAAAGCTGAAAGCCATGACCAGCCTAATCTACACAGTGAGCAGGGAGCGATTGCGTAGCAAAAGAACACAAGCGTCCAAAATTGTCAGTTTAACCTAACAGGAGGGAAAGGCAGATCATGGCAATAAGGCAAGAGCTGAAGAAGCTAAGGAAAACATACATGAAGGCCAATGACATTGAGAAAATTGGACTACAAGAACTTAGAGACTTGCAGAGGAAGCAGCTTGGCACACTCAGGAAGGCAGAGCGAGCAAGGAAAAGTAGAAGAACGAGAGCAAAACAGCGGTCTGCATTTGTGGCCAACCCATACAAGTTCTCCAAGAGATTGCTGGACAAGGAGAGGTCAGACACTCACCAGAGCACTATGGAGGAGATGCAGGAGCACCTTAGGGATACATACTCAGACATCTCAAGAGATGATCCCTTAGGTCCATGCTCATACATTCAGCCTGAAGCAGCTCCAGCTACTCTACTAGAAAGCAGGGAACCATCGCTGGCCAAAGTGAAAGAAGTCATTAAAAAGGCAAGATCCAGCTCTGCCCCAGGACCTAACGGCGTCCCCTACAAGGTCTACAAGATGTGCCCAAAACTGCTGTGTCGCCTATGGCGGCTGCTGAAGGTGGTATGGAGGAAAGGGAAAGTACCAAATCGCTGGCAACAAGCAGATGGGCTTTTCATCCCCAAAGAAAAGGATTCACACAACATCAGCCAATTCAGAACAATTTCACTCCTGAATGTGGAAGGCAAAATCTTCTTTGCAGTACTAGCCAGAAGACTGACCACATACCTGACCACAAACAAGTATGTGGATACCTC
This sequence comes from Congeria kusceri, assembly GCA_027627225.1. Classification (NCBI taxonomy): domain Eukaryota; kingdom Metazoa; phylum Mollusca; class Bivalvia; order Myida; family Dreissenidae; genus Congeria; species Congeria kusceri. The sequence goes on along the minus strand of CM051028.1, from coordinate 73,816,863 downwards.
AATCCAGAAAGGAGGAGTACCTGGGTTTTCTGGTTGTGTGGAGCATACAAGCGCTATTAGTCAGCTGATTTGGGTAGCAAAGGTCAACCACCATGACCCGACAAAGTCTGGTTAGATTTAGCCCATGCATATGGCTCCATACCACGTCAGCACTGGAACATTACCATGTACCAGCACACATACAAGGAATCATCCTTGGGTACCTGGATGGATAATATCCAGCTACGCTTCACTGTTGGAGAGAAGATGACAGAATGGCAGAGACTTGAGAAGGGCATCATCAAAGGCTGCACTATCTCTGTATTTCTCTTTGTGATGAGCATGAACCTAATCCTGAATGCAGCCAAGAGGGAAACACATGGTCCTAGAACAGAATCAGGGATATACCTGCCAAGCAACAGAAGCTTCATGGATGACCTCACAATAACAACACAGACACATGTGCAAGCTCGGTGGGTCCTCTCAGCTCTCGAGGAAACAATATCCTGGGCTCGGATGAAGTTCAAACCAAGGAAATCTAGAAGTCTGATCATAAAGAAGGGCCAGACAACCAAGAAATTCAGCCTCCAGATACAAGGAGACGAGATCCCATCTATTGTGGACAGTCCCATCAAGTGTCTTGGCATGCCTGAACATCCTGAACAACACCAGCAATGTTCAGCGCATCAAACACCAGCTCAGTGAAGGGTTGAAGCAGATTGACAAAACTGGATTACCAGGGAAATTCAAGGCATGGTTGTTTCAGCATGGACTCCTACCCCGTCTTATGTGGCCCCTAATGCTATATGAGATAGCAACCACTACAATAGAGGGCCTAGAGAGAACCATCAGCAGACACCTACACCGATGGTTGGGAGTGCCACCAAGCTTCACAAGCATTGGACTCTATGGGAGAACCAACCAACTACAACTCCCTCTGTCTTCGCTTGTGGAAGAGTTCAAGGCATCCAAGGCAAGGCTTGTGGTAACCCTAAAAGAGTCAAGAGATGACATGATCAGGAAAGCTAGCATAGAGACAGGACAGGGAGGAAATGGTCAGCTAGTCAAGCTGTTACCCAAGCCGAAAGTAGACTTAGGCATAAAGACGTTGTTGGGACCACCACAAGTGGCCGCCAAGGGCTGGGAACCTCAACATATCAAAGATGGAGTCAGGCAGCCAGCAGTGAAAAGAGAAGACTGGTAGTTGAGGAGGTGCGACATATGGAAGAGGAGGATAGGCGATAGCTTGGACAAAATGGGAAACTACACCGAGGAAGCTGACATGGGACCAGATCTGGAAGTACGAGCCTCTGCAAATCAGCTTCCTGCTGCGGTCAGTGTATGATCTGCTGCCTTCACCAGCAAACTTACACAGATGGGGGATGCAAGATAACCCAACATGTCCTCTGTGTAACAGAACCGGCAGCATGGAGCATATACTGTCCGCCTGCAGCACAGCCCTAACACAAGGCAGATACAGGTGGCGAAATGACCAAGTACTGCGGGACCTGGCAGACATCTTGGAAAGGCAGTGGACCAAAAAGAGGAAGCGACAGCAGGCTAGAGTTACCCACTTCGTCAAGGAGGGCCAATCTGCACCGGAAGGGAGAACAGCAGCAACATCAGTACTTGACAAAGCGGAGGAATGGGATATGGCTGTTGTACTTAAGAAGTAGCTAGTCTTCCCAGAGATTGTCCAGACAAACCTCAGACCAGACATGGTCATGTGGTCCGTAACCACCAAGCACCTGATTATGATAGAGCCTACAGTCCCATGGGAGACTCGATGTGAACAGGCCTATGAGAGGAAAAGATTAAAGTACTCGGACCTCATGGACCAATACAAACAACAAGTATGGCGGACCTGGCTCGTCCCTGTTGAAGTAGGAGCAAGAGGGTTTCCTGTGAACTCCCTCTGGAAGAGTTTGGGCGCTATGGGACTTACAGGCCATGAGAGAAGAAACGCAGTTGGGAGACTCGGACAAGCAGCAGAAAGGGCATCCAGCTGGTTATGGTTGAAGAGAGAGGAGAAGAGCTGGAAGCCAGCAACTGACACATAGTGCATGATCAACACTACGGACCCACCACCCGGAGAGTGTACAAAGGATGAAAGGGTCGAAACACTTGTTGATGGGTGGATCCTGGCTGATGATGTCAGTTGGCTGATGCAGTGACAGCACTGTACTACACACACGTTAAAACAAGCTTATTTAACTATTTTCTTGTAATAAATCGGCAAATATGTAAGTTTAAAACTCTTTTTTTGCATTTAGTACTTATTATAATAACATAATCAGTGTTGCAGGTAAAAATATGTATTGGGCATGAATGTTTCTTCTGAAAATTTGGGAGTAAATGTACACTCACTTCAGAATGTGTGGGGGTCAATGTACACTCACTTCAGAATGTGTGGGAGTAAATGTACACTCACTTCAGAATGTGTGGGGGTAAATGTACACTCACTTCAGAATGTGTGGGGGTAAATGTGCACTCTAGGATTAGTAGGGTAAATGTGGGGTAAATTTATATCCAACCATACATTATGGTATGAGCAGAAGACCAGAGTATTATAATAATCCTTTATAATGCAGTCATTTGAATACAGTAGTGTTGCAATAAGTAAGGATTATGAACATTTTAGACTTTTTTTGCTACTTACTGAACATATCAACTGCACATTAATGTAGGCAGGCTTGTCAAAAACTTATAACTGTTTCTGTTTTCCAGTCACTTATGTACGTGAACATCAAAAGAATGTGCATAAATGTACATCCAAATTTTTATTTTCTCTCTGTTTCTTCCAATTATTTGTGCGTAATTGATGTAGTGCCATATCTGGGCCTCTGCATTATGAGCCTTAAAGTATTGTTTCCTTTGCATTACAGGATGTGCATATTGACCATAAAAATATGTTTTAGTTGTAAATACATAACATTTACACACGGTGATCACGGCTGAATAGCACCTTTCTAATGTTAATTTAGTCCTCTTCTTTCCCTTTCATAACCATGACTTAGATTGGCTGACTGAAAGGTCAGCAGAACATGACCTTGTATAGGTCGTCCTCAGATCCTAATGGTTAGCCCTTATTGTAGTATTTGATGTAAATCAGATTGATTATAAAGCTGCAGGATACATTGAAGTTGTTTTGTGATATTGTGTCATGTGTGAATGTTGACCTGTAATTTGTATAAATAAGTTTGCCAAAAAAAAAAAGATTGTCCGTATTTGCTACGATTTTACCACATAAACTACGCACTATGGATTGATATTTAAAATCCTATGGAAATCGGTCATTTGCAGTAAAAAAAAATGTTTTATTGGCCTCTTTCCGTTAATTATACCACATTTCACTCTTTAGTGCATCGGTGTGATATAAAATCAGAGTCCCCGATGAGCAATTTCTTATCAGTATATTTTGCTGTACGTATAATTGGTAAAAGAGACTATTATGCAAGCGCTTGTCATCTCAGTTAACAACTTGTTGCTAAGTAACGCAGCTGTGTAGGTCCGAGACATGCCCAACAATCTAAGTTTGGTTATTGTCGGGACAAAAACGAATGTTAATAACAAGATTTTAAATCAATTTTTAATTAATTTGTATACCTTTTGTCCCGTGAAAGCTAACGGAATTTTGTTGTTTCTGTTCACTCTGCTGAGAACTTTATATTGATAAGTCGTCTTTTTTATCCATAGTGTTTTGCTAAAAAATGTTAACAAAACTCAGAAACTTTTAAACGGTATTTTAAAAGATTAGAAATTCTACTAGTGTTGATGTTTTTAGTCGGGTCATAATCATCACGACTGTGCCATATTTTCTTATACCAAAAACTTAACATCTTTTTCTAATTTTAAAATTTATTTACAGCATCTTTCGTAAGCATACCCTTTAATCGTTAAAACAGTCACCGCAGAAAGTAATGCTCTGTACAGTACATACATCGTTATCATTTGATGCACGTAGGCCCGACGTGCACAAGGAAAATTTCTGCCGTTTTTGCAAGAACAAAGCATGGATAATATACATGGATTTTAATCAAGATCTTTATAATGCACCAATTATCCAATCAGTTCTACAGTTCAACTGTGGTATCAATTAAAACAGTACAAAAAAAAATAAACACACGTCAATAGGAACATAATTAATCGAATAAAAAAGGCTCCATAAGTAGATCGAGTGTACCTTACGATTAGATAATGACGAGAATAGTGGGTTTAAACGTGACGTCACTGCGCGAATGTGATGCACACTAGTCATAAACATCTGGAAAAAAATGATTACTTTTAGTTTCGCAACAACAATGACGCTTTTGCTTTTAACAAGCTAGAGGTATACAGTACCATTTAAGCGTTAACGTTTCGTGTATTTCATTTCGTTTAAATCATTACAAAAAAAAAAAAAAACGTGTTAGCATTAATTTTAAGAGTTAAAACGCACCAGATAACGTCATTTGACATGTGCGATCTCCCCCTCACCCCTCGGGACATGGGTGCCTGAAAAAATATAATGTGGCAAGCACTGTTGAGACATCTGTAAGCAAGTATAATTTTTAAGCTTATCAGTTGTGTCATGCTGAATTTTAATGTCAAACATTAATGATATTTTGAATTTGATACAGAATACTGCTATATATTTATTATTATCCGTGTTTTTGTGTCGCCTGACTAGGCGACATATAGTTGTTACTTTTGTAGGCGGCGGTGTCGGCAGGGGGGCGGCGTCCCCTTTCGCTTGTCCGGAGCATAACTCTTAGACTATTAAAGCTATCAACATGAAACTTCATAGGTATATAGATCTCGTTGAGGGGAAATGCAGTGCACAAGAACTGTTACTCTGCACCTCATACTTTTGGAGTTATTGCCCTTTGTTTATTTTCATACTTAATTTTTGTACAGAGCATAACTCTAAGACTATGAAAGCTATCAACTTGAAACTTCATAGGTAGATAGATCTCATTGAGGAAAAGTGCAGTGCATGAGAACCGTTACCCTGCATTAAATACTTTTGGAGTTGTTGCCCTTTGTTTATTTTCATACTTAATTTTTGTCCAGAGCATAACTCTGAGACTATGAAAGCTATCAACTTGAAACATCATTTGTAGATAGATCTCATTGAGGGGAAGTGCAGTGCACAAAAACCGTTACTCTGCACCTCATACTTTTGGAGTTATTGCCCTTTGTTTATTTTCATACTTAATTTTTGGCCGGAGCATAACTCTAAGACTATGTAAGATATCAACTTGAAACTTCATAGGGAGATAGATCTCATTGAGGAGAAGTGCAAAGCACAAGAACCGTTACTCTGCATCACATACTTTTGGAGTTATTGCCCTTTGTTTATTTTCATACTTAATTTTTGTCTGGGGCATAACTCTAAGAGTATGAAAGCTATCTACTTGAAACTTCATAGATAGATAGATCTCATTGAGGAGAAGTGCAGTGCGTAAGAACCGTTACTCTGCACCTCATACTTTTGGAGTTATTGCCCTTTATAAATTTTCATACTTATTTTTGTGTCACATTTTTGGTTTTAAGTAGTCTTTCCTCTGCAATTAGCCAGAGTGCAGTGCTTTTGAAGATTTCAATAAATCTGTTAAAAAAACATTTGAGCATTAACCTTAAGTGCTTCTTCTTTTGGATTCACGTAAGCTATCAGGCGTCAGGCAACACATCCGACTCGCGGAGTTCTAGTTTCATTTTGTGGTTAATAAATCTTAGTTGTGTAAAACACTGGTTGACTGTTAGTTACAGCTGACAGATACCAAAAACCACTGATTCAACTTTGTCAGACTACTGACAAAGCATGAAAGGGGTAAACAGGTCTGCAATAATCAACATGCAAATGGCATGATTGGAACGATCAATCGTTTATCAGTCGCTTTTGCAAGGTGCTTTTATAATATGCTTTAACAAGCAGCCTTCGAAATAACCCACTTGCCCAAAGCCCAGTGCAAGTAAAAATCTATTTGGGCAAGTTAAAATTTTGACCTGCTTGCCCAAAATTATGAAATTAAAATAATTATTCATTTACCTATAATACAACAATGTTCAAATTTTTTCTCAAAGTAATTATTCACCTGATTTTCTTTCTTTATGACTACATGACTACTTGAACAACATCACTATCATTAAAAAGGTTTAAGGAATCTCTAGGTTTTATTTTGCTAAATTCTGACAAGCAGCAGGTGGATTCGGGCAACATAAAATTGTCTGAATGGGCAAGGCCTACCATTAACTTATTGTGAAGACTGAACAAGGTTCTATTAGAAACATAAAGTAGGAGAATATTATGACCCATTGTTTTCTATGTGCATACTGTTTTATTTTCTTTCTATCATATTTTGAAACATCAATTTCAGTTTCTTAAAGAGGCATATGAAGGTATGTAGGTTGACAATATCATTTGCAATAATAAGTTCATTTACAGAGAATTTATATTGAAGCATTGTTAAATATGATGGTCTTCAAGGGTTGAACAATTGAAAAATATTTTGATAAATGTTGTGTAGTAGTGGTGTAACGATATACCGGTAGATCGGTATATCACGGTATTGGATCACGCGATAATGTAACGCGATATTAAAATTTCGTACGGGGATTTAACGATATGTACCTTTTATGTGTTTGCCATGTTTTTTTATTAAAACAATTAATGTATTATATTTTTATTTAGCTTATTTTTATTCTTCTCTTAAAATAAAGTCTTACTTCTATCACTGCTCCAGTGATTTTGTATTTTCTACATATACCGGCTCCAATATACTGTTTTTGAAACATAATTGTTAAATTGCTGATTTAAAAAATATAATTTGTGAACATTTGCTATTGCATATTGAAGAACTGAATCAGGTTATAATTAATTGACAAATACATTTATTTCATATAGCTGACAGAATGTTTCTTTCTAATACAAAACGTTAAAATATAATTAAGGTGTTCTGTGACAATAGCCGAAAAAAACAACATTAAGGAAAACTTGTCGAAATAAATGCATACAATTCTGACACTGAATGGTTATATTTAATATTTTGGTGAGGCCAATTGATGCTGGAGCAATATTTATAAAGATCCTTCTGTTACTTTTACCTAGTTGAAAATAAGTCAAAATTTCAGCCTATGTTTGGAACGATTTTTCTATTAAGCAGGTGCATATAACAAATATGAAATATTGATACTCTTAGAATTATATTGCAATTGCTGGGTTCAAATCTTGAAACAAAGCATTTCTTGGTTGGAAACTCAAGTGGTAAAATTCTGTATTTTAGGATTTTCTTAATTTTCGACTTTATAAATACCTATCCAGTTGAAATTTATGGTGTTTGTTTGCCTTCAATTTTACAATGAGCTGTGTGTATACGTTATAATACAAATTTCTAATACAATGTGTATACAAATACATATGGAAGTATGGAAATTTATAATGCATCTGATTGTATTTAAATATATTTTAAATATGATATTTAACATCATGCAATTATTTTTAATAGTGTACGATATTTTAATTTGAAAAGATTGTTATTTAAACATTAAAATTGTGTTAGTGAAACATGAAGAGAAACTGCACTTTTTTATATGGGCAATATGGGCGATATGGGCCACTGATATCATTACACCGCTATTGTGTAGCATAAGGATCTTTTCATTGTAAGATGTGATTTTGTAAATCAGAGTTTGAATCATACTGGGACTGTGTATAAACAATTGTTTTGTCTTCGTGTATACTTTTTTCTTATAAATCCATAAATGAGGCGCGTCGTGAGAAAACCGGACATAATGCATGTGTGTAAAGTGTCATCCCGGATTAGCCTGTGCAGTCCGCACAGGCTAATCCAGGACGTCACTTTCCGCTCTTATGGTATTTTCTGTTTCAAGGAAGTCTCTTTTAAACATAAATTCACTGTAGGCGGAAAGTGCCGTCCTGGATTAGCCTGTGCGGACTGCACAGGCTAATCCGGTACGACACTTAAGCACATGCATTAAGACCGGTTTCCTCACGATGCACCACAAATAAAGTGTTGCTTCTCAAACAATATATTTCAGATAAAAAGATAATTATTTTGTTATTAATATGTGTATATTTTATAAGACATAACATCAATATGCCTCTTTAACTTAATTTAAAACAATCACAAGAAAGCCTTTTAATCTGTTTTATGCCATAGAGATAAAATGCACTCTCATACATTGCATAATGGGGAATAAAGTTGAAATCAATTACTAAATAGCTTTTCGCTTTTATTTTTCATAAAATATATTTGTACAAAACAACAAACATTTGATATGTTTAGCAAAGAGTATGTGAGATCACAAAACATTACTGAACATGACTGACACAACATATTTACAGAATGAATGACACATGATTAAAAAAGATTGTACCGTGTGAGTAAAACAAAGTAATAACACTTGATAATGGACTTAAAAATTTTGTTGTTGTTGTTGCTGTTGTTGTTTTTTTTTGTTGTTATTTCTGCTGTTGTTTTTTGTGTGTAAATAAATGTTTTTGTAAAAATATCACAAATGGTATAGGTATAACAATTGGGTATTTAACTGCAATGGCTTTTTGTGTATTTTATATAAAAATGCCCCTGTCCCTGTTTCTTATACTTTACCAACATTATTCTTGAATTTGCATTTAATTAACAAGTAATTTTTTATTTATCATTGTTTATTGGCCAACCATTGTTCTCGTGTGTAGACATGCATCAGGACGACAAAAGAGATGTTTATTTGCAAATAAACAACAATATTTCGATTCTAACATTCTCTGACAAATACTTGTGCAACAGTTACTGTAATGAGAACCACAGTTTACTATGCTCCCCTCAGAATCGGGACTTTTTTTTCATTGTTTATTGGGTAGTTTAACAATGATAATTGTGTTCTTTGTTTATAGAAAAATCAGTGAGTATCATGTTAGAATATACGATGAACAGTAACACATCATTTGTTTGCAGATTTTAACACATGTACTCAATAGACGAGTATTCTGAAAAATATCAGCAAATAATTCATATTGAAAAAAAAATCTATTTCATAAGTCATTTTCATCAGTCACTGATCTTTATATGGTTCCTTGCATTTGTGAGAAATGTCTTCTAAAATATATTTATAAGACAGGAATTTTAGTTTCTATTATTTGTAGCAGTAATTATACATCTGTTAGATAAGAGGTGACCATTCCTGTCATCACTATAACATTAAGCTTTTTATAATCATCGCATGGATTGATATTTATAATTAAGTGTTTTGTTGTTTCAACGAGGAAGTTCAAAATCATGCCAATATAATCCAGGCAACTTCATAGGTAAATATGTCCACATGTTGTCCCCTATGGCAAAAAAGTCCAACATTGCTACATATTGAATGGCCACAAATATTTTATTTGGCCCTAAAGGTTATGTTCAATGACTGAGCAAATACTTTTCATTACCTTATACAACTTTAAAAAAAAATCATCCAGCAGGCATACAAATAATGCATTTATAACAAATGGTCATCTAAATATAAAAACATTCCATTGTTTCTACATTCATTTGATTGAAGGGAACAGTGCATGATTACATTCTATAAAAGCTAGATTTGTTCTTATTTGAAATCCATAAACACAAATGTGATTTATTTGAAATCCATAAACACAAATGTGATTTATTTGAAATCCATAAACACAAATGTGATTTATCTGAAATCCATAAACACAAATGTGATTTATTTGAAATCCATAAACACAAATGTGATTTATTTGAAATCCATAAACACAAATGTGATTTATTTGAAATCCATAAACACAAATGTGATTTATTTGAAATCCATAAACACAAATGTGATTTCATTTGAAATCCATAAACACAAATGTGATTTCATCAGTAATGTTTATCCATATCTATCCTAATAAACTAGAAAATAAGAAAGTTTGATTTTAAAAAATTCTATCTGCTTGTTTTCAGTATATTGAAAGTAAGTGTCAATAGTTTTTATTTCATAATAAATACAACAATAATTGGTACACGCAAGTTAATAGATTAGACAAATGTCAAGCAAATATCGATTTAGGTAAAACAACATTTGAGCACATATCGGCAAATAACATCGGTAGTTTTACAATAAATACAAAACTACAAATAACAGTTTACACAATATCACATATTTAATACAGGTAGTAAAAATAATCTAATTCCCCAAATGCATTGTTGTTAGAATTTCACAAACATTTGAAGCAAGATATAAATAATTTTTTTGGCGAATTATGTTGTCAATTCTTGTTACTTTAGTTATGTACTTGAGCTTTGTACTTAGCTATATTTTCCTTCTTCAATTAAAAAAACAACAACATATATTAATATGTATAAATTGAGGGTTGAGATGGAAACTGTTGTTTCTGCTTTATCAGATACACTAGTATCACGCTCAACCCTTGATATTTATTAATTGAATATAAAATAAATGGATACTGTTCATTAATTGGCAACCCTGCAAATAGAAATGTGTCGTGATGTATTTTCCCTAAATTAGGTTTAGTGAACAACTTTATGAAAACATTCTGACCAATCATCATATAAAATAATATGTACATATGAGTGATATTATTTCAGATATATTTTAACATTCCTTATTCAGATCAATAAATTACAATAAACAATTATTCTGTATGGTAAACATTTCTTACAGGTCTTTAATAATAAGGCAAAGAAACTTATACTGACTGCCAACATTTTTTGGAAGGAATGCTGTCAAGTGTCCAAATTCCCTTGCTCTTTATCCACCGTGAAAATCTGCATTCTGACCTGTCTTGTAATGTCTTTAATAGCAACAGAGTCCTCTCTCAAAGGATGTGGCGTCTTGCAGATTCCATTTTCCATCTTGTCATTCTGAACTTCCTCCTTGGAGCTCCTCACCATTTTGTTTCCCGTTTCTTTGTCCGGTTTGTCATTCTGATTGTCATTGTCGTTGCTGGAGTGGTTACGGTTGCTGGGTCTTGAGCTAGGGAAGGTGGACATAATTTCCGACGTAATATCCTTATTGCAAAGCATTTTCCTGAAGGCTTGCTTGAAGTTACTGTTCCCGTAAGCGTACAATACGGGGTTCAGAGCTGAGTTTGCATGGCTCAGGACAATGGTGACCAATAGCAACTCGAGCGGGTAGGGACAGTGCTGGCCACATGTAAGACTGATTGTGTTAAGCACATGTATCGGTATCCAGCACAATGCGAACAGTAGAATAACAAGGGCCAGTGATTTAGCCGCTTTGATTTCTCGTCTGAATTTTGATTTGGAGGAGGATTTTGTTTGATTTGGCGCCGCTATTTCTAAAGCCACTATTTGCGACATTTGTCGTCTGACAACCAGAAAAATATACACATAGAGTCCTACAATGATCAACAATGGGACCACGATACAGCCGAAGAAATGGAAATACACAACATAGTTCATGTCAACTACGGTCACAAAATTGCATACCCAGTCTTCTGTCATTTCACTCTTCAGGTTCCATCCAAACACAGGAATCATTCCAAAACAAAGCCCGATCACCCAGACAACAACGTTGATAATGATTGCCCGGTGAATGGTCAGATGCTTGTGATATGCAAACGGGTGCTTGATTGCAAAGAATCTTTCAAAGGCCACTGCCAGGAGGTTGAATATTGAGACCTGTGTGAAGGCGACCACAATCGAGTTCATGAACACGCACCCGAGAAAGTTGTCAGGTACCCCAAGGTACGTTAAGGCAGCTATGGGTGCAACAACAACCCCGACCAAGAAATCCGCAATAGCAAGGCTTGCAATGAAGCAGTTGGTGACAGTTTGTAGTGGACGGTTACGAAGTATCGCCACTATCACCAGCCCGTTGCTCAAGCATGTGATGGCTCCTATAATTGCCTCCCCTGATATATACGCTTGACTGGTCCTGTCCATTGTGATTTAGGCGTTCAATGGGACTCTAATTTTCTTATATACAGTTGGTTGTTTCTTCAGCTTAGATGTGCTCTGAAAAAGGAAATTAATGTCCTTTAGGCAAAATAGCTATTATTCTGGTATCTAAGTCTTATAAAGTATTCATGTAGCTCTGGTGAAGTAAATATTAATCTAGAATTGGTCATTTTTTGTATAGAATTGTAAATTTTAGTGGGCAGTGATTTGTATAGAAGATTTAATTATTACTCCTCTCAATTATCATGGGAAATGTTATATTTTTTAAAGGGGTTGATTTGCTTTCCAAACCCTTTTAGCAGTCTTCAGAAGGCAGTTTTATTCATTGAATTACCCCAGATTTCTTTAACGTATATCATTAAGACACCGTGTCTTTAATTAATACAAATGAATTAATATAATGTAGAAAGGATGTACAGTGTATAAAACAGTTCAACGTATCATCCAGTGCACCATGACTTGATCCCCAGCTGTTCCTATGGTTTTCACTGTGTTAGCTTTCAATACGGCCCATTTATGGCTCAGTCCATATTTTGAAAGGGTGTTATGTCCCTGGATGTTGTAAAACTTTGGAATTACAAGTGGTCGTTTCAGTGCATTAGAAGTTTGTATTGATTTCATAGTGTATGACGTCTCGTTACAGTTTGTCGGACCATTGGGCTAGAATAAACTGGACATGTTCTGTAATGCATTTGATGCGTGTCGTGGGAAAACCGGTCTTAATGCATGTGCGTAGTGTCGTCCTGGATTAGCCTGTGCAGTCCGCACAGGCTACTCCAGGACGGCACTTTCCGCTTTTATGGTATTTTCTGTTTCAAGGAGTCTCTTCTAAACATAAATCCATTGTAGGCGGAAAGTTTCGTCCCGGATTAGCACTGGACAACACTTTACGCACATGCATTAAGACTGGTTTTCCCACAACACACCTCATTCATTTTTTTACAAAGCCTTTTCGGCGTAGCTGTCTAAGATCACTTTTGACCTAGATTTATTGCGATAATTTTCAACCAAGAACTGTTGCATATTTTTGGGGATTAAAATTTACATAATTGTTTACATAAGCAGTTAAAATAAAGTTATAAACATATCTTCGACATACACTCTAGAAATGAACATAATTTCTGAACAATTTTACTCATTATATGTCATGAACAGAATGTAATATTCATTCACATAATGAAATAATTATTTTGTTTAGCCTACATCAGCGGCAATTAGCAATTACCGTAAATTACCATGTGTTACGCGCACCCATGTATAACGCGCAGCCGATTTTTGAAGCAAAATTTTGGGAAAAAAAACTAAAAAAAAAATTTGCAGCTGTTGTTTGTAAATGTCCGCTGCTGTTATTTACCAACTTTTGTCCATTTTTGTTGTTGTTGTTCTGGAATAGTTTCCTCAATTTACTTTCATATAAGACGTAATCATTATAAATTTCATAAAAGCTTTCATAATTACATTGTGCATGAAACACCTATAAATCCAAATTGAATATAAATATTCATGATAATGTTCAATAAAACTTAATATTCAATAAGTTTTATGCCGTAACACAATCTCCATTTTAATTCCTTCACATGTATTTTCTTCACTCCCTTTTAAATCTCCAAACTATCCAATGCAATAACAAAACAACCGGCTGATTTTAATGATGCCCTTAAAATTTCCCCTAGAAGGCTAATTCATAAATGATCTATCCACAGTGCTTACATTGTTCAGGTACAATAGTATTGCTTGATGCTTTTTTCACTGACCACGAGCTAATCGTGTTACACGCTTAACTGCTACAAACCACTAGAAGCTGGCCCCAGTTCGGCTGTCACATCAAAGACTTTAAGTTTGATTGACACCGTTGCTATGCTGTTGCTAACGGCTTGCAGATTTAGAGGCCTGGCTAATAGATGATGTTGCGCTTGCACTCTTTTCAGTTGTAACAGGTGTTATTATCAATGACTGTGTTTATAACGGATTTTATTGTTTATTCAATTTGGAAATATAATTGCAAGATAATTAGAATGCAATGGCTGAAAATGACTGTTACCGTGTATAACGCGCACCAAATTTTCATAGCCGAATTTTAGGGTAAAAAGATGCGCGTAATACATGGTAATTTACGGTACAATTATCCCATTGGTTGACTGATATCTGAGAATGATTGTGCTCTAGAACGTTTCGGAGTTATACGTAGATATACAGCGAAGATCGGTATGAAATGGTCTATTCTAGCGTATTCAAAGGGTGCATCATTCTAAAAATAGCGCGCGGTATGGCTGTGTTAATGTACATTCATCAATAAGCGTCCGAAGAATCATGAAACCGAGAATTTCAATAAAGGGGGAATTTATATTTATAAACCTACTGTGCATGTTTATTTATATTTGAATGGCGGTTGCGTTTTATTAAGAATTATTTATAATTGCACCTTTCTATCAACTTCTGCAGTAGATGTTATTCAGTCTCTAAAAATATTTTACATCTTTCTATGACTAAAATGTGGTGAAAGTCTCCTAAACATCAAAATGTCAACATGTTCAAGTTACTTTTACTTAATTTGCCTAGCATGAGTACACTATTTGCAAACTTATTATACATACACTGCATTATTTAACATAACTGTGTACACTCGTCTGATATATAATAATTTTCATCCATTCCCGCAATTATTTTCTTACAATGCTGATTTGTTAAATTTGCCTGACAAATTCATGTTTCAATTATAGTATTGTAAATTACTAACATTTAGGTTATTCATTTATCACCAGTGAAAACATGGAAGGTATGATCGGTTTATTCAGGGTACAGATATTTATAATGTTTGAATTTATCTGAAATTAGTTTTGGGTCCGATAAGTTTTCTTCTTTTTTTTCTAGGACAGTCTAGCTGTTAAAATGTTGAATAATTTATTATGTGGATAAAAGTCTTACTAGAATCAGATTCACAGAATAAATTGTGTAGATTACTTCCAGAATGTTCATAAGTGATAGAAAACTTCCAGAATGTTCATAAGAACCTATTAAAGTGATTGCATATGACATTAACTGTAACATTTTAATGGACATAGAATTTGTAAACACACTTCCCTTACCAAGTATTGATCAAGTTAATGTTGACATCATGGAAATTGTGATGAATGAATTTCTCCTATCCTGTAATCATGCATAAGCAACTTCCATAAGCATCTCTAATCTGTTTCCCACAATTCCATGCTAAAACAAAGGCCTGCTCGACATCGAACAAACAGTATAATCAACTGGGATTTCTGTGACACTTTATAGCAATTGTAGCATCAAGCAATCATTGTCAACATCATACTCAATAAATATTGGGCTATTAATACGATATTGATGCTTAAATTGTTTGATATTTTAATCAAATGAAACCTCATATGCCACAAATCTGGCTCTTATTTGACCAGTGATTATTGGGACTCTTTAGGATGTTTCTTTGTAATATGTTTGGGGCAGTGGACTGTTATAAGGATAGGCTGAGAATCACAAATATATTTTGTGTCGCCTGACTAGGCGACATAAAGGGGTTACTTATGTCGGCGGCGGTGTCGGCGGCGACGGCGGCCCCTTTCGCTTGTCCGGAGCATAACTCTTGGACTATTAAAGCTATCAACATGAAACTTCAGAGGTAGATAGATCTCATTGAGGGAAAGTGCAGTGCACAAGAACCGTTACTCTGCACCTCATACTTTTGGAGTTATTGCCCTTCATACTTAATTTTTGTCCAGAGCATAACTCTAAGACTATGAAAGCTATCAACTTGAAACTTCATAGGTAGATAGATCTCACTGAGGAGAAGTGCAGTGCACAAGAACCGTTACTCTGGTTTGTTCATAACTGGTTGACAGTAATACATGACAATCGATGATCCTGTTTGACTTTAAACAGGTATGCAGATACCCATCATACACCATGTGACAAAATAAATTGTTTATTGCGTGAATTTTCCGATACAAAAGGTGAATACCTTTTTGTTACAATAGTAGCAAATTGTAGCTTTTAATAGATTTTGAAACATGCCAAAAAATTATATTAAAGTTATTTGTTGATTTTTATCTCTTAAATTCCACAAGTTAGACTGACATTGGTAATATTTAACTAAGCAAGTCTTGTTCCGGTATTTAAAAAAAAAATTAAAAGGTGACAATTTATCTTTAGAATTCTTTCTTATCAGCTTATTAACAGTAAATCAAATGTACACAGAAGATTGATATTACCCAATTTTGTATTTCTTTAAAATAAGTGTTGATGGAAATATCATCACAACCTCAGTGTTCTGGATTGTTTTGTTCTGTCTGACTCAAGCATTTTTCTGTAATTAGAGCATTTTATGACACATTAACGCAAGCATATTGTCATTCACAATAATTTCTCCATTGGAAGCCAGAAGGGGCTATGCAGCCGTCTTTACGCTGACGAAACCTTCTGACTTTCAAGAGACAAATTATCTGCCTTTCCTCACCTAAGGTTCACAAGAAGAATGAAATTTAATACTGCAAAACTAAGAAGTGTATTTCAATATAACTGACATTTCGGAAATGTCTGTTGATAACTTAGTCATAGTTTTATTATTTTGCATTTGTCGCCTCAGCTTGTAAAGAGCACATACTGGGCCGATATTTCAGGCGACATATAGGGGTTAGTTTGGCGGCGGCGGCCCCTTTAGTTTATGCAGACAACAGCTTGAGAAATTTTTGAGAAAACATTATGAAACTTGAGGGATGTGCTAGTAAGCATAAAACTTTGGTTTTTGGTATAATGGCTCTTACCATACTTGAGTATGCCCCGTCAGACGACACATTCGTCTCGCAGAGTTCTAGCGTTATTTTTGATTCTTGAAGTATTGTTATTTTGTAATCCCTATACTTTCGTGTTGTTTGTTTTGAATGCCCCACATCAGAAATTGTAAATTCATGTTATTATGATGGGCACGTGCCTGTTGATATAAATACGTGAAGTCATACACGTATGACAGTTCTGATATTTTTTTTAACTTCTGGTGTTTTCAGCTAGTTTCAGGACCATCTATTTAACGCCTATTGAATGCTGATTCCATGGCTGTTTCCATATCATTTGCAGTTGCATTTGTATGACAGATTGTAAATCAATGGATGACAGTGAATTTACTGTCTGACGTGGTCCAGCAGTGAACTTTAATGTGCACTCACAATCCGTTAAAAAGTAAAGTAAGTTCTTTAGCCCATAAACAACTTGTTTTGTTATCAGACAACAATATCTAGTTTATGACTGAAGTTTGTTGTTATTTTACTTGTGTTTTACAATCAAACCACAATCAAGGAAAAAAAAGTGTTGATTTTAGGAAAGGCGGTCCAATCAATTGAAATCCTAGTTTTCAGCAGTAAGGAAAATTTCATCCGTTTGAGAGTATGGGTTTGCTGTGATTAGACTTTTATGAGTTTTTTGTAGCAAGCTATATTTGGCATGTACTTCACACTGTCATCTTTTCTCCGAATGATCAGAGAATGTTTTTTTAGGGCTAGTTGGGATACATATGAGACGTGTCATGGGAAACCCGGGCTTAATGCTTGTGCGTAAAGCGGCAGTTTCCGCTTTTATGGTATTTTCTGTTTTGAGGTAGTCTCTTCTGAACATAAATCCACTGAAGGCGGAAAGTGTCGGAAAGTGCTGACGGCACAGGCTAATCCGGGACGACACTACGCACATGCATTAAGCCCGGTTTTGCCAAGACACGCCTTATATAGTAAAAAGGTTACAAACATATTATTGAGTATTTGGTGGAAATGTAATCGTAATCTTGATCTTAAGCATCAGCCAATGAAAATTAGTTTTGCTGTGTGTTTGTTTGGTCTTAATTTAAGCAGTACATCTGAGAATGTTGGGTTCATCTGTACTGAGGTCATCAGTTTGATAGTGAAACTAGATCTGTTGCATGTAATTGTGAATCTGTAGTAGAAAATTATGAAATTATGTCTGATATCTACCTATTATAACAATGAAAGAAAAGTTGCATATATATATATGTATTTTTTGTAAAGAAAAAGTCTTTTGGGAACCAGACTAAAATTGTCTGCTGAAACAGTCGGTCAAAGTGATGCCATAAAAAACCAACACTATTTTTGTTAGCTTATATGGAAACTGCATACACGCCATACGTCCCGGTCTCACCGGGATTGTCCCGCTTTCGCAAGGTTTGTCCCGCTCAGATGCATTTTGTCCTGGTCAATCACAAAAATCGATGTTAATGTGCAATAAAAGTTGTATTGGGCCAACAATTTACTTCTTATCGTTAAATCCTTAATTGGTCCCTATGACAACAATGCCCACTAGCCGCGTGTCGATGAGGAGCAGTTATGATAACCCAAACAGTGGTTTATTAATCCTTTGTCATGCTTTTGCGGGACGGTGGTCACATAATCTGCGGTCGCTAATTGCTGTTAGTCATCACGTGGAGGGTGTATACAGTAACTGTATGTCCTAGATCAATACTGACGTATCTGAACGACAATTACGTTATCGATTTGGCTGTTTTGTTTTTCATTGTTAAAGAGGAAATGTGAACTGCATATGTTCGCCATACAGATACATAATTTTGATGTTATGCGCTACGAAACTTTTTTCAAAAGTAAAGATCTCACAGTTCTCTGCGCTGCAAAGTTTTTATATGGCAATTAATACCCCCACGCTTTCCATGCGGATGACGTGTCGTTGTATATGTCAGCATAATTTTCGCTCGCCTTTCTTGCAGAACAAAAAGATTTACACAAAGTGCAAAACGTATAATGTGCATTTTAACATTTGACGCACGTTGGCATGATGTGCACTAGGAAATTTTCCCACCATTTTTGCAAGAACAAAGCATATATAATATACATGTTTTTATATCAAGATGTTTATACTTCATTAATTATCCAATCAGTACTACGAGTTCAACAGTGGTAATGATTAAAAACAGTTGAAGCACTAAACAAATTCTCGTAAGAACATTATTTATCGAATAAAAAGGCCCCGTAACTAGATTGAGTGTAATCTTATGATTCGAGAACAACGACAAAAGTGGGTTTTAATGTGATGTCATTGCGCGAATCGGATGCGCACTGGATATAAACATCTGGAAACAATTATTACTTTTAGTTTCGCAACAACAATGACGCTTTTGCTTTTAAAAGGCTGTGGTATACTGTATAAACGGTGACGTTTTGTTTATTTTATTTTGTTTAAACGTTTTTAAAAAATGAAAACATGTTAGCCTTAATTATTGTATACATGTATTATGTACAATAATGATATGACAATTTTAATAAGAACATTGCGATCCATGGACCATGCAACAAAATAAAAATATTAAGGTGTCCCGCAGAAATGTAAAATGTCCCGCCGATTTTTTGTCTATGTCCCGTTTTGGCCTGAAAAAATTACGGCATGTATGGGAATAGTGTGCAGCAGAAAAGTTACTTTACACCCGTCCTGTCATTTCATGAGTCACTGGTATTGCATTGCTGTGAAAACTAGGATTAGAAGCACATGAGAAGCACTATGTAGAAAACTGTGAAGATAGCTTGGTGATATCAGTTGACATTCATTTATTCAACATTTTTCAAAACCTGACAATTTCCTGTTGAGTAAATAATATCTAGGGTTTTCTATTTATGTAACAAATTAATACCATAAATCACACAAAACATTTGTAAAGAGTGTGTATATACATGAATTTTGATATTTTTAAAACGAGGACTGAAGGCGCAACAAGGAACGCAATAGAAGCATGAGTGCAAAATAGATTTATAATATAACAGAAACAATTTTAGAGTGCAGGAAAGTGAAGTTATTACTAATAATGATGGATGCTCATATTTCTGATAAACAAATATTGATACTGATATATTGTCTGGTCCATTATTCAGTTGAAATCATGCAACTTTGCATGTTAGTACTTTGTCATGGTCCATTATTAAATTGAAATCATGCAACTTTGCATGTTAGTACTTCGTCATGGTCCATTATCCATTTGAAATAATGTAACTTTGCTTGTAAGTACTTCGTCATGGTCCATTATTCAATTAAAATCATGTAACTTTGCATGTTAGTACTTTGTCATGGTCCATTATTCAATTGAAAGCACATAACTTTGCATGTTAGTACTTCGTCATGGTTCATTATTCTGTTGAAATTGTGTAACTTTGCATGTTAGGACTTCATCATTGTCCATTATTCTGTTGAAATCGTGTAACTTTGGATGTTTGTGCATCATCATGGTCCATTATTCAATTGAAATAATGTAACTTTGCTTATTTGTACATCGTTATGGTCCATTATTCTGTTGAAATCACATAACTGCATGGTTGTACTTTCGTCATGGCAATTATTCTGTTGAAATAGTGTAACTTTGCATGTTAGTACTTCATCATGGTCCATTATGCTAAGCTTGCCCAGGAAAAGTGTGAGTAGGTTAACTGACCGCCGTGATATGACTGAAATACTTTAAAAACGGCGAAAAACCCCAACAAAAACAAAAACTAAAAAATTATTCTTTTGAAATCATGTAACTTTCGATGTTTGTACTTTCCTAATGGTCCATTCTTCTGTTGAAATCATGTAACTTTGCATGTTAGTACTTCGTCATAGTCCATTATTCTTTTGAAATCATGTAACTTTGCATGTTAATACTTCGTCATGGTCCATTATTCTGTTGAAATCATGCAACTTTGCATGTTAGTTCTTCGCATGGTCCATTATTCTGTTGAAATCATGTAACTTTGCATGTTAGTACTTCATCATGGTCCATTATTCTGTTGAAATCATGTAACTTTGCATGGTTGTACTGTCGTCATGTAAAACATGAGCATGTTTAATTTGGGATGAGCCCCGTATTGTTTATAATTGTTCACTGTTTGCTTTCATTGTGAAATTGGACCCAAATGCAGTTTTTCCGATGAGCATTTTAATGGCTGATGATGTTTAGTTCTGTTATGCAAATATTATTAACAGAAAAATTACTCTGTATAAATGTTGCTATTGATCAGGTGTGGTGTTACACTGTTGATGTATGTCGTTACCGTAGGGACACGGGGCGTGATTGAATCGCTTATTGTCATGAGTCCAGCTACACGAACGAGGTATTCTGGTGTTGAAATTGCAATTTAGTAGGTTGTTAATGGCTTCAGCAATAATACAAGCAATAAATGTTCAATCAACAGCGTTTCCATTAAGTATACATTAAGTTATCAAGTACTTTGGTTATATTTGTAAGCATATTTCTTTCAAACAGATGTAAGACATTGGTTTGTAATAAAAAATAATTTAAAAACAACAACACTTTTTTTGTTATGTTTTTGAATTTTTTGGCCCATTTTTTTTTATTTTTAGAGCTTATGAGATCACATGTTTGATGTCCTTTATCAACATTTTTATTTGAAGGCTTTTTTTCAGATTTAATGGGTTATGTTGTTTTTTCCAGGTTTTACAGGGCCAGACAATTCCCCGATCACAGTTTTTCAAATCCCCGATATAGCCCACTAATTAATATGAACAGATTACGACTTTTATTTCAATATTCAATAATTAATATGAAAGGTCATTCCCTGTATATCAGGTTATTTGTTCATAGTAATTGAAATAATGATTTTAATTCGATGTCCTTTAATTAATTAATTGTGATATGATTAACTCCACGAAAACTCTTTATTTAGTTCCCACTAAAAAGGTTCAAAGTAACTACATCATTAGGGGTATGTCTACACGAAGGTCCTGCAAAGGTGCCCTTGTGAACGATTTAGATGTATGTTAATAAATACACCGATCCGGGATTTGCCACAAATAGTTTAAACTCCTCCCCAGCTATTGTTAAAGGATTAATTTCCATTCTTGAAAATCACAAACATTACCAAATGCTCTTTGGAATAGCAGAAGCAAATTCCACATGATCTTTTGTATAAAATCGTTTAACCGCTAAACACGTGATGTTCAAGTACGATTGGTTAATATTGCAGATTAATTTGAATATGATTGACATTTGAGGAAGCGTCTATTCCCTGTGCTACTTAAATCATATATTATATGCTTCATTGAATCTCTATCAATTTCTTGTTACCAAAATTAAGGATTTAATGTTAAAATCAATATTTTTATTTTATTTTATTTCTTCCAGCGTTATATTCTAAAAAAAACAATACATTACTGGTATCCAGCGTAATATTCATTTTGAAATATAAATATCATTTGATAACATGATGGGCAATCATATCAGGAACTGTATGTTTTATTTACACAAAGTTATAGTCTTATTGTACTCGTAATCAATTTATTTTTACAATTTACAATTTTAAAAAAGTGTTGCTGTCACTGAGGTATTGCCCATGAAAGAAAGTTATCAATTAATATATTGTAATTGTTCCGTGGCTCAATGAAAATATTAACAATAATATAATTTTAACAAACACTACTTTCATACAGCATACTTCTTGAATGTATTATTTAAAAAGGTGTAAAAAAAGGCATATTCGATTGGGGTATTAACCAAGCAGCAATATTAACTGTTGGACGGGGTTTCGTCCGGGTTGACAAAACAGCGATCAGGGATTTGTCCGTGTGTGAAAATCAGTGGTCGGTGTTTTGTCGGGAGTGTGAAAAACAGTGGTCGGGTGTTTATCCGGCCGGGGTTTTGTCCAGGATTCAATAGACAACACTGTTCGCAGACATATACTGGCAGTGTGTCTTCACTAAATATATATTGTCGATTTGGGTTGTGAACAGTGTTCAATACAAAAGTACTTGTACTTAAATCACTGGATTTAAAATTTAAAGCATTTAACAAATAGACTGTAAGGAACTTTTTTTTTTTCAGTTTTTTATGTAGTCATATTCAATGGACACATTAATTTTTTTCCGAAGAACAATTTGGTCACCTTTTTTTAATAAAAAAAGTAATGTAAAAATCAAGCTGATGAAAACTTATATATAAAATATTTATTATTTACATATTTATATAATTATAATCTAATTCAATTATTTACAAATTGACATGATAAATTAACATTGTTTTAAAAATGCTTTTAAAAATTATTGTAAATATTAAAATGTCAAACAAATTCATTATGTATAAACCTAATAAATGTCTTCACCTAAGTTTAGTTAGGATTGTGAACACATAAATCACCTATCAATAATTATGAATATTGATTATAAAATGTTATTTCAATTATTTAAATAATCATATATTTAATTTATAGAAGTGTTTTTTTTAAAGAAAACGATGTTTAGTTCTAAAATATCATTTTATAATAAAATGACACATATTACCTCACTCAAATGGCCATGGTCAGATTTCTATTCTGTATGAAATAGTTCACATCATACTAAGATACAATCTAACAGTTGTGGCTTTTTTCCAGAGACATTCAAAGTTAAAATAAAAGCAAAAACAAATGTTTACCTCACAAATTTGTTTCCCATGATCCAATGTCTATGCTTTATGAAATATTTCACATCACACTGAGAGAAATCTACATTGTTGTTTTGTTGTTGTTGTATTTTTTCAAGAAATTCAAAGTAAAACATTTCCATACACTACACACTGGAGTCTTGTTTGCTGTGCACTCAACAGATAAAAGTGTCATGCACTGTGACAACAATTTCTTTCTGCTAGCCCTTTAAATAAAGTTATAGTGCAGTGTAGCCTGTGCTTGTCACGCGTTCCCAATGTGATAGAGAGGTGGCTATAGGAAAAGAGGGATATGGCCAATCTATGGCCAATCATGCATCATCTGTGACATGTGTTTGTGTGCAGAATGAGATGCAGTCATAGGATTCTTGTAATAAACAACAGAGATATTTGTTTCGAAAAACAAAACATTTGCAATTGTATTACATGATATTTTGCTTTCCATTATGTTTTTCTGTGATGGAAGAAGTCAGTTTTTCTTGAGTCCCAGAAAAAAAACAAACAGCAAAGATAATAATGATATTATAATATTGTTGGTGTGATGACTTATAACCTTGTTGGTGTAATGCGAGTTGTAATTGCTGGCAAAGAACCACATAAATTATTTCTTAGCGTTTCGGGGTAGCATATAGTCGCCGCTTTGTCCATCCGTCCGTTTGTTCGTCCGTTCGTCCTTCCGTCACACTTTCTTGTCCGGAGTATTTCTCAGCAACTTCATGGGAAGCTTCATTACCAAAAGGAGGTGTGCATATTACCAGGACGTTCCGCTTTAGTGGTTTTTCTCAGAGTTATGGGATTTTTAAGATTTCTGAAATCAGTATACAGTGCACAATTCTTAACTTTCTTATCAGGGCTATATCTCAGCAACTACTGGCCTGATTTCAATTAACTTTTATGGGAAGCTACATTGCCAAGAGGAGGTGTGCATATTAGCAGGATGTTCCGCTTCAATGATTTTTCTTGGAGTTATGGACTTTGAAAATTTCTGACATATAGTATATAGTGAACAATTCTTGTCCGGGCTATTTCTCAGCAACTACTGGCCAGATTTCAATGAGGCTTCATTGCCAAGAGGAGGTGTGCATATTAGCAGGATGTTCCACTTCAATGATTTTTCCTAGAGTTCTGGGACTTCCGAAATATAGTACACATTTCTATTGATTTTTAGTCATTTGAATATCTTTGCCCTTTTCATTGCATTTATATTGCTTGACAAAGCGCATTGGGGAGCATCCATCAGTTTTACTGATATCCTTGTTTTTATCAGGTTGGGTTATTTATTCCATTATTAACATTAATTGTTGCTGTCATTTTAGTTTTGAAGGTATCCCAGCGGTTAACATTTGAAAATCACTAAGATCAAGTTTCATTTTGAATGTCTTTTGGATATACTGTGTGTCGGTTTTCATACTTCAGTGTTGGTCACCACATTCTCGAAGTTTATATCTGGCTATTTCTGAGGGCTGAGTGTTAAAACATTAATAATCTGATGTTCAGTAAACATTTTATTCAGTATTGGCCTGTATTTTCTCAAAGTTTGTATCTGGCTATGTTTGAGGGCTGAGTGTTAAAATATTAATAATCTGATGTTCAGTAAACATTTTAATAATTATATATGTTTATTTTAGTAAAAATTTATGTTTTTCGTTTTGTATTACAAAATAATGTAGTCAAATTGCAGTTGAACATACATGCAGGATTTGTTTAAAAAACAAAAGTTATATATGATGTGCATTTTCAGTTTAAAAATGCATGTATGTATTATTGTGTTTACATATAAAGCTAAATATTTGAATTTTTTTCAACATGCTAATCTCATGCCAGCTCTGTTTATTATAGTTATTAAGTCATTTTTAGTGTGCACAATTGTGTAAGCACTCGTAATCAGTTATGGCTTCACCAGTTTTCTTACTCGTTTGATAGTTTGTATTTGTGACAAGTGTGACTCAACCTTATATTTCGTAGCACTATTTAAGTAATGCCTTAAAATCCTGAATCTGTCAGAGAAAGGTGATGATTGCTTATGAGGAAACAAATTGTTTCTCCCTTTCATTTGTAACTGAGTAATTTCAGCATGCTGTCAGACGCTACTCAACATGCTCAACAATACTATTGGAATAGCTCAATCTCGTGAGATGCCACCACTTTGCGTATAAAAGTGCTTTCTTTGTGAAATATGCATGCTGACACTTAGTGATAAGATGCATTAGTGAAACTTTGTCAATGACATTATCACGTAATTATATAAGGTCCAGTGTGGGTATAAACATATTTTTTTTAAAGTTTAAACCTATTCATTTATGTTATTTTAATATTATACCTTAGTAGACTTTCATCACTATGCTTAGAACTTTGAGAATATTCACTGTTGTGAATTATAAAGTTTAATTAAGTGCAATCAAACTTTTATTATCTACTGTCTAAAGTGACTGTTTAATAAAATAATTAAGGCGATTCTACAGAATTTGTTTAAAACAGAGAATTGTTGAAAGTTGAATGAAACTTCATGAAATAAATTTAATAATAAAATCAATCACAGTGTCCTTTTGTTGTCCAGTTTCATACAAACTGCCATCATTTTAGCAGAAAATCTGAAAAATAACGCAATTATGTGCTGTTTGCCGAGCTGTTTTGATTACTTAACAGTGACTGTTAAGCCGGATGTATTTTCATGTTTATCATATTTAATAAAAATTGATATTTAAATAACACAAGTCATGAGTTCTTTCGCGGTTTTAAATTATGTGAAGAAATCTCTTTTAACTTGGCATTAATTCAGGTGGCACTTAGAAATGACCAGAATGCAGAAGAAGAGCAATCAAAAAGTAAAAGTCTGATTATTTCATAAGACCAAGATAAGTTTTATATAAATGAATATAGATCAAGTGTGTCATGACTTCCAGGTGGAAACTGAAAAAAAATAATCTCAATTTGAAAATGGATTCTTGTAATGGAGCACAGCTGTATTGTGGTAAACTAGAAATAAACGAAAGAAAATTTATCCCATATACATAGACATGATATACCGTAAATGTCCTTATTGACGCCCATGCCCTAATAGACGTGCATGGGGTATTTTTTGGTCCCAAAATATTTGTTTCTATCTATTTTTTCGAACATTAACGAAAAACTAAAGTTATTTTCGATAGAAACTATTAAATAGACCGCCATATTAATGTATCCGGAATTGCCTGTATATAAATAAACCTATGCCCCACTATACGGGTTACACGCAACCATATATGACACAAGTGAATGGGACCACAAAAATTCATTACGATATTATGAATATTTATTATAAGAACATGTAATAACAGTTTGCGCACGCAAGGCAAGTTTCAAGCTTCCCACGTGGAGGTTTCAACAACAAGCGCTGTCAAAAGCAGTCAACCAGAATGTTATCAACAGTGCCATTATTATACATGTACTATGAGCGTACATGTATTAGCGTTCTAGGTGTAAAGTGTTATGATTGACAACCAAACAAGAAATACTGTAGTAAGATGAATAAATTGTCAATAATAATAAATAGTACTTTATTTATTCATGACAACCGCATATTATCTAATGAGACTAAAATGGAGAACATTATAGCATGGAGTAAAATAGTGTTATGTTATGCTTTTCAACCACTTTTCATGTGTGTCTGCAGTGTCACAGCTCATCACGTCGATCATATTAATAATTTAGACTGTACCATTGTGCATTACGTCGTGCGAGTGAGCTCGTTGTGTCGATCGATGATATTAATTTAGACAGTACCATCGTGAATTTTCTCATGCGGACAAAGCCCATCATACGGCTGTATTTAGACTGTACCAATGTGTAGTAGTCATTGGAAAGTGTGCATACATGAAAACTTGATTTCTGGATAATGGCAGAATTAACAAAAAATGGCTCCATTTAAACGCGCAGGGGTCCTAAAATGACACGCATCAAAAAGGACATTTACGGTTAGAGGTAATAAAAGCAGTAAGAATCCATCTGAGGAAACATCATGCGTCTTTCCACATGAGTTAAAATATTCTGATTTATTATTTATTTTCTTTATTATTTAATCTATGTATTATCATTTGTGTTCTTCTCTATTGTTTTTTATATAGAACTTTTTATGCCCCCACCATCAATGATGGGGGGGCATATAGAGTTTACCCTGTCCGTGGGTACGTATGTATGTACATGTGTATGTATGTATGTGTGTACGTATGTATGTGTGTACGTGTGTATGTATGTACGTATGTTCGGATTCTTGTCCGGACAATAACTTTGTCCTGCATTGGAGGATTTTCAAATAACTTGGCAGAAATGTTAAGCATAATGAGACGGTGTGTCGCGCGCAGGAATCAGGTTCCTAGGTCCAAGGTCAAGGTCACACTTAAAGGTCAAAGGTCAAATATAAGAATTGTAGCCTTCTATCCCTGTCCGGAGCATTATTTTGTCCAGCATGGAAGGAATTTCAATAACTTGGCACAAGTGTTAAGCATGGTGAGACGGTGTGTCATGCACAGGAACCACGTCCCTAGGTCCAAGGTCAAGGTCACACTTAAAGGTCAAATGTCAAATATAAGAATTTAAGCCATAGACCCTGTCCGGAGCATAATTTTGTCTAGCATGGATGGAATTTCAAATAACTAGGCACAAGTGTTGAGCATGGTGAGACGGTGTGTCACGCATAGGAAACAGGTCCAAGGTCAAGGTCACGCTTAAAGGTCAAAGGTCATATATAAGAATTTAAGCCTTCTATCCCTGTCCAGAAAATAATTTTGTCCAGCATGGAAGGATTTTCAAATAACTTGGCACAAGTGTTGAGCATGGTGAGACGGTGTGTCGCACGTAAGAATCAGGTGCCTAGGTCCAAGGTAAAGGTCAAACTTAAAGGTCAAAAGTTAAATTTAAGAATTTAAGCCTTAGACCCTGTTTGAAGCATAATATTGTCCAGCATGGAAGGAATTTCAAATAACTTGGCACAAGTGTTAAGCATGGTGAGATGGTGTGTTGCACACAAGAACCAGGTCCCTAGGTCCAAGGTCAAGGTCGTACTTAAAGGTCAAAGGTCAAATCGAAGAATTTAAGCCATAGACATTGTCTGGAGCATAATATTGTCCAGCATGGAAGGAATTTCAAATCACTTGGCACAAGTGTTGAGCTTGGTGAGACGGTGTGTCGCGCGCAAGAACCAGGTCCCTAGGTCCAAGGTCAAGGTCACACTTAAAGGTGAATGGTCATTTAAGCCATATATACTATCTGAAGCATAATTTTGTCCAGCAAGGTAGGATTTTAAATTAACTTGGCCGAAGTGCTAAGCACGGTGTGTCGGTGTGTTGCGTGCAAGAACCAGGTCCCTTTGTATAATGTCAAGGTCACACTAAAAGGTCAAAGGTCAAATAGAAGAATTTAAGCCATAGACCCTGTCCGAAGCATAATGTTGTCCAGTAGGGAAGGATTTTCAAACAACTTGGCATAAGTGATAAGCATTATGCGACGGTGTCGCATGCAAGAACAGGTGCCTTTTTCCAAGGTCAAGGTCACACTTTAAGGTCAAGTATATGTATATATGTTACTATTCTTGTCCAGGCAATAACTCTGTCCAGCAATAAAGGATTTTCAAATAACTTGGCAGAAGTGATAACCGTTATAAGAGGATGTGTCGCCTGCAAAAACTAGGTAAAAGGTCAAGGTCACTTAAAGGTCAAAGGTCAAGTATAAGAATTAAGTCCATGGATTCTGTCTGGAGCATAATTTTGTCCGGCATGAACAATTTTAAAATAACTTAGCGGAAGTGGTAAGCATTATGAGATGGCATGTGGCGTTCAAGGACCAGGTCTGTAGCTGAAAGGTCAAGGTTATTTACCAAGGTCAAAGGTCAAATAATTTTCCAGAGCATAATATTGTCATGCATGCAGGGATTTTCAGATAAATTGGCAGAAATTATTACAATCACCAGATGATGTGTTGCATGCACAAACCTGAATTGTGAAGTTAGTGAATTACTCCCCTTAATTCAGGAGTGTTCAAAGCATAATTCAAAAATGATAAAAGGCATTTTGTTGATTTTGCACAGAATGATTTAAGATAGCAAGAGTACGTGAAGCATACAAGAACCATAACTCATAATTGCTTTAAAGTTTTAATTACTACCCTTTATTGATTTTTTGTCAGGACTCATACTTCACACAATAAGAGAATACATTAGCAGAAAGTTAAATATAAAAGGACAATTTTCTTTTTGCAAAATTATTTGTATACATACAGAAAATGCGGCGCCATGAAGAAATGGCTGCATAGGTGGAGGCATCCGTGTCTGTGGACACATTTTTATTTTTTTCTTTAAAAAAAATCAGTGTTGTAATTAAATGATACAAAGTTATTGCAAATGACCCATGTTCTGGAAGTATCATTCTGTAGAAAGTCAATGTTATTCTGCACATTTATTCTTTCAATTTTTTGTCTAGTGGTATTGAAAGTGTTGCTTTAATTTGTAAAATAATGTTTTGTCTGCAATATTTACTCTGTGCGTGTTTGTTATTGTTGTTGACACACCTGAGATAAATTTAGTTCAAACCTATTTTATGTTAGCTCAATTGTGTCATAAGCCATTGGCTTATTGAGACACATTGGAGTCCGTTTCCTGGGAAAAAAACCAGTACTTGGAGTCTTATGACAAAGATATTTCAAAAGCTCCCTAAGCAGGAATCAAACTCATGAGATCCATTGTACAGCATCTTTTAGGCCCCTCTCTCAGTCTGGTAAAGAATTCAGTCTTTTTATCATCTTTGAACCTGTTATCGAACATCACCTATTATCGGACAGTTCATTCCATTACCAAATGCGCGAAAGTGCGCAAGACTTCACACTTACATGCCAACAGATGATTATGAAAACTCTGACCTATTTTGATATCTTGTTTGAAACAAATGCGTCAAAAACAGGTGAAAGGATTGCATTTTTTTGTATTCGTTTTTAAGTGCAATTTACTATTACTTTTTTAATGCAAACATCATTAACTGCATTCTTCAAAGAAAAAGTGTTTTTCTAGTTGCAAAAATTTCATGGCAGACACATATTTTGTCCTCCGCGTGTAAGTGACCTAATAGTCATGTAACAAGTAATGTGATATTGTTTTGACATTAACATTTCTCAGTCATAGGTTATGGTTTTACCGGGTTCCAGTTTGTTTTGTCTGCTAGGGGTGACAATGATCGGTGACTGTTTTTACAAATATTTGATGGAATTTTGCAGTTAAATTTTACAGATGGGTTTTATTAAATGATTAAACTATTTTAATCGTGTTCAACATGCTGTTTTGTCGAATTTGATTTTAGAAATTATCATATAAACCCTTGGGTATTTGATTACCAGTTTTTGAAACATACTGGTAATTTCTTTTAATAAAATGTTTAATAAGTTTAAAGGTTAAACCGTAATAATATAAATTAAAAACAAACTGGCAAAAGCAATTAGTTAAAAGTAATAGAACTTCAAAGTCATTTTTTCATTTGTGACAGCACAATGTGAAAGATAAAATTTTGCAGTGAAAACAATCAATGAGCAGATAGCATGCAAGGGATGTTTCTAGAAAACTTCTTTGAATGTTACATGTTTTATGAAAGTTTATTTTGTAATGAAATCTGTGAATATTTTTTTTAGTGATTCAAATATAAAATAAGCTTACCTGTATCACTTCGATGCCAGCCTGCCCTTTGATTTGACAACAAATGTTGTGCTGAGATCTCTGCAGAAAATGGATGTTGATGTGCAGTGGTCAATCAAAAGCTGGAACAAGTCATGTAGTATATGGTTGTCTTTTGTGCATTGAAAATCTGGTGGACTTCTGATTGTCACCGTACCTATATAGGGACAGACGTGTGAGTTTTAATTAGATCTCATGGCGGGAATTACATCTGGCTCAAGCATAGTTTTCTACAAGGGGCCTTTTAATATGAATAAATATCTAAGCGCTAGTTTATAACATACGTGACAAAATGTCTTTCAAAATGCTATATCTTATATAACAATAAGCAGCCCCACCTATTAATTATTATTTGCCAATATTTCTGTTAGTGTTTTAACCACTCAAAAGGTGTTATTTTCATCTACCAGTTGGTCTTTTTTCTATGCTAGAAGTATGCTGTTTTATGACTGGAAGTACACAATGCCATGTACTGCACATTTTGTGCTGGTGATTTGATAATTAGAAATAACTATATTCTCAATCTTGTTTAGTTATTTTAGTTGCTTTATTTTGTGTTTGTGACAGTCTTGCTTTCAGTCTTCCACTCTAGTAAATAATTCTGACAGCATGAACCAAGCAAGAGCTCATCTTTTCCAATTCACTTAAGTATCCAAGTGTTGTAGTATGCAGTGTTGGTGCAAGACGAAACGGTAAAATGTACTTAACCTTGTCACGGACGGACGGAAGGACAGACGGACGGACAGGACAATCACTTTATGCCTCCCGCTTCAAGATGCCGGGAGCATAAAAACAACAACACTGTTTACACGTAGTCAGTATTTTACAATTGTTACATATAAATGGGATAATATTACCCTGGTTAAAGTAGGTATGTTGATTTGCCTTACGAAATACATGTAATAACAATTTGTGTTTTGATTTATTCATCTACTTACCACAGCAATGACAGTTTGCAAACTGATAATGTATGTGGTTGTCTTTCAATATACTGCAATATATTGCAATATGAGTTTGCCATTTTCCAATATACTGCAATACGGTTTTCCCATATTGTTGTAGCCCTAACCACTACTCTTGCTATGCCTCCCTTCAAAGATGGCAGGGTATATTGGTCTGTCTGTCGGTCAGTTTTCATCTGATTATTCTGAGGGAATAATAAGCCAAGTTCGGTGATCAACCAAATCGCCACCGGAACTGCTGAGTTATGGCCCTTGATTTATCTAAAATTTGATGTTTTAGCAGTTTGTGCTCTCTTCTAACAGTTTTCATCCAATCTTCACCAAACATTATATTTTAATGATTGCTTTTAACCTAGACGGGGCATACATGTTTTACAAACAGCTGTTTTGTACTTTCAGCTGGCCACAGAGATGCTGCGCCTGTTTGACCCCACCCTGGACCAGCAGTCAAGTCCCCAAGAGGAGCAGCTGAATCTGATCCCGATCTATAGAAATCCCAAAATACAGGGGGCCCTGCTGCCAGGTGGGTGTGACTTCAATTGTAGGCTCCAAAGTTTGGGCAGATTTTGCAAGTACTGCATCCAGCAGTGTCTTAAATTCCACTTTCTGTACATGTCCATACTGTTGCATTTATTTAATTATAAAGTTCATTGTTTTATATTATATAATTTTATACTTTCAAACGGTAGGTAATTTTGATTTTGGTTGTAGCTCAAAGCAATTTTTTTGCATGCTTAACACCTAAGTTATTAATATGAATAACTGTGCACAAATTGTGTTTTCTAAAATAGTTATATGGAGAACATGCAATTCTTGTCCACCAAGATGCAGTAATACATGAAAATATAAGAAAACAGACATTGGTAGTCTCAGATTGAATAGTCAAAGATTTATTGCAATTGCAGGCAATTTCCGATACTTGCATGTGAAGAAACCTGGCCTGGACAAACCTCTCCTAGAGCAGATGGGACAGGCAGATTATGTAAGTCCGCCTCCGCCCTAGACTTCACGTGTACAGATAGATGTTAGACCTTCAGCAGCTGAAAACACTGATATATTGAGCCAGTTTGTACCACACATGGAAACAGTTCACTTACATACTGAAGCAGTTTAACACTCCCATATTGAAGCTGTTTATCTCTTACTCATTGAAGCTGTTTATCACACACATTTTGAGGCAGTTTATCTCTCACACATTGAAGTTGTTTATCACTCACACAAGACACACATTGAAGCTGTTTATCACTCACATAACACACACATTGAAGCACTTTATCACTCACAAATTGAAGCTGTTTATTTCTCACACATTGGAGCAGTTTATCAGATAGTATCACTCACACTTTAAAGCAGTTTATCCATCACCCATTCAAGCAGTTTATCACTCACACATTGAAGCAGTTTATCTTTCACACATTGAAGCAATTTGCCTTGCCGCTTTGAAGCAGTTTATTGTTCACACATTGAAGCAGTTTAACTCTCACAGATTGAAGTAGTTTATCCCCTCACACAGTTTGTCATACACCACACCATTCAAACTGTTTGTCACTCACACATGTAAGCCATTAAGGTCATGAGTCTGTTCCCTGTAGAGCCCTTGGTAACACCAGGTACTGGTTTTTTACCAAGGACTCTTGTCTCTGAAATTAAATCTGAGCGCGATTTAATGCACCTATCAATATTTTCCCCCGGGGGGGGGAGCGGCGAGCATATACGGGACATAAGACTGAAAGCGATTCCTGACAGGCAGGAATTTGACACGCCAAATGATTCCAGGTTCCGGGAAATAGACTTTGGTCGGATTTTAGATTGTGATAATATTGCCGCCCGGGCCATTTGATACACCAATTAAGCATCTAAGGGGATTTAGACAAAAACGCTAGGGTGGGGAATTAGACCAAAAAAAAATTTATTAGTCAAATTCCCCTGGTACAGCCCACTGCCCCCTAGGTGCATAATAGTTACAGGCTTGTAATACAATCTTCACTTATTAGTACTTAATAGGAATCTGAATTTGTATAAAATGAAAGCTACAGTGTTGATGTATAAATATTGCCAAACTAGATCAGTGAAACATGCAATAAAATCTGTTATGTGCCTCACATGATGTCAAAATGTATGTTTACAAAGAGACAATTAAGGCATGCTAAATGTGGCTGTATTTTTTGTGCTTAGTTGATTTCTTGGAAGCACAAATATTTTGGATCATGTGATAGTATTATGATGCATGAGATTATTTCACAGCTGGATTGTGAATAGTAGAACTCCAGCTGTTAAATATTCATTATTAATTTCACAGGCTTCCAGATATGGAAATTGGATAAATATTGTAGCCCAAACATAAAACTCAGTATCTGACTTAATTGTAAATTAATTTTTACATGTAATCTGTTGACACGTGTACATGTACCAGAAAAATATATGCATTCTATGTTTTTATTGGTTTTTAAGAAATAAGACAAAGAGTTTGTGATTTTCGCATATTCCTTTTAAAAGAATATGGTTTACTAGATGAGTACATGTGCCCTTTCTAACCATAAGATATGCATTGGTATTTCTAATCAAGAAATAGGATTTTATAGTATAGTTAATTCTGAGTAATGCAGTATTTCATTGACTGCAATGGATCCATTTTCATGAAATAGTGAGTATAGAGAGGTGACCAATTTTCTGATACTGTGTTATCACTAGTTTTCGCAGAGGTCTAATTTTCGCGCTTTTCACGCTCCCGCCAGTGCACGAATTTGTAACCACCGCAAATATTTCCCATGTTATAATTTAAAAACACCCCCGGAGATTACACATTCATTCATATTTACATAGGTAGTTCATAAACATATGCAGGTATATTTGAATGGTGTGATGTGAATGTTTTCAATAATATGTTTTCTGGTTTAAATAAACGTTTATTAGGTGGTTTATGGTTTGTTCATCTAATGATGAGACTTCTATTATCCATAATTGGAGACGTGGACCCCTGTTATCAATTAATAGCCCAATCCTGTACTGATTCACTTGTTTATTGCAATAAACAAGCTGTCATAATAGGACCTTGTACTAGCGTTCTGGCCACTGGAGCATTACACCGATAAATTTATACGTATTTTGTTGCAAATCACAATTGACTTTTTTTTCAAAATTCTGTTTGCGCGAAATTAAGACTGCACGAATATGTCCGCGATCACATTTGCGCGAAAATGTGTACCCTGGGAATTCAAGTGATTCCACAGTAACAGTGTTTATTTTGTACAACAGTACCTGAAATAAAGATAATTTCTTCAATTGCAGCAAAACAGCTAGTATGATTTTCACTGTGATTGCAGGGTAAGGAGCTGGTGACGGGGTCTCCCGGTGGAGATCTGGGGTACTTCCGTCTCCATGTCAACCAGTATCACACTGTGGAAACCATCACATGTCTCTCTAAACAGGTACGAGATATTGGTAGATTTCAGGAGTGTGAAGCGTCTCTTTTCTGGAAGTGTATATGACAGTTGACTGTAAAATTGCCAAAAAGCAACCTAATAGGCGTTTCCACAAATGTCAAATTAATGTGCAATATTATCCAATCATTGCACTTGGATATCACATGTTTAACGGTTAACCTATTTTGTACGAAAGAGCATGTGGTCATGCTTGTAAAATTCGATGAATGCAGATAAATCTGCTAACAATAGTTGGAGAGGAATTTATACTGTTGGTAGCAAAACCGCGAAAGTCAGAGTTCTAAAGAGGATTAATTGACAAGTGTTATTCATCTCATGTTAAAGCACAAAATGTCCGCTACTGCTGTGTAACTGATTACTTGTTTCTTCAGTAGCGAGGAAATCATTTGTAAATAAAAGTTTTAAACTAATACAAATCCAAATCCAAAATTTATAAATTCTTTAACTGGGAATTGTTTTTTTGAATAAATAAAACTGTATAAAATAACATGTTCTTTAATACAGTATGACATAGAACTTTGAACTTCGAACATGGCCTCAAATTTCAGTTCAATTATTATTCAGTTTTAACTATTTTTGATTAGTTGAACTCCAATTAATCAAATACTGTGGATTATTCACAATCCATGAGCTCCAATTAATAAAATACAATGAAGTCCATCAATGGTCCGCATACAATAATTACATTGTACAAACAATCCTTAAAGCAAATAAATGGAAACTGTAGATTCTGTCATGTGTAAAACAACTGAAAGGCTGTAACAGTGGCTTAATCGAATGTCAAGCTTATCTAAAGTGTTATGAGAAGCAGTTCAGACAAGATTGACTAACCAAGGTCTAACTGTGTAACATTTTAAATACTTAGAATGTATTCTACCTTGTTGAATACAGCAAACACGCGCATTATAATGACATAATCTTGTTTATTTTCGTGACGTCATTTTATGTTTTTCATGTTATTTAGCGATTTTCTTTCATTTATTTTCAAAATAAAGAAGAAAATGATGGAATAAATAGAATACCAGGTAAGTGTTCATTAAAGATAAGTTTATTT